>PVIA01001674.1:0-239469 GCA_004024845.1 Tonatia bakeri | reverse complement strand
CATGGGGGGGAATAAGTTTTGTGGATTATATTTCTGTTAATGGGACACTGAGTTAAATACAAATTTTTTTTTAATAAGCATTGCCAATGTTGCTTCCCCAAAAAGGTTTGCCATTTGCATCGACTCCAGTGTTAGAATGAGATGGAATTACCTGAGCCAGCTTTGTATATCTCTGTCCCTTGCCTTCTCTCCAGCTTCCTCTCCATCATTCCTACTCCTGACTGTTCCCCAAGCACACTGGCCTTTGTACTTGCACCACCTTCATCCCCACCAAAAGGCTCTGTTCTTTCTTTTCTCTTTGACCACATGCCCAAAAGTCATCTCCTTATAGGGTCATTCCTTGAAGTATCCCCTGAAAAACCACACCAGTCCTCAGCGCAGTCTCTCTGTAACCCCTTCCTTCAGTATTCCCCATAGTACTTATCATTATAAGAATTATAGCATTTCTTTTTACTATTTGTTTCTTCCACTGGAATATACATTTGAGGATGATGGGAACTTTGTCATATTAGACAGCATATTATCAGCTGCTAGAAAAACACTTTACCAAAGGTGACTTATTCAGTAATTTTTTTTGATGAATGAAGAAAAAATAAATAATTTTAATTTAACCACATTCTTCTGAATATTGGGTATTCTCATTTGAAAAGCTATATGCTAATTTTGTGAGACATTTGTATTCCCTCTTTTTGTTTATATTCTTGTGCTTTTCTCACTTATCTATGGGAATTTTAGTAATTTTTCCCATTGATTTCTGCAAATTCTATGTATGATAAAGATATTTTTCATGAATAGCATTTACCACACATTTACTGCAGTTTGCTTTAATGTTTTCATTAATTATCACATAGAGCTTACATATAGAGCAATTTTTGGAGTTAATTTTTTATTTCTTTCATTGTACTTGATATAACAATAAATTTTTAAAATTAAAGATATTGAGGTGGCATTGGTTAATAAGATTATATAAGTTTCCAGTGTACAATTCTATTACACACCATCTGTATTTTGTATTGTGTGTTCACCACCCAAAGCCCAGCCTCCTTCCATCACCACTTATCTGACAACCTTTACCCTTGTCGTCTCCCCAGTCCCCTCCTACTCTGGCAACCACGTTCTGCTTTCTGTGTCTATGAGTTTGTTTGTTTGTTTTGCTTGTTGGTTTGTTGCTTTTTGTTTTATATCCCACATATGAGTAAAATCATATGGTTCTTGTTCCTTTTCATCTGACTTATTCGTTTAGCACGAGACTGTCCAGATCCATGCATGTTGTCACAAATGGCAGTACTTCATGCTTTCTGACGGCTGAGTCATATTCCATTGTGTATGTGTACCACATGTTTATCTGTTCATCCATCAAAGGACACTTGTGTTTTTTCCATGTCTTTGCCACCATGAATAATGTTGCATTGAACACAGGAGCACATGTATCTGTATGAATACACGTATTAGAATTTTGGGGGTGGACACTAAGATGAGGGGTTGCTGGGTCACATGGTAGCTCTATTCTTAACTTTTTGAGGAATCTACATACTGTTCTCCATAGTGGCTGTACTAGTTTACACTCCCCCCAGCACTGCAGGAGGGTTCCTTTTCCTCCACAGCTTCTCCAACGCTGGTTATTTTTGTCTTACTGGTAATAGCCCTTCTAACAGGTGTGACGTTAGCTTTTCTTATGCTCTTTAGAGCTGCTTCTGAAATGGAATGAAATTTTTATTTTAAATATTTTAAAGCCAGGAGTTACATTATTTTTAATATGACTATATTTACTATTCATAAACTGGATGTCTCACTATATAATAAATCTAGTTTGAGAACTTGTATTGTAATTACCTATATAAAGTCATGTTAGAGAGTATCCTTGTATTTTTCTTTTTAAGTTTTCATCAAGAATGAGTATTAAATATGATCCAGTACCTTTTTGTCTCCTGTTGGGATAATTGTGGGGTTTGTGATTGTTGATATTTGACCAATTAATGGGGTATGTTATATTATTAAGTTTCATAATGTCAGACAATCCTCTCATTCCTTGGTTATGTTTTTCACTCTCGAACTAGTTGTTTTGGCGTGATATCCAGACAAATGGAGTGTAAACATAGAGGTAGACAGAGAGGAACATGCAGCGGTGTTTCTTCCTTCGCCTGCCCCACGCTGTGTGTACATTCAGAGGCAGACGAGAGCAGAGGTTAGACAACTAGCTAGTAAACTTCATTGGTATTGACAAATAATCTTGGCCCTTCAGCCCCAACATCCGGTATTTTTTAAGAGCATGGTTGGCCTAAATTCTTAAGCTAATTATTTTAACTTACCTTGTGTTGATATATCCTTAGAGTTGACATTAATAAGAACTAGTGAGACCTGGAAGGCAATTTTTTTCACTGCATTATCTACTGAACAAAAGAGATTTAGAATGTTTAAAAGAATAGAAATGTCTAAAATCACCATGTTTTACAGGGCATGGCCCATTAAGAAGTGGACCTTGGTCTGCCGTGCAAGAGTTGTTATGGAGCATTCTCTATGTGGCTGAGGGTTCAAGTGTGTTATAAAGTAAATAATACCAACTCTTTTTGTTTATAATTTTGATTAATTATTTTGTCTAATTATAGTCAATTAACTTTAAACTAATTGAAATTAAATTGAAATATAGAAATAAAAAAAGAAAAATCACCTCTAATCCCCAAACCTAAAGATAACTACTCTTTACATGATTTTATTTCTCTTTGTTCCTATTGACATAATGCTGTATATAAAGTTCTGGTATTTTAGACTTTTCAGTTAACAATCACTCTAACAGCCAATCATATAATAATACATAAATGTGTCAAATCAACATGCTGTACACCTTAAATGCTAAATATTATTAAATGTTATATGCTAAATATTATTAATTAAAAAAAAACTCAGGTTAAACTCAATAGCAGCAGCAGCAGCTTTTAAAGTGAGTCTAGAAAAACTTTCTAGATGAAGGAAAGAAGAGGAGCATTCTTCCCAAAGGAAATAGTATGAGCAACTAATAAAAGGCATAGAAATTCTGGCAAGTTTGAAAATGTCAAGATGCCAGTTATTCACTCAAGGTTGGATTCATAAACTCAGTGTGGAGACAGAAAACTTGAAGGCAGTGTGGAGATAGATTCCATCAAGCCCAGGATGTGACCACAGAGAATTTGTCAGAAATGTTCCAAGGCCACGAGGAAAGCCTGAGCCCTGAGGCAGAAACTCGCCGCAGGGGCCACGGGCAAATAAGGAAAGTCTTCCCAGAGCTAAAGGCAATACCTGTGGATTCGGCAGTGAGATAGTGCTAGTTTTAATCTGGTTCTGTTTCTGACTAACTAATGTTATAATCATAGTCAATAGTTATTATTACCATCACTGGTATTTTCAAGGAAGCAACCCCTAAGGCCTGGGCAGGTGTGCCAGTTATAATCCTGGGTGGTCTTTTCCAAATGCAGTCTTGGGAGCAATCAGAGAAAGTTGCATGGATTTTGAAAAAGTGGTAGACATTTGCAAGCAAGTTGTACCTTGGGAACTACCCATGATGCACTAAAGCAGAAAGAAAGGGCCATCATATTCTTAAATTTTTTAAAAAATTTGGAAATCTCCTCTAAGTCAAGACATTTGGACTAGAATTAGCAAAATGAAATGGTGAGATATACCAATCTGTGTTTTTAAAAACATGAAATTAATGTAATGATAATGGACTGAACAAAATTAATTATTTTGCTCCCACAGATTTCCATTTAGCCTCCTGTTTCTGTCTAGAAAATTCTATTTTGAAGGGACATAATAATTTGACATTTTACAGGTCAAATTATTCATGAGAAAGAGAAATATGTATTTTAGAGTCTCGTGAAATGGAGAGACTTGTAGGAGCTTTTGATTTCTATCATCAAACTTTTCCTCAAGGGAAAAATTCTTGCAAATAATATATTTATGATACTTTTAAAAAAGTGTAGTGTGTTTCTCTGAGCAATAAGATTTTTGGTAAAAGCAATTTATGTGGAAGAGGAGCAGTAAGAGAGAGTAAGTCATGTTACTAAGTAGAACATGTTTACCGGCCATGGCTTGCTTGCAGGCCTTCATCTGTAAGATTTAATAATAACACTGCAAACAATGGGATAGATCTCCAGGTGTCAGTTGCTCTAGATGAGATCATTTGGTACCTCTGAGATTGTGCACAAGACCAGGGGTTCGTGATCTTGATTACACTTTCCTGGGGGAAATTATAAACAGCAGTAACAACAAACCCAAAACACACGTCTTAGGTCTTACCCTCAGAGATTTCATTGGTCTTGAGGCAGCACAGGGATGGGGACCTTTAGTTCCCTGGGTGATCTGTGGCCTCTACAGTTCTCCTTAGTCAGACCTGGTCACCTGCAGCTTGTGTTTGGAAACTGGTGCTGGCTTCACCAGCACCACCTCAGGCCTCACCTCAGGCAAGTCAGGTGAGGAGGAAGAGGAATGGGCTGTTGGAATTGCCTCTCCCCTCCTCTTTGTCCTTCTTTCCTGAGCCTAGAGGTGGAAACTCTTAAGGATTCCTCTCCCCTATTTGAAGGTGAGCAAGTTCCTTCAGGAACAATGGCTTGATAAATGCTCTCTTTTGTAGGTGTCACAGGCACAGAGGTAGGTTGTAGAACAAAGCTTCAAAGCCACCAGGTCACTTATGGGTAACAGGAAATAAGACAATGGCTCAGAAGACAGAAGATGTCCATTCATACAGAGAGCCAACCTAAGACCTGGATGGGCTCCTATCCCAGGTCTGGGGTTTGTGGGATTGCGGTGTCCTTACAGAAAGTTCTCAGCTTCTCTCCTGTGCTGCCTGTAACCAACTGTTGGCCTTGTTCTTGTGAAACAAATGGGTAAAGCCTATATGGAGATAAACACTGAGGTTCTGAAAAGCAGGAGACCCGGATTAACAACCCAAGCTCAGAAGTCCTGGACTGACCAATAACTCCCGCTGACCCTGATAGGATCCCTGTTTTGGAGTGAGTTGTCATGGTTTTCCAAAGAGATCCAGCACAAAAGCCTCCACGTGTTTAATTTTGTTTTTCAGACAGCTCAGAGCAAAAGACGATTGCCGTGGCCAAGTTCATGGATAACAATGCTTGAGTTGCCCCTAGGAAGTTTACAGAATGATCTGGGGCTATAGGGGTATAAATCTGACTTTAATTAGCTTGTGAGGCCTTCTTGTCAGCCTTTATTCAGCCCAAAGACCCACTGATTTTCTCCTTTGATTTTTGCAGTGGAAGATTGGCCCAAGTCAAATACTTTCCATGGGAATATAATTATGTCTTGCAAACGGTTTTCAAAAATTATCAGGTCCAAAGATTCCATTTGTCTCACAAAGTTCACAGGGAATAAAATCATATTCATTAAGGCCATGGCTATCTTTTTTTCTTCAGTTACTTCAAATCCTGAGATCCACCCCTCTACCCTACCATGTCATTTTATTACAAAATAACAACCAGGAAAAAGTCTGCCTGTAGAAATGATGTTGTTAGATAGCTTGATTAATCCAGAAAAAGAGCAACAATATCCACAACAACACATCATAAAGGGGTGTGGAAAGGAAATGTTGAATTCATTTAGGCTGGTCACCTCCTCATTTCCATTAGGCCTACCTGATTTTTTAGTACTTGATTTTATGACATGACTTGGATACTTTGCTTACATAACAGAAGTCAGTTACTCACATTGACAGTTCTTTTATGTCATTGAGAAAATTTAAGTTTAATAAAATAAAATTGAAAACAGGACTGAGGTATTTGGGATTTTGTAGTTGGGGAACAGCCCTGGGATTTCCTGTTGGAGATTTATTTCATAGGAAGTGGTGTGCAGCCGACATGGCCACAGGCCCTGTGCATTAGTTCTGAGGCCTCTGGACTCATAGGAAGCCTAATGAAACTACCTGGGTTTGAGATATAACCCTCTGAAACTAAATGTATGACATTGGGCAGTACACTTGAACTTCTTGAATCCAGTTCCTTTTCCATTGTGAAAAGTAACATGAGTCCTGTCCATAAAGTATCCAGCCATACACTATGAAAAATAAAGACATAAGAAGATACAAGATACAAGAAACATCGTACATAGGACAATGACCCTTCTGTTCTCTTCAAAGTGGACACCTTGGGACCTCACACAGTTCTCCCAGTTGCCATCAACATCCTGTCATATTTTCCTGAATCTCATCAACAGTCTGAAATCTCTTCCCTTTCAAAGGTGATTTCAGTTTTGGGGAAAGGTCAGAAGTTGCAGAGCACCAAATCTTGGTTGTAGGGGTCTGAGTCACCTGGCTGATTTGAAGTTTCACCAAAAACCTCTTCATTAGATGTGATACATAAACTAGTGTGCTGTCGTGATGAAGTTGCCAATCACCAATTGCCCATAGCTGCGGCCTTCTGAATTGTCTGAATAGTTTTCCACAGAGGAATGTTCAGGCTTAACGCAAAATCTGATGCAGATTCATTGTTCTACTCACTCAGTCATTTTGAATGCAATGGCCACACAGTACACAGGCTCACTCAATGGTGTCTTCTGGCCCCACTGACTAGTACAGTGAAGTTGTCATTTGTCCACACATACACATCCAGTCTACTGTCCTTTGCTGCCAGGTTACATATTTGTCACACAAACCATTCTCATCATGTTAACAATGGCTGGACTTTTTCTGGGCAGACCTCATAATACCTACTTTCCAGTATTGTTGAGGAACCTCTTTATACCAGGCTGCAGTCAGCTATTATTATTTCTATTATTAAGCACTAGAATCTGTGCCTTATTCTAATCAACTCATTAATCCTCTAAGGACCCTAAGAGATAGGTTAGTCTTGGACACCCTATTTTACAGATGAGGAAACTGGGGTACAAAGTGGTTAAATAAAATGAAATGATCCAACATTTTGTGCCAGAGTCAGAATTCAAATCTAGGGCTTCGGCTCTAGAGTCCTCAGTACTTAGAAACAGTGGTAGACAGTGTTATTCATACACACTCAGGCTTACACCACACTCATTCTGTTTTTCCTCCAGACTTCAATATGAATTTGCCCTCTTGTTTCTCACACACCCACCCACACACACACATATGCACATACATTTTTGCTGATAAAAATTTTTGGCTTCAAAGTATATTTTCTTTAAGCAAGATGAACAGGAAAAACACATTCTGGCAACTTGCCTTTCCTTTTATATTACAAATTGACAAAATAATATGACTCCAATTCAACTACCTGGCTTCCCATTTATACTGATCTGCAGGTCCTGACTGGCTAGACGTTTGCCGAGTTGCTGTTTCCATTCAGTGTGGTTGGCTAGCATGCAGAGGAATCTCAGAGATTTTCGGTTGGGATGGTGGCGGCAGGGCAACCGCACATTCTTTAAGTATTGTGAATGAACTTTTGCCCCCTTGATCATGGAGCAAACACAGAGGTCCTGATGGGCTTCTCTCCCTGGCCCTCTGCTGTGCCACACCCTGCTCTGTGGCTGTACTGTTTCTACATAGACTTCTCATCCTGGTGTGACCTCTGAGACCTTGCAGGGACTCATGTGTCTTCAAGAATGACCCAGACAGATCTAGAGCAATGGTTTGCAACCAAAGAAGATTCCCACAGCCCTCCCCTCTGACCGCAGACATTGGCAATGCCTGGAGACACTCCAGATTGTCCCAATGGTAAGCTGTGCTGCTAAACATCTTACAGTGCACACTGTCCTTGCCAAGAAAGGATCACCCAACCCACCTCATTTATTCTCCTGTTGAAGAACCCTGATCTAGAATACCTACAATCCCTTCTTTGAAGTTGCATCTTGGGAAAGGATCACTGAATTAAGGTGAATACCACTATACGTAAAAATCACAACATGATACCACTGCATACTTAGCAAAAGGGATGAAATGAAAAGGAAGAGAAATACTAGGACTTAGCAAGCTATGTAGCCAATTGAACTTCCATAAACAGTTTGGGGTGAGGGAGAGTAAAGCTATAAAAGCACTTTGAAAAACTATTTGGTGATATCTAATGAAGCTAAATGTATGTTTACTCTATGACCTAGCAATTCTACTCCTAAGTATATACCCATTTGAAATGTGCACATATATTCACCAAAAGTGTGCACTAGAATGTTCATAACAGTGCTATTTATTGGAAGTTACCAAAATTGAAAACAACCCAAATGACCTTCAGCTGTAGAATGGGTAAATAAATTGTTACATATTCACACAATTGCACACCATAGAATAACAGAGGAGGGGGACCTACAGTTTTACACGATAAAATGAATGGATCTCACAAAAATTATGTTGAGTGGAAGGAGGTAGACATACAAAAACATTTTACGATTCTATTTATATAAAGTACAAAATGGGAAAAACTAATTTCTGCTATGAGAAGTTAGGCAAGTGGGCATCCTTGTTGAGCAGATGGGAAGAAGTATGAGGAGAGCATTTGGGGGGAGGGGCTTGCCATCTTCTGCTTCTTGGTCTGGGTACTGGTTACACATGTGGGTTCATTTTGTGAAAAGTCACAGCACTGTGTACTTTTTATATGGGCACTTTTCTGTACGTGTATTATTCTTCAATAAAATTTTTAAAATGTGCAGC
Organism: Tonatia bakeri; assembly: GCA_004024845.1. NCBI lineage: Eukaryota > Metazoa > Chordata > Mammalia > Chiroptera > Phyllostomidae > Tonatia > Tonatia bakeri. Next base: position 230,876 of record PVIA01001674.1, on the reverse strand, counting down.
TGGTGCTTTAGAAAGTAGGACAGGCCCTGGATATTCCTACTAGTTCTTTCCCTTACATCTTAATGTGGATAGGTCCAAAGGCACCTGAAAAGATCCAGAGTATAGCATTGAGGAAGGCAAAGGAGGGTGGCAGAGAAAGCTTACTTCTCAGGTGGCTGGTTGAGCAGAAGGCAACCTGAGACACAGATGGAAGACTTCACTTGAGAGGAATGTCCCTGAACAAATGAATAGTACAATCTCAGTTTCAGAGTCCAGAGTCTGTGTGGAAGGAATACATGCTCATTGGTCAGCTCTGAGTCCAGGGGACCAAGATGGCCAGGATCTAGAGTAGCTTCCCTCAGTAGGAGTGAGGAAGTTTTAGGCAGAGGATTGCTAAGATGTGTAAAATCTGCTTTGCAATGATGCTTTGTTCATGCCATGATTTTGTTGATGCCTGACTTTATCCTTCCCCTCATCCCTATCTTTGTCTCTCTCTGTCTCTGTCTCTCTCTCTTTCTCTGTCAGTTGCCAGGAGGGTGACGGCCATGTTTTGGATACAGGCTCAATTCTTACACATTTTGTTTTGTTAATCCTTAGCAGTTGAATGTCCTTGAGGATCTGTTAGTTGTGGTTATGTTTTGTGTGGTTAGCTTTGTGATGCTGGGAAATTCCTTTTCCCTCTGCTTCAGTTTTCTTTTTTGTAAAAGAAGGAAGAGCGTAGCATCCTAAAAGGTAAAAATGCTCTGTTGATACTTGATATTATGACACTTGTTAACATCGAATTTTACACTATTACTAATAACTCTAGAAAACTGATTTACTGTAAAATCATGGGAATCCCAAGCAAATTTTCCAAAGTCCTCTCTACAGCTCTCCACTGAAAAATCATTTTCTTTCCATTCTTTATGCTCAATCCCCTTCATGGACCCCTGGTATGGGAGGGCTGCGTGGGGAGTTTGCAAGCGATGGGTTGTTCTGGAGGGAGGCCCCTTGTCTGGAAGCCATGTGGGCACACAGTGTATAGTTTGTAACATGTGTTAGTACTGGCGGCTGGATAGAGGTTGTCATTCTAGCCCTAGAGAAAGGTCCCGCTGTTGAAGGCCAGTGTAGGCAAATAATATATTTTAAATGTTGTACAGCATATGGAAATTTCTATTACTGCAAACATTTGGTTTGGTTCCGTGCCTGTTCAACATATTGCTCATTTCTAAATTAACTGTCTTCTAAATGGGGCACAGTCATGATTCATGTCCCCATTTTCCCCGTGGGTGGAAGACGCGAGGTAGGTGCTGCAGACTCGCTTTTCCACAGCCGCATGCATGGATCCAACTCCCCAGCATCAATTCCTTATGCAAAGCCAGGAGGGGAACTGCCGAGTGGGGCTGGGGGACTCTAGCTGTTTGGTGGGTATAAGGAGCTTGCCAAACTCTCCAACCCTTCCAGACCCAGGAGGAGGGCAGAGAATTGCAACTCACAGTTTCTTCCCCCCTGCCAAATCTTGTTTCCTTCATTTGAGAGATGAATCTGGTGGCAAGAACTGAGGATGGGCCATTCAGATAACCTCTGTGCTGGTATTTTATATAGAATATGGCCTTTTTATAATAAAAAAAATGTTAGTTGGAATCCGCTTATTTGAACAATTTATTATTTTCATTTCTGATTGTTAAAACTGTGATGTTTATAAAGTTTCAAAGAAAAAGTGTAAGTCAGAACATAAAAATATTCCATAAGATAATAAATATATAGGAGCCCTTTATACTATCCTGTGTACTTTTGGGACTTGCTGGAAGTTTTTTATTATAAAAATGACCCATACGTTTATCAACCAGATCTCATCACTATTAGTATTTTTGTGTGATTTCATTACATCTTAGCCATATCAGTACTTAATTTACTAAGTGCTGTTACATCTTGTTTCAGCTACCTGATTAACAATTGGTAGTACTTGATTTTGACCTGCTGACCCTTATAAACAAGAGAATAATCTCACCTCTTGTTAAGAATAGGCTTTAAATCCCAATATGAAAGTAATGAACAAGGCCTAAGATAATAAAGTGGTCCAGTGTTGTGAACATCCTTAAGGCTCTAGTCCAGTGCCTGTTATTCAGTAGTAGGTGGGACCACAATAAGGGAACACAATTCAGAAGTGGCATGCTATCATGAAGTCCTTTGACCTCGTTTGTATCTTAGGAGTTCCATAGTGAGTTCACATCAGCCTCAGTCGAGTCCTAAATTTGCTTCTCTTCCTGAACAGCTTTTGAACCCTGAATTGACAGCATATGTTTAGCTATTGATTTTCCCACTGCCTCTCCCATGACTGGAAGGCTGACTATTTCTTGAGGGTGTTCATGTCCTTATCAGGCTGCGCGTCTTCCCTGCCAGGCTGAGATCTCACTGGCATCCCAGACTTGAGTCATTGAAAAAGCTGAAAGAGAAAATACATTAATCAGTGTTGCTAATTATACTGCAGGAGGCTACAGAAACCAAATTGGTGGTGGTGCAGTTTTTTCCACTAATTGGAAAGAAAGCTTTGCCTTACCAGAGCCTTTTGCTCACTGCCGATGATGTGGAATTACCCCTTGGGTTGGTGCATTTTCTCATAGTGTCATTGGAGGTTTCGAGTAGTGGTGTTATTTCTTAATGTAATCCTACAGGAACGGGAGTGCATTTGCTGCCGCATTAACAAGTAGACTTGGAACTGGGAACATTTTAACTGGCCTTGAGTACCACACAGGTTAATTCTCCCACAGCCCGTTCATGTACAAAGAAATGTATCCTCCTCCTTTGGCATCAGGGTGGTTCCACCTAAAGGGATAAATGGTGTTTGGGTCATTAATGGCTGATAGAAGCCCAGGGCAGTGTGTGAAAGAACAAGTTTCGTCTTTGGCACCACTCCCTTCCTTCAAAGAACCCAGTTGGCCTCCACTGCCCACGGAGTGTTCTTCTTGTCCTTTCTGTTCTGGCTTGCCCTCCCTGGGACAGCTGTCCTTTATTGCTGCCTCATCATCTAACCTCGCTTCACAGGTTGGAGAGGGAAAGTATAGACTAGTTATTAAGTTGCCATCCATTTTCCTTCTCTTATGGCCAATTCTTTGATGACCTTGGACAAGTTACTGGAGTTCAGTTTTCTCACCTGTAAAATGAGGTTATAATAATACCTACTTCATGGCATCATTATAAGAAACAAATTAGTTCATACCTGCGTTAGTACTCAGAAAAGTGTCTGGCATGTAAAAACTAACTGGTATGGTTGGTTCTTAAGTTTTCCATTTCTTTTGGGAAAAGCTCCTCTTAGGGGCTTCTATAGATCAGAGCTGTGGAAGCCCCTTGGACAGTGGTCAGTGATGTCTTACAGCCTCTGCATTACACAAGCCAGGCATCCACTCCACAGCCAGCCTTCCAGCCTGTGCTAGAGAAAACACCAGCAAATCACAAGATAGTAAAACTGGAAAGGAATGGGTACATGAAATACTTTCATTTTATCGTTACCTGTGTTCAGGTTCATTCTCTATGCAAGGTGCTCCTTATCTCCCAGAATAACTCAGGTGCCAATATTTGACACATTGACCCAAGCCATTGAGAGAGATATTTGTGACCATTTGAAGACTTCTTGAAACTTACCATCGAAGGAGCAATTGTGCTGTTGTGTAGTTAGAAGGAAGTGTGCAGAAGTGCATTTTATTCTCTTTCATAACTTTGAGTTCACAGTGTAGAGCTTGAACTCTCTCTTCTAGCCCAAGTTCTGGACACCTGGAGAAAACTCAGAGGTTCTAGGGGAAAAAAAAGCTCAACGCCATTCAAATGGCAAAATACCCAACTCACCATCCCTCCCCCTCCACATATACATCCTGTGTGGTTGTGAATCAGCTGGTTTCTTCCCTGTGAGGAACCTTTTCCTGGTGGCCTGTCTCCACATGATGTCCACCTGTGCTTCTCTCTTAGATAGACTGACCACTGGAATGTCGAGGAAAGAGTCTAAGCCCCTGGTTTCTGGAGATTTCCTGGAGGACGATGGAGGAAAATTCACAGCCATTTTCCCTCATTTAAAACCTGTGCTGAAAATATCCAGTCCTTTCCCTTTCCAGGAAAGTCCCAGGGAGATGAGAGTTGGTGCATTCATCACTATAGAAATTTGTGCCAATGAGCAGTGTATTGATCAAAGTTCTAAGGAGGAGAGGTGCTCAAATATTTACTCAGAGCACTTACTGAGAGGTGCCCATGGTGCTTGGAGGTGGCCACCGGCTGGTCCTGGGCACCAACAAGGCTTCCTCTATTCTAAGGGCCCATTCATTCCAGCCTGGTGCTTCCCCGCACCTCCTTCCCTCTCCTCTTCCAGAGCCCTTTAGGAAGATGTTTTATGAACTGTGTGCATGAATATTTTGGTGCCTACAGCAAGAAGGTTGTTTTCCTGAAGTGGAAGTTAGAACAGAACTTCAGGAACCTGGATTCTCTGCCTCAGAAATGCAGCTGCTCAGACGGTGTCGTGAGAAGAGACTGTGGGCGGAACAGCATCACACTGGCCACGGGCCGCTGTACGATGCCCCAGTCTTGGTCTCCTTTCCTCCTGTCTTTTGTTGAATCTTTCTGCCTCATAAACACCCATAAATGTTAGTACAGCTGTACATGCAGGGACCCCATTCTGTCCCTAATGCTGGATATGAACTTGATCAAATTATGACTGCCTCTTTTATCTGCTTCTTATTCTAACCCGAAATAGTGTAGTTTCATGAAAGTAGATCAGTGCTGGGACAGTAATAAAAATGGGTATCAATGTATATATTTGTATTTTAAGTTCTGAAGTGAGTCCATTTTTAAAAGGTGTTACTTTTGGCTCATAGGCCAAGCTGACAAGCCCAAACAACCAGGATAATTTGCTGTGATTTCAGATAAAATCCTCATTACCTCTGCTGTTTTTCTAAAAATTAAGAATAAGTTTCTTAAAGTCTTAGAAGTAAATAGATGTCATAGTATGATTTATGCTGGTAATTTGCAGTAAGTCAATTCAAATGGGTCTATTTTTAAAGTTGTAGGTAACTTAAGTTTTGTTCTGAGGGTGCTGTTATATGTTTTTGGCTTTCTCATTCACTTTAAAATAGATCTGCCTTTATTCAAACAGCCATACTTCTATATAAAGAATATAGTGTATTCACGTATTTTTATTCTTATTTAAGTACATCTACTGTCACACACACAGAGGATCTGTATCTCCAGCTACAGATGTGCATTCTAAAATGCACAAGACATGCAATATTAGATACTGTATGTATATTTGAATATATACATATTTCCTGATTGATTCTAATAGAACCAGTTTATACAACATATTTCTTCCTGGTTACAATTAAACATATAAACATATCAAATAAAATACTTCTGATTACAGTTAGGTTCTTTTCCTTTTGAAATCTTCAGATATTGTACTGATTGCTATGAAATTTTAAGATGTAGGATTTGCTGGATTCTCAGCAAATTTATGTGTCCGTTTCTGTTGAGGTTCTTATTTATTTCATATCCAATCTCTTGTCACACAACAAGGGCAAGAAGTTTCTAGCATTAGAAAAATATTTCTTAAATGCTTTTTTTTTGACATAAAACTTTCATCACAGAAAATTTTATGTAGAAGCTTAGAACCTTCGGATTGAATGGGGGAAGTGGCAAGGAAAACCACAGCCCTGCCCCTCTTCCCTCCCACTCCCACCAAGGAAGTCCACCCGTGGACTCTGCAGACCTCCTGAAGCGTTGCCAACTGTGGTTTGTAAACCAGGCAAAGGAGACTGATGTACAGCACAACCAGGCGATCTACCATGGCTGGTCTACATGTAGAGTCTAAGGCAGGACCCAGCTTTACTGCTACCTGTGGGCCCCACAGGTGTCACTGGTAAGACATTGGTCAGATATGAATAGGAGAACATGGGCAAAGGAGGTCTAGAATGTACTATCAGCTCAAGGACAAAAGGTGAAAGAACACATACGACAGGCAAGACAGGGTCCCCACCCCACAGCCCCGGAAGCAGTTTACTTCAGGAGACACTGGTAGTAGCACCCTTTCTAGCAGAACTGGGCGTCCAGGTCCTACTGAAGCAAGGAAGGAAAGACTGTAAATCTATCTACTCAGTTTCTAGAGTTTACTCAATAATGCAAACAAAAATGAACCTGTGTCAGTATGTGTGGTTCAGGAACACCTACAAATGCTGTGGAGCCAGTAATCCCTTGTCACTATCAATTAGTGCCTCCCCTAACAGCCTCGAGTCCAGGCTGTTGATCCTCGCACCTTCCTTGGGGGCTGCTGGGCAGCTGCTGTGGAGGTCTTACTGAATCTCTAACAGATCTGGTCCCTGGTCAAGTCACAAAAGCAACAAACACTCAGAGGGGTAGTAGGATATGCTGTGAAGAATGCATGTTCAGTATTATTAGATCAGCTCTGCTGTCAGACAGCTGACATCATGGCTCATTTAAAGGGGGCAGATCTGCAAATGGCATTCCAGCATACGTCCGAGGGGGACCCCCCAAAACCTGGGACCATGTGTTCATTCTCACATGTTTAAACTTCAGTCACCTTCAAAGTCTCTCCATTTGATGCAATATGCCTACCAAGGTGTTTTTTCCACTGCTCAAAACAGTTTTTGAACTTGTCAGTTTTGAGGTCTTTTAGTGCTTCTGCTGTTTTTTTTTTTTTTTCTGCCTCTTCCACATTGGCAAGGCATTTCCCTTTGAGGACTTTTTTCATCCAGAGAAACAAAAAAAGTTGCTTGGGGCAAGATTGTGTGAATAGGGAGGGTGGGACATGGGGGTCAGGCTATTTTTGGTCAAAAACTGTTGAACGCTCAGCATGGTGTGGGCAGGTGCACTGGTAAATCACCCATCAGGAAATGGGCAAACTCTTTGAAAGTCTTAAAACAAATTCACTGAAGCCAAATGCAGCCTCTCAGAGCAACATCAGCTGGTGCACTGATACAGATGGGTTCTTTCTTTTTTTTAAATTTTATTGATCTAGCCAATATGAACAATGTGTACAATCCCAGAAAATATGGCATTCTCTGGGATTAATAAAAGAATAGAATAAAATATTCTTAAAGTAGATTGTGTAAATTAGTCAATAAGAAAAAAACATAAAGTCTATATTTTGTGAAGGAAGAAACAAGTTCAAATCTATGACTGACTTTTAGCCTTTTCTATTTTTTGATAGCTTCATTGGGATATAATTTTTTATTATTTTTTCACTTCTCAATTAAAGTTGACATTCGGCATTACATTAGTTTCAGGTATATGGCACAGTGATTAGACATTTGTGTAATTTACAAAGTGATGTGTAAGTCCAGTACCCACCTGGCCCCATATGGAGTCATTACAGTATCATCGACTCCATTCCTTACGCTGCACTTTATGTCCCTGTGACTGTTCTGTAACCCCCAATTTGAACATCTTAATCCCTTCGCCTTTTCTACCCAGCCCCCCAATGCCCCTCCCATCTGGCAACCATCAATTTGTTCTCTGCATCTATGAGTCCACTTCAGTTTTGTTTGTTTGTTTATTTTCTCTTAAGACAGGGGATACTTTATTCAAACCCATCACAGAAATGAACTGGTTGGGTCTGTAACAAAGTGTGGTGTTTTAAAGCACAGGCCAGTAGTTGTATATGAGAATACACTGCTACATACAAATTAACTGATCAGACCACAACTTTTCAATGTTTAAAACAGAATAAGCTTCCCTGTAAAAGCAGCACCACTGTGACATTTTAGCTTTAGTATTTCTCTCCTTCCTCACCCTCTTCTTCAACAGAATCCACACCAACCTCAAGATCCTTCTCTAGGGAAGCCACGTCCTCATGGACCTCCGAAAACTCTCCTTCCTCCATGCCCTCACCCACATGCCAGTGGACAAGGGCACGCTCAGTGTGCATTGGGTCAAACTTGTGGTCCAGGCGAGCCCAGGCCTCAGCAATGGCTGTGGTGCTACTCAGCATGCACACAGCTCGCTGTGCTTTGGCCAGGTGTCCACCAGGCACCACAGTGGGAGGCTGGTAATTAATGCCGACTTTGAAGCCAGTGGGGCACCAGTCCACACACTGGATGGTACACTTGGTCTTGATGATGGCAATGGCAGCATTGACATCTTTGGGAACCACGTCACCACGGTACAACAGGCAGCAAGCCATTTATTTACCATGGTGAGGGTCACACTTCATCTGGTTTGCTGGCTAAAAGCACGCATTGGTGATCTCTGCTACAGAAAGCTGTTCATGGTCGGCTTTCTCAGCAGAGATGATAGGAGCGTATGTGGCCAGAAGGAAGTGGATGTGAGGATAGGGCACCAGGTTGGTCGGAAATTTGGTCAGATCGACATTCAGGGCTCCATCAAACCTGAGGGAAGCCATGATGGAGGACACAATCTGACCTATCAACCTATTCAGGTTAGTACAGGTTGGGCGCTTGATATCGAGGTTTCTACGACAGATGTCATAGATGGCCTCATTGTCAACCATGAAGGCACAATCAGAGTGCTCCAGGGTGGTGTGGGTGGTGAGGATGGATTTGTAGGGCTCCACTACAGCCGTTGAAACCTGGGGGGCTGGGTAAATGGAGAACTCCAGCTTGGACTTCTGGCCATAATGGATGCTGCATCAGCGGGGAGGTGAACCCGGAACCAGTTCCCCCACCAAAGCTGTGGGAAATCAAGAAGCTGTGAAGACCTGTGCACTGGTCAGCCAATTTCCAAATTCAGTTCAGGATGAGGTCAATATTCTCCTTGCCAATGGTGTAGCATCCATGGGCATAGTTATTGGCAACATCTTCCTTGCCTGTGATTAGCTGCTCAGGGTGGAAGAGCTGGTGGTAGGTACCAGTGCAAACTTCATCAATGACTGTGGGTTTTAGGTCTACAAACACTGCCCTGGGCACATGCTTGCCAGCACCTGTCTCACTGAAGAAGGTGTTGAAGGAGTCACTTCTCCCTGCAATGGTCTTGTCACTTGGCATCTGGCCATTGGGCTGGTTGCCATGTTCTGGGCAGTAGAGCTCCCAGCAGGCATTGCTGATCTGGACACCAGCCTGGCCAATGCAGGTGGAGATGCACTCACACGTGCTTGCTGCTTTGCGGCTGCTGAGCGGATGGTGGAGAGAAAGAAGGGAAGTTGTTGCTTCTTATAGCGTGACTCCTAGGCGGTCGATGCAAGAGAACCTGCCTGTTTATTTATGTTGTTTATTTAGGTTTCATCTATGAGTGAAACCATATGGCATTATTGAGATATAACTTAAATCCTCTAGATTCACCTGTTTTGTGTGTACAGTTCAATAAACTGTAGTATGTTCACTGAGTTATATAACCATTACCACCATCTAATTTTAGAACATTTTTATACCCCGAGAAAGAAATCTTGTGCTGGTTTAGAGACCCTCTCTGTCTCTGCCCCAGCCCTAGGCAAGTACAAATCTACTTTCTGTCTCTATGTATTTGCCTTGGGGGCATTTTGTGTAATTGGAATCATATAATATGTTTTCCTTTGTGTCTAGCCTTAGTGATTTTAAATGAGTGGAAATGGAATTACCATGATTATTTGAAATGTAACAAAAGTGGTTTAGGATTATATACAGGAATTATTTTCAAAGAAGGTAAACTCAGTGTTAGAAAAATATAGTGTGTATAAAGGCTCTGTTGCCTTATTTATGATGCACTGTACCGTTTATGGCAAAGAAGATGAAACAGAACCTATATAAACTCATATCATATAAAGTTGCATTGAGATGCATTGCATAAGTTTGCAAACCATATAGCAAATAGTCTTTTTATGGAGGGCGAGTCTGTGAGTACACTGTTTGGAACATGAAATAACTGAGGACAAAAAAAAAATTGTATTTGCAGAAAGATCCCTAATAATTACTTCCAAACTCATTCTTAATTCAGCCTTTGCATCCCCTGTAGCTTCTGTCTAGAAAAAAAAGGCATTTATTATTGTAAATACATTAGGAAAACCTGTGGAAAAAATCTAGACAAGGAATCAATACAGATGTGTTTAAACTACTTTGCCTTCACTTGAAAGACATCGCTCAAATCACTGGGGACAATCAGCCATCCCTGTGTTTATGTAACATGAATCTGACTTGATCAGCAAGCAATGAAATAACGTATGACAAGCTAGAGGAGTTTGACCGCCTCAAGATACATGTTCACCTTTCTAGAGAGGTCTTCACAGATACAGGTTGTCATTCCTGAAGCTTACAGAGCACCGTGTATTTCATAAGGAAACAAACATTTAAGGCATTCTTGATAAAACATACGTTCATTAAACAAAGCAGTCCATTGAGGCTAGGACAAACAGAGTCGAGAGTAACAGCAGAAGAATTTGTCATACCACGATAACTTCATAGACTCATTTGGAAATGGAAGCCTGTATGAATTTAAATGGCAAAAGAATAACTCGCAACATTCACCAGCATATTCAAAGTCCACTCATTAGGCAGCCCCGCTTCATAGTAGCTAGGAGTGGCTCCAGATGGTGTCAAGTATCTGAGGTCCTGGCAGATATGACCCCTGTAATGACAGACCAAGAGCTTTTCCTTCATTGCTGTGCATTAGTGAAACATGCTGATGAAAGAGGCACCTGGGCTCTTTGGTCCATCTGCCCTAATATTTCATCTCTGAGTTCCCCAGTTCAAACCCAGGAGGTCCATCCCTGACCCACCCGGGGCTCAGTCTGAGTCCTCCAATGCTGCAGTAATTAGAGTACGTGTAGCCACCACATGTTAACACAGCATTTCATCTATAAAGGCACCGTTGGCAGAGATTATGCATTTCTACTTGCAAAGGGATAGTGAGGAAAATAATTTTTTTCTTGCTACAACACATATGGTTCCACTTTCATGGTTCTGTCGGTCTCCCGGGGTAATGACATCCCACCATATGCCCAAGAGCAAAGAGTGATGGAAATGACATGCTGCTCAAACGGACTGAAACAGGCTGAATCGTGTGTCCTCGGCCATAAAATGCCATTCAAGTGACCCCATAAGCTGACATCTGCCCACATATTGTAGACATTTGGGTCCAAGTCGCCCATTTGTTTCTTTCTGATCTAAATGTAAATATTGTACATGAAAACATTTACAAGTACAGTCTTCTTTCTTTCTGGAGGCTGGGGAGAGGCCAGGTCAGCTGCGTACGTTATAGTCGTACATTAAAGGTTAACTTTTGTGGTACTTTCCACATGTCTTGATAAATTATATGCTCTGCTTCAAGACAGTTAAGTCCTTGTAACTGACATAAAAGCTAACATGAAATTTTTTTCCTCAAAGTTCAAAACAATTCTTTAGAAATACTGTGTAATTCTTGCGTGTCAATAGGCCAGTAACTCCGGTCCCCAGGTGAACCCCACTTTTCTTTGATTATGTCTCTTTACATTGATAGACCCCATTATTCCATAGGCACTTAGATATGGTGAGGATGGAAAGAAGTCCAGAGAAATACAGTCTCTTACTTTTTTCTTTCAATTTTTAAAGTAGTTGATGAAAAAAAATCTGTGAAAGTGGTGTCACTGGTATTCTCTTTTATATGTATTCAAATGTAGCTCTTTCCTCATTGACAAGTAGCAAGATAGTTATACTAGTAAAAGTCCAAATTTCAAACATTCCAGTGTGTGGTGACTTTCATTTTTTGTTTACAAGAGAAATCCTGCAGTTGAGATTCCCAATTTCTACACTAAGCTTAATTGGCCTTTTTAAAGATCTTTCTATGTTCATCTCATGAGCATCATATGTTTAAAGAAGAAAATGTGATATTAAGTGGCACAGAGTAAGGATGCTGAAAACAGAAGAAACTTGTGAGAAAGATGTGAGCCCCCTCATCCCCTCCACTTCTGCCTGGAGTGGGGATGTCAAGCTCATTTTCACTGGGGGCCACGTCAGCCTGCGGTTGCCTTCAAAGGTCTGAATGTAATTTTAGGACTGTATAAACGTAACTACTCCTTAACGGTGAAGCAAGAGCTCGGTGCTGCCTCTGGGTAGAAACAAGGTGCGGGGCAGATAAAACAAGGTGGACGGCCAGAGTCGGGCCTCATGTTTGCCGTCCATGGCCTGCACTGCCCTTTGGGCTCCCTCCCTTGACCTGCTTTGTCCAATACGATGTCACTAGCCACAGGCAACTGTTGAGCATTCAAAACATGCCTAGTAAGAATGAGAAACTGAATTTTTAATTCTATTTATTTTAAACTCATTTAAATCTAAATAGGTGCACATGGCTAGTGGCTACCATCTTGGACACCTTAAGACTAGACAGCCTGATGAAGACAAAGAACTCATGTATTAGAATACATTAATAGAGGGATAGGAGAATGGGCAGTTATGTTCACAGTGTACAACACAGTTGTCACTTGCCCCACATCTATGCCCCTCCCCTTTTTAAGTACCCCAGCTTTTCTTTTGGTATCTACACCTCCCTCATGCAGCCTGTACATGACAGGTAGAGCTAATTCTTTTTCTGGCCCCAAGGGTTTAAATGTGTGCCTTAAACCTCTGCTAATCAGCATGTAGTAATCCAGTCATAAGCCAATGTCCCTAGTTCCGGGCTCAGGAGGGACACAGTTTGCATCAGTGAGAGTAAAGAAGACACTTCCTAGAAGTTTAAAGGAAGGGACTTGCTCTCCCCTCCTTGATAGTGTGGCATGCACAGGGGAGCCCAGACATGTACGTAATTTGCCACTCCGAGTTTGCTGCTGAGGAAGGCAGGAGTGGCTACAGAGAGAAACTGGGTCCAAAAAGACCATATCAAGTCACAGAAACAATCTAGCCCTAAAGTCTGTCCTATAGCAGGGCTTTCCCATCATGTAAACCAATAAATCCTCTTTACAGTTTAAACGAGCTTTTGTTACCAGCGGCATAAAGATTAAGTGATATAAGTGAGGTGTCTGAATTTACCATTTCAGAGATGGAAAAGTCCCAGGAGTTGAACTCTAGATTGTGGAAAGGAGGGACGGAGACTCTCAGCAGAGCTGAAGGTCAGAGGAAATCCAGAGGCCATGCTGCTGAGGGCTGAGCTGCATCCACGTGCAAGCAGCACGTGGGGCGAAGCAGAACTGTAGGTTAGGTGACGTGAGTTTGGCGGGGGAAGCGTTGACTGGGATTTCACTGCGCACAGTGATGAAATGATGGGTGTTGCTGAACGCCATCCAGTTTTCTTCCCCTCCCCCTTTCTTTTCCCCCTCCTTTATGGCATGTTTTAAAAATGATTTAAGGTGGCTTTAAATGTATATGTAATGTAGCAGAATAAAGGGAAGAAAAAGAATCGTATTAAAAATGGAAGCAAAGGGAATATGAAGCTGGGGAAGATCAGATGAAGCCAGGGGCGGGCTCAACACAAAATACACCCTAGAGCATGAGGCATGTTTGTGAGGGCTAAGCCGTACATTTGGCATTTCTTCTTTTTTATTCACTCATGGTCTCAGCTTCTCTATTTTCTCATTGGATGTGGAGCTTTCACAAGGTTGGTCAGTGACGCTCCCTCTTCATGAATCACTAGTTCATATTATGTGTCCAAGGTCACGGAACCTGTGAGAGAGTCTGACTTTGAACGACAACAACAAAAGACCCCCCATGTCCAGCCCCTGCAGGCTTCCCACTAGATCGCATTGCATCCCAAACACAGGGTAATTTCACGGTAGACATCCTTTTTCCTGGACTGCAGGGTCACAGAAAAACCAGAGAGCTACTGGGGTGTTTTCATTCGTGACTCTGAATTCTGGTAGCTGAGGATGGAAAAGAGTCTGACAGACAGACCAGGGCCCTGATGGGCCGTGTCTGGACGGCCCGACCTAGGAGAGGAAGCATTCCTACTCAGCCGCGGGTCTCCAGAGAGGCCCCGTGCTAAGGCAGAAAATGTTCTCCGCGTCAGGATTAAGGTGGTTTGGCAGAGGCGCGAGGCGGGAAATGTGATGTGCCAACCACTGCCAGACCCGGCCAGTTTGTGCCCTTGGTGGCTTGAAAGAGAAACATCTGGCCACATCCCGTCAGTGAGCAGTCTCTCTGCCACTGCTGCAGTTCACCTCCTTCCACCCCTGCCCGGGCTCTCCCAAACCCTGTGATCTGTGTGCAGCCCAATCCCCACTTGATCCAAGAGCTCGGTATTTGAGTGGGGAAAACATCTCACTGCAGACTGCTGAAAAGGTCAGGGATGAAAGACACCATTTTCTTTCTTGTCTGTTCGAGGATGTGTTCTTTCACTCAAGGAAGGGTTGCTGGGGAGCGAAGGGGGCTTTGGTGCAGATGCTGAGTTTCCTGAGGTGTGTCCGGGCTTGTTGCAAAGCAGATAGAATGCAAACAGCAAGAGCCGTACTGTTTTTCCCTGGCCATACAAGTCCTCTTTAGGGACTGACTCTTGGATGGAAAAACTTAGACGATCAGTTCAGGCACAGCCTCCCACGTTTTATCAGACAGTTGTTCGTAAACTTCATTGGGATTCCAGTTCTTTTGGTGAAAGTAAAGGACTTATCCCACAAAAGACCCCTGGTGTGATCATTTCACATCATTTCATGTGACATTTCAGAAGGTCTCTTGAGAAAATCATGCTTGGATAGAAGGAAGGATTTCAGTTCTGTGGAGAACAGGACCAATAAAATGGTATTGATTCCATCAAGATGAGAGAAAGTTTATGAAACAAAATGGCATCACTCATATCAACCAGCCGGTCAGCCACGACACTTTGGTTCAAGAAGGAAACTGCCTAAGTCACTCCAGGCACCCTGCCAAATGCCTGTCAGGGCAGCACACCCAGGATGTTGGTTGGCACACGGCTGTTTCTGCAGAGAGTGGGCACCTACTGACAGAGCACTGGGGGCTCTTGGCTCAGAGCCACAGCTCAATCAGGTGCCAAGAATTTGGGTATAATTGAGGTGGACTTCAGAGCCACCACTGAGACAGCAAATCTCCTACCATGAGATGCTGCCCCACCCTACTCTGGGCCATCTGGTCCTGGAGGCTCAGCCCAACTGAGCTCAGGAACTTCCATGCTGCCTGAGGCACCACTCCAGTTGGACCAAGACACCTGCTTGCTGATGCTGTGTCCTGGACCTGGGACTGAGACTCTGGGACTCAGGTTCGTTAACCCCCCATTTACTATTGTATGTTAACTGTGTGTGATATTATGGAGGATAAGACACTAATACAATGTCGATGTCCTATTGCATGTGAACCTGCATTTAATAAAAGATGAGTTTGAGCAGCAGCTCTTGTGACTTTTGCCTCGTTCCTTGCTGCTGGCAAGTATAGACTCAGCTAGGGCAACCTACTCCCCCCAAGCTGGAGGTGCACCCTGACTTAGAGGAAAGACTATAACTCAACCCTCCTCAAGAGGCAGAGCCTCCAGGGGTCGTATTGAGGATGTTCATGACAATCATGACAAATCCTATGTGGCTCTTTTGGACAGCCTGGCAGTATCAACTAGAAGACCCCAAAAACTTATTGAGAATGACACTGGCCTCATAAGTGTATGGAGACTTAGGTTCACATCTCAGCTTCACCACCTACACACTATGTGACCTTGGGCTGTAGATCAGTTTCCTTGGTGTAAAATGGGGATAATTATATCTGCCCTGACCATCTAATGGGATGTGATGATCAAGTAAGAAATATGTGAATTTTTCTATGTCATCCAGAGAGAACCAGATCCAGATGATAGGAAACCAGATGTGAGCTCAGTGATGTGGGAAGTACACCAACATCACACATTTCTCGCCCTTGCACGTCTCATCCTCCTTGGGGCCAGTGCCGGATGCTGATTTCTTGCTTCCTTCTAACTGGGTGAGCTTCCAGTGTCTGTGCCAAGCTCTGGACCCTCCTTGCCGATTTCTACCGTCTTCCTTGCTTGTGTCCTGAGTCTGTTCCTAGAAAACGGCTCTGTAAAGGGACTGTTTGGTGTGATAATCAGAAACATTTGTTAAAGGCTAGATGATGAGTGAGGTTCAACATTAATAACTGGTTATGAAGAACATGTATCAGTGCCACGTACAACAATTGTGAGTTCTCTCTCTCTTCCCTTCAAACATATACAAATACACACAACAAGATAAAATGGATCTTCTTGAACAAGGCAAGCTAGCACCTACTTTTTATCCATCTTTTAAGTCACTGCACGTGGGTAGGGGCCTGGGTCACAGACACACAGCTGCCCTGCCCCATTATATCAGGTCTTATAATAAACATACGTCATTGTACAACTCCCTGCAAAAGAATCTCATCCCCATCCTCTCATTAAGACCATATTTAAAAACTGGGAAGGGGTGGGGTTACATGATATATTCTTAAAAAAATAAAGTTCTATGTAGTCATAAATATTACTATTACATAGGAATGGCGATATTTTATTCATATTGTGCCCGTAAAGCCCCGCATGTGTGCTGTTCTGCACCTCACCACGTCAAATGTGGCAGGGCCCTCGGCAGGCCTGCTGGCCTCCCACGGAGTGAAAAGAAGCCAGCTTGGCACAGGGGGTGGAGGAAGGAAAAGGCTCCATCCACTCCCGTTGGAGCTGAGGTGCTGGAGCCACACAAGTCAGTGGGCCAAGGCCCCTGCGTTCCCAAGGTGAGAGCTGCCTCCACGGCGTAAGTGATTTATGCGCTCGGAAGGCCCGGATGAAAAGCGAGAGGCGCAGCTCTGGGATTTCACGTCTAGACGGGGCGGTGTCCAAGGAAGCCCGTGCTCGCCTCCAGTGCATCTGTGAATGCTTTGGCAAATGTTCTGTTTTTCACTCTGTGAGGAAAATGCAAAGTTTTGTTTTGGCCTGTGACAAAATCCATGACTTGAGGACACTGTCAAATGAGTAGGTCTAGACTATGTTGAGTTCCCACCTCAAGCTCTGTGGCTCATTTCTGATTTCCACCCTCCTGGGCAGGAGCTGAAGGGGCTGGATGAAGGGAGCAGGGTTAAAACAAGAATATGTTGGATGCTCTTACCTATGTAATTTTGTCTGAAAACTTGGCAAAGATGCATGCCCTTCCATGCCCTCCAGGTTCCAGGTCCTTGCCTGCAGCAAGCGGAGAATCAAGGACACAAGGCTTCCTTACCTGTCCTCCCTCCTCACCTGTGCTCCTGGGCTCTGCCTTGTGCCCTGTTCAGGCACTCTTAGTCACTTTAGGGGTTTAACTAACTCTTTATTACATCTTTAACAGTCCTTACTGGGGAATCCAAGTTTTGAGAGCAGGACATTATTATTATTTTTTTCCATGCAAGAGGGAGGAAAAAAAGGATCTTGTGCCGTGTAAGTGAAGAAACCCGAGGAGCCGCATTGAAGTGTTTTCCTCTCTTCCTCTGGAGCCCCCGTGTCTTCCTCCGAGGGCTGCAAGTAATGCCGTGGCGATGGGGCCAAAAATATTTAAAAACATTTTAAAGTTACCACTGAAAAGAGAAAACGGTACATTTACACTCGTCTTTCTCCACTTAATGGCCTTACCAGAGATGCCTTGTCCCCCTTGGGCCATAAATTGAGACATCACTCAACAGTTGTCCTGGCAGATTTCCCCCAAAAAGGCCACTTATGAAGTGACTAATCGCATTGGAGGCTAATTTACTGAACATTTAAAGCCACTGGGGCGGGGGTGCGGGAATGGGGAGACTCTGAACCTGGGGTAGCATCCGTTATGTCCCCAGGCTGAAGGCTGAGCTCCGGCTCATCCCTGCATCCTGTCCAAGGAGACAAGTCCTTTTTTTCCTGTCTTTTTCCCTTTCCCATCTAATTGCAGGAATCACTTCTCAATGGGGCAGAGTTACCCTATGAGGAGCGTTACACTCAGACAGTCAAAAGCTGTGGTCTTCCTAGTCTGGAATGGACATTAACTTCTCCCTGGGCAGCTCTAGTCAGAGCACCGGGGCACACTCAAGGTCAGAGAGGAAATGAAGATTATAGGTGTAACGTAATATTCATTTTCCTGAATTTGGATAACCCAGCAACTCCAATCATGGAGACCTGGGTTCTCAACCCTGCAGAGAGCCTCCTCACATTCCAGAGCTCTCCTCCTGAGCCTCGTCCTTCCCCCAGTGCTTTCTGCTCCTGGAGAGGAGCTTGGTTAGAGGAAAGGCTATTAACGTTCATGTTCCCCTGGAAGGTTATGTCATAAAGTAATGAGCGTGACCCTCTTTGGAAGACGGGAGCAGGTGGCGGACTTTCAAGAGAGGTGTGGATATCACCCCATCCTCTCTGATACCAAGCAGTAATGGATGGCTGGCATCCTGCCATAGGCTTGCTCCCTGCCTTCTTGTTCCCAAACATTCTCTTTCCTGGTGCTGTTTTAGGTCCATGGCAGCTACACCAGAATCTAAATATGATTTGGGAAACCTAGGTGTACTTATTTGAGGAGTATGTACATAGAAGTTTTTTTTTTCTCTCTCTTGTCGAACTCTTGAAAATACTCTAGGATGGGGGGATATTCATGGACAACTCCAGACTCCGAGCGATGTGAAAGCAAAGGAACTCAGGCAAAGAGAGCATCGCTGAGGAGGCCTGCCTTGTGCCTGCGATGTGCGATCAGTACCGGTGAAGATCTGGCCTCCTAGAACAGAAGGAAAGCACTCGTATCACAGGATGACTCAGCAAATCTGTGACACCCTCTCTTTGGTAATGGGCCTCTCTGTCCCTTCTTGCCGCTGGATGTTCTGTTTGGGTTGAAGGAGAGTGCGGCATGTTCTGTGAGTGAATTCCAGCTACAGAGACGGGAGAAAAGAAGTGGGGTGTGGGGGAGCGGGAACGGCGAATGTGCCAGCGTGCCTGTGAGTGTGAAGTCACGTACTTGGGTGTTGTGCTGCCAAGAGGAATTAAAACACGCAGATGCCTTTATGCAGAAGTGACCACATTATGCAAGACAGCAAAACAAAACTCTGTGCTGGTGTTAAAAGGTTCTTTGAATTTGAAGTTCCTATAACCTGACTAATCCCAAGTGAAAAAAATTTCATAAGTGTGTCTGAAGCAATTGATTGTCTGAGCAACACCACCTCTGTTTACCTCCCTGGATTAAAGTTCTCAACCTGTTTTTTTCTAAAGGCATTCTCAGAGGTCAAGGAAGTTCATTCCAATATAGAAGTCAAAGAGGTTCATGATAATAAAAATTAGTTAATATTACATTCATGAATATGGGCATCGACAGAATTAGATAATTACATGAATTAATAATGATCCTATTTATGGTGGGTAGTGGGAAGAGGGAAGGTTTTTACTGTATCTTAAATCATTTTATTTTACTCAGCAAAAACAATTCTGAAAGATGGGTTGGTGCATAAATTCCTATGAAGCTTAGAGCATAGAGGAGAGGTTCGGGCATTCGCAGAGCACAGGGAAGTGACAGAAGAGTTTATCTGCTGTGCAGGAGCAGAAGGGGGGGCGGGGCTCAGCGCATGGTTTATTGACACCCTATGTTAACTTAGACCGTAACTGTAAATGGGATACAAAACTCATTTATCAAATGTCAGCAGATGAAACACTTACTGGTTAACTATACTGAAGCTCCTTTGAGTGGTGGTCATGGGACTGATCGCTGTGCTGTTCAGGGCAGGGGGTCTGTTGCATTTAGTCTGATCTCTGCCACTTCCTACCTGTGTGACCACGAAAGATTCATTTGACCTCTTTTTGCCTCAGTTTCCCCATGTCTAAGTGGCGATGATAACTACCTATCTCCCAGGGCTGTTCTGAGGATTTCTGAGGAAAGTGGGCAGACAAGTGCTCAATGAGTTAATCACCGCTGCAACATTGCCATCTTAGCGTAGGTTTAATGAGTAGTTTTCTGCTTTGGATGTATGAGAAAACAGCAACAACAGCTAAACCCAAGAAGAGTTTGCTGAAGACTCTAAATGTTGACTCTGCCTATTGTTAAATCTGCATAGGGTGCAGTGACTACACACTGACGAAACAGAGATCTTCCGCCTGAGAACAGTACGTGTAGACAAAGCCGTGTCCGAGCCCCAGGGAGCCGGGGCGATGCCAATGCTGAATTTATGTTTGTCTGAAGGATAGACCAGTAGCTCAATTATTATTTTTTTAAAGGCCCTTTCTCTCTCTTTCTTTTGCCCCACCCCTCTCCTCTCCTTGCTCAACTGCTGGCCCTTTCGTTCTGTTCTTCTTATCCTCTAAGTGAGTGGTTTGAGGACATGCTTTTGAAGCGCTGTGGTTATCTAACAGACATGCAAACAAGAAGTTGCCTTGGAGAGTGAGAGGAACTATCATATTTTGCCATGTTTAATGTACATGTTTTTGCCCAAGTTTTTGAGAGAAAAATAAGCACATACATTATCCATGGGTAGTACTAATTCTGTGTCTATATAAGTGCCTTTAATTCTTTTATTTATGCTTATGCATGAAAAGTGTAACTGTAGAAAGCAACAACAATATCCATACAGAAAACAATGCCCTGGAATATGATAATCAGTTTTGTCTCTAAATATAAATAAATAAGTAATTGAATGAAAACATTAAAAGAAAAAAAATTTTTTCCTGAAAGTTTGGGCCAAAAAACATAGGAGTACATTATACACAATAAAATATGGTAAAGTATCATGTGTCCTTCGGGGAAAGCCATGGCAGTAAGAGTAGAGTGGAGGCAGTAAGGTAGGCTTCCCAGGGGAGGTGATGTGGAAGCCACACCTCGAATGCTGAGGAAGGATCGAACCTCACATGAAAATGGTGCAGGAAAGCAAGCTCAGTGAGATAATCGTCCCTGTGAAATACGTTGGTATTGATTCCAACATCAAGCTGTGATGGTGTGACTTTATCGTCTCACTCTGGACAAGGAAAAAAAAGACTTCAATCACCCTAGATAACTAGGGCTGGAGTGATGACACGGTGCCATTCTCAGATCTGAATTCCAAGAGAAATGATGTGAGAACACAGTCCTTGGGAATCTCAAGGCAAACTGGAATGAACATATTCCTGTCCCACCTACCATCAATTCTGAACTTCATCTTCGTACTTTATCTGCATAAAGGCTTTTATTTTTTAAAAGGGTAATGGTCCCAATTGGAGATTTATAAGCTGGAAAGAGTTAGGTCCTCTCCAAAAACAGACATGAGGAGTTGAAGTATTGAGGGCGGATTGAGTTTAAGTGCTTTTAGTGTTTATTTGAGTAAAACAGGTCCACTTTTCGTGCGTTTACCTAATGGCATTTCAGAGAAAGAGTAGAAAGTTTATAGCAGAGAGAAATCTTACTTATTGAGGGATTTGTGTGACAGGCAGTCACCGAATCAGACAAAATAAATTAACAAAAATTTAATTAGCTTGTATCATTCTTGTCAAAACTGACAACTAAAACATGGAGAAAAGATCATGTTTTCTCCAGAGGGTGTTTTAATTTTTTTTTCTTGTCTGAAAAGAAACTTTGACTTACACAACTATTTATAGATTTTACATGGACGGTTCTTTCTTACATTTCAGGAAGATTCAAGAGGTAAGACACAAATGATCGGGGGCCTTTTGCCCCACACCCCACCTGGGGTCTACAGAGCCACTTGTCTGCATCTGTGTATTCTAGATGCAGAGTTTGCTGTCTGGCTCAGTCCTTCTTGCATGGGGTTTCTGAATAAAAAACAAAAGGACTTTTGCCTAAGCAAGCTCTACCTATCAACTGACCTATCAACAGTCCCCACAACCTCCACATTCTTACCTAAATGAGTCCACCAGAGAGTATTGACAAGAGGATTCAAAAGTACGTCATTACAGGGTGTCAGTCTCGTGATGTAGGAATTGGCTGTCACAGAGGCACCAGGGATGCTACTGACATCTACTGGGTAGAGGCCACTGATGCTATTGAACACATGCCTTCCACAACAATCTATGTGTGTTGTATGTATCCACAACAAACAATGACCCAGTCCAAATGTCAAGGGCGGTGCGGTTGTGAAACCATGGGATGAGTGAAAGTATTACATAGTATTCAAGACATAAAGCCTAGAGATTCATTATTATAGCCTTGCTTATATGCTTTATTATACTAAATTCAGCATGAATACAAAAGTTACTGTATATCTTTTCTTATTGTATATAAAATTTGGCACTAACATATCATGAACCACCCCCCTGCTCAGGAAAAGATCCAAATTTTCTATTTGCTGGTGTCCTTCATGAGTCTAAGAGAGTCTCAGAAGATCCATAATTGGCACTTCTGGTCAGAAACAAAACTTACTTCCAAGAGGTAAAGCAGTCGCAGTTTGTAAAATATCAAGAGAATTTTGGAAACCGTGCCTTTGGGTAAATACTACTGAGTAAAAAGGCATTTCATTTATATAGTAGGGGTAAACTTAAAGGAGGGGAGGCTGTGATATGGGAAAGAGATGACATTTTTACAAGAAGTCCTAGACACACAACAAGTATTATTTTTTAATAAAGAAATTGCCAATTTCATAGGCAGGAGGAATAACCTTCAGCCTAAGAATGCTGCTAGATCATGTATTTTCTCTAACAAAATGACACATGCTCTCCCACTTTCTCTTCTCTCTCTCTCTATTTTTTCTCTTTCTCCCCTTTATGGAGAAATATTGAGTGAACATTTCCTTAGCAATTAGAACTTCAGGGCCAAGCTTTCAAAGCTGTGCTGGGCAGAAAGTCAAAACCTACATTTGGTGGCGAGGTTTTAAGTGCCCACAATGAACAGCAGACTGTATAGTTTTCCTGTCCCTCACTGGGTGGCTCGAATGGCATTTCTAGGAACAAAAGGATGACTATGGGGGATTAGCCGGGAGTACCTGTCTGGGAGAGTTTTGCGCTCCGATTTTATGAGTATTTCCATTATTTTTGGTGGGTCAGCGTTTCCATTATTTGGAGACGCCCCCACTTGGGTGGCGATTATATGGAAAACAGTAGCAAATGCCAAATAAACTCCAAACCCTGCGTATGTTTCTAGACAGCATCGCTGCCCCAGGGGTTTCCTTCACTTCAATCTTCACTTTCACCCTGAACTGGAGAATAAACGAGGAAGACCTTTGTGTGTTTCATTTTTTATTTTTGTCAACAGCTTAACCCTTTTGTTAACCTGCATGTGTTTGATCTACTTTGTGATGAGGAATTAGCCACAGAGGATATTCAATCCTAGGTAGTTCCTGTGTATAAAAATGTGTACATATCTGGCCTCATCACTTAATCATGATGTGTTCTAGACATGCAGATTCATGGTGAAGCTGGCCTAGGTAGCCGGTCCTCAGACACAGCTTTGAAGTGGCTCAGTTTCTTCTGTTCCTCCTTTCTCATAATCTGTGCTCTTTACTCCAGGATCTTGGAGGCTGATGTAATCTGGAGTAACAAATAATCATCTACCCAGACTTCTCAATACACAGGTGAGGAAACTGAGGTCTAGACCTGTCCACAGACATGGGCTGTGGGGCTGGAGGGATTAAATACCAAGTTCCCCCACTCCTCTCAGCACTGTTAGAGGGTGCATTCTCAGGGATGCATTTGATAATACGCATTCATTACTTGAAAGATTCTCCTCCATCTAAAGAAGTATGTCTCTGGTAAATGACTCCTGACCCCTTTTCCCTCTGAGAAGTTTATACCTCTTAGTTGATCAGCTCTTGGGCTGCTCTCTGGCTGAAAAACAGCTTTTAGGGAACCACTTTTTATTACATATGCTTAAAACATCTCACGGATTCCCTAACATTGAACCTACTCGTGTTCTGTGCCAGAGCTAGTGATAAAGCAACAGACAAAACACACAGGGATCCTGGACTTCAGGAGGTTTGTATTTTTAAGTCACCTGAAAAATGTAACTCCTTAAACCTACCAAATCCAGAGCCCATGTGACTGCCTCTGTGATGGTAATTTTAGGCACAGACAGGGATAGTGTTTTTAAGGAAGGTGTCCTGGTTTCCCAGGGCAGTGAATGAAGTGCCACAAATGGCTTCGGAGCTCCGGGGACCTGGGAGTCACCTCCGGGAGCAGAGTGGGAGAGGGAACAACACCGTATGGGCCATGAAACACACTTCTCAGTGCCGCCCCTGAACCTGGGAAATAAAGCTCCAGGAAGACATAGAAAACATCAAATATATACGTCACAAATACATATGCATATATGTAACTGCAAACCAATGGGAAAAGCTTGACCTTCATTGTATGATGCACAGTAACCGATCTACAGTGGTTTAACTTTCCGTCTCCCGAGAAACTTTCCAAAGGAGGACAGAGAGGCATTCATCTCGAGCAGTTCGAGTTTCTAAAGACAGCAGCTAGACCGGGTGCTCTCTGAAGAGGAGGGAGCGACCAGGGAACTTAACGGAACTGGAACATTCTCTCCGTTGTGAAGACTGAAGAAGAGAACAGAAGAAGGTTGGTCCATGACAAAGCTGGCCTGGGGGACACGAGCGTACGTTATGTCACCCACCGCATGTTTCCGTACGCTCGATATATAATGAATACAGAACCACAGAGGGGCTGGGCGCCGAGGCAGGATGGGTGGGGAGTGTCGCCTGTTCTCCACTGTGCAGAGAAGATGGGAGGAGGACATGCGAGTAGAAGGGACCCAGCACCGTTGAAGATTTTCTTTCCTGACGTCATGGAGAACTGATCCTGACTCTAGTTCCTGAAGAGGAAAACAGAAGGTGGGAAACTAAGATGCAGAGGGAAAAATTAATGGAAGAAGGCTCCTGGCATACAGGAGAAGATAGCGCATAGCTGGAGAAATGGCCCCTCAAGAGAGACAGGACCGCGGCTGCCTGGGTTTCTGGGTAAGAACGGACCTGGAAGTGACAGTGGTTGGTGGTGATCACATCTCATGTACCAAAATGGGTTTTGCTACTTTAACCTTTTAAAAAAACCCTCACAATCGCTTGGATATGCGAGTGTGTCTGCATGCCCTTAACTGCGTTCGTTGTTCCACATACAGTAGCTGACTTCTGGTTAACTGAGGTTTGCAATAAAAGAGATGTGATTATGGAATATTCATATATTTTAAAGAATAATTTTGAAGCCTCCGGCCTTTTAAAAAAGATTTTCTGGTTGTAAAAAAAGTGAAGTGATATTATAAAAACTCCAGCGTAATTATGCAGCCTTTGAGTCCAAGATAAGGCTTTTTTCTGCTGCAGTGAATGGGGAGGGCCAAGTGGAATGTGGGGGCTGAGAGGCCTGTGTGAACATGGACACCAACACATTAATTCTCGTTACGCTGGTTTGCAAGGACAAATTCTAGAATCTCATGCAATAGCTGACAGCCAAGAAAGAAAGAACAGGGAGTGGTCGAGCATCTTGGGAATAGGCTGTTTCTTGGTCCTGTCTATCAGCCATCACAGACACTTGGGATAACCAGGGCCACAGGGCCAGCAAATGTGACCGTGCCCGACATCTTGTCTGACGTGCAAACTCCATTGCCTCTTCACCTCCCCACTTGTTCTTTTTTATGTGTTTGTTTCTTTAAATTGTTACTATTCTTGGTCCCTGCCTTTTCAAGGAGGGGGCTGGTTAGAAAAATGAATATATTTTTTTGTGGGTCACTAGAAAAATAGATATTTTTTAATTTGTTTCAGATCTCCTGCTGCTCACAAGATTGTGCTTTATTGATGGATTTTTATCTATATCTGTATTTTATTTAAAGTGAATAAAATGAATTCTGGCTCTGACTTCCTGAGGAACCTGCAGTTAGCCCACATTTAGTAGACCTCTTTGTATCACATCAACTAGCTGTTTTCTGTTGTACGTTTGAGGTGGAAAAGAGAGGAGTGGAGAAAAGGGGGGAGAAGTATGAGTACAATCCACCCACATCCTGCACAATGGGGAAGCCGTGCACCAGGCTGTGAAACTCACTGGAATGTTACCATCTCTGATAAGGTCTTTGTAAATCCTAAAATGAGCCAAGGTCTCTTTAATAACAAAAGTATCTCAAAATGTCCCCATTGCCGGGTATCTGAATATGTTGCCAGCTGCTCATTGTACTTGGTGTAACATAGTTGCCACCTGGAGCCTCCGTCCCCCCAAGGCTGCTCCTGCAGGAATGAAAATGCTCACATTTTAGAGGTAGCCCACCTCCAGAGATTTCAGAACTTGCAGGCAGATGTTGCTTTTAACTAATATACATTTAAATAACTCAAACGACTAGTCTATTATATTTACCCAGATATTTACCTTTTTTTTTTTGCTGTGTTTTGTTCTTGATGTTTCAAGTTTTCCCTCTGGGTTTTCTAGCCACTATTTTTTTTGGAGGGGGGCGGTGGGGGGAGCTTCTACTTGCAGGGAGTGTAAGAAGTGCTTGATATAATTTGTCTGCGTGGGACACTTGAAGATGTGTCCCTATAAGGACGAGGATCTAGAAGAATCGGGTTTATTTCACTTAATAGAAATGCAACCTTCTGATGAGCTCTGTAATCATTTTTATTGCATTCATTCAAATCTTGTTTGTTTATTTTTAGCTTAATATAAAGAGAAGGATCTTTCTATTTCTAGTGCCTGGACCTCTGCCTGGCATTTAATAAATATTTGCTAAACAAGTGAACATATAAAATGACCTTAAGTTTTAGTGACAATAGGTAATTTACCCACAGTTTATGGTTATTGTCCCAGTCACTTCTTATTAATGGCAATAATGTCTTTCATGACTAGAAGAATGAGAAAGAATCTTCATCCTACCATTTTCCCTCAATTGCAAGATCATAAACATGTTTTAGGACCCAGTGCCCAAGTCAAAGGAAATCTTATTAATGATTTTGACAATTTGACAGATTTTTCAAACTACACTTCCCCCTTTTATCAATAAATTATATAAAAATATGTATAAATTTATTGAAAATTTAGAGAATAGGCAATTGAAATTTTAGAAAATAATTAAATATCAAGTTAAATATTTGAGTAGTTTTATATTATTTGAGTTAACAATTGAAATACTCCTCACAGAGTTCTGAACATAATAAAATGACATGGAGGGGGGCAAAAACCACATTTTAAGCTTAATCATAGAACTGACTTGCATTCACTTTTCAAATATATGTTTCTCTATTAAGATTAAAACAAAACATCTTTAATTTTCACAGGAAAGAGTTACTAGAATGTTATGACCATTTCATATTTTTATAAATCACATCTCCTTTTTTAAATTTAAATGATCCATGGTCAATTTGTATGTCAACTTTGAACTCTATAAAGTGATGGTCAGTTTTACATGGTCTTTGGTTTTCCAGTTACATACTAATCTAGGTGTGTCTGTGACCGTATTTTGTAGATGTGATTGAAGTCCCTTAAGCAGTTGACTCTAAGTGAGAGAGAGTATTTTAGATCAGCGGTGTCAAACTCATTTTCACCGGGGCCACATCAGCCTTGCGGCTGCCTTCAAGGGGCTGAATGTAATTTTAGGGCTGTATAAATGTAACTACTCCTTAACTGTTAAGTGAGAGCTCGGCTCTGCTGCCAGGTAGAAACAAGGTGCCGGGCTGGATAAAACAAGGTGGAGGGCCAGATTCGGCCCCTGGGTCTAGTGTTTGCTGCCTGTGTGTTAGGTGATCTGGGTGGCCTTGATTCTGCCTGTGGGTTGTGGCATCTGTTTGGACCTGGAGCTCTGGCCTGAGCTCCCTGTGGCACGCCCTGCAGACCTCAGATGTGCCTCGCCTGCCCCCAGTCACATAAGATAGTGCACTACAATTGGTTCTGTTTTTGTAGTGAAGCTCTGACTGATACCCACGAAGTGTACAAAGATGTCCTTTGTACCTTCTGGCTAATATTTAATAAATGATGAATTATGTCTTTTAACTCTCCAAGTTTCTACTTCTAATAGTCAAAGATACATAGTGCTCAATTTCTTAAAAGACTCTGAGTTTAAAAAGGACCCCATAGATGATTCTGTAGCAATATAAATAAGTCCCACCTACATTATTTGCATTTTAGGCTTGGGTTTTTATCTACCACAGCAAGTGCATCAGTTATCTATTTTTGCATAGCTTATCACCCTAAAACGCAGCCACTGCCGACAGCATACTTATCACCTCACACTTTCTGTGGGTCCAGAATCCAGGCATGTCTAGCAGGGTCTGTGCCTCAGGGAGGTTCATGGCAGCAACGTGTCTGCTGGGGCCAGGGTCTCATCTTGAAAATAATCGAGGGGAAGATCCAGTTCCAAGTTCACAGTCTGTTGGCAACATTCAGTTCTTCGTGGGCTGTTGGATGAAGGGTCGCAGTTCTCTGCCGGCTTTTTGGATAGAGATAGGTCTGCATTCTGTGCCACGTGGGCCTGGCAGCTTGCTTCATCGGGATCAGAGAGCAAAAGAGAGATGCTTTCATAGCCTAACCACAGGGGTGACATCTCATCGTTGCTACCATATCTGGTTCATCAGAAGCAAGTCACCAAGTCCAGCCCACACTGCAGGGGAGGGTAAACAGTGTGGCTATCAGGAAATGGAGATTTTTAGGAGCCCTCTTAGGCTCATGGAGTCTTCTAAAACCAAGACACATTTGAACACTTCATATGATAAGAAGCTCAGAGGTGTGCATTGATGGCAAAGAGAAGCCAGTCTCTGAGAAGAGGAAGATACCACAGTCCAGGCCATGAACTTTCAGTTTTCTCCAATGCTTTTATCTCCAGCTGTGGTAAGAGAAACAGAGATCTCAAAATGTGTGCTTTCCTGCCCAAGTTTCTCAGCCCTCGCCACATTCCTCTGTCATTCTTAAAGACACGACAATAAAACATAACCCAACGTCTGCGGTTGGAGCCGAAGCCAAAAACTATATTTAAGTAATTGTGCCCACACTGGGCAAGCACTTCAGTGCTGCAAAGTCAGAGACGAGAGTAGGAGGATCAGGGAGTTGAAAATCTGGATAAATATACAGTAACTTTAACTAATTAATAAAGCCAAGTAGTGTGTGTTGGCTCAAGGAAAAGTATTAGGGCGATGGGGGAGGGAACAAACCAGATGGGGTCTGGATATCTGCGCCCCAGGCCCCTGGATGTTGCCAAAGCTCGGTTTCAAAGGGTGCCAGCGTCGGAGAATTCCTCCGGGGAAATTCTTGTGCTGGTAAGAAGGCTGTCCTATTGTTTGTGAAACGCCTTCGGATTTCAGGTCACAACATAGCAGTTCTGATGAAACTGGTTTGCAGAATGTAATCCTTGTCAAGCCACTTCCTTCTTGGAATTAGAGTCTCAAGCTACAAGGAAGTCTAACTATCATGCAGTTCAACCTCTAATCCACGGCAACATTTGTTCCTGCCACGATGATGGAAGGTCATGTATGTCTTCTTGAGGTCTTGAGTGATATGGAAGTCGGCGAGCCGCAAGGCAGCCCTTTCAGTGTTAGACCTACCTGGGGGATGCGGTATCTATCCCACGCTAAGTTGAAATCTCCCCCTTCTACTCTACTCCCAACACCCATTAGATATTCCTTGGTTGTAGGTTGGCTCTCAAAGACAGCACACAAGCAGACTATTCCCTATTCAGTGTCATGGACTATCAAATATCAAAATTATTCTATACATTTTTTAGTGTTCCTTTACAACTTGAATGTTGATGATGCTTTGTATATTAAAGCTTCCCACAACTCTTCCTTCTCTCTGTGGTATGTTCCCTTTAATATGCTCTAATTTGTTAAGGTTCATCTTAAAATATGAGCACCTGATTTGGAGGGCTTACTCAGGGGCAGGGCAATCAGCAGACAGCTTTTCTTGTCAGCTGTAAACAATAATTAATGTAGGATTTGGGGTAATGAATATTACATTGTTAGCTCATTTAAATTTCTGAACAATGAAAATTTGGCCTAAATCTTTCTTTTTTTTTTAAAAAAAAGAAAGAAAAAACAGAAACAAACTACATAGTAGGAAAATGAGACAAGGGAATGAACTTAGGATGTATTTTCTACTATGTGTCAAGCTCCCATCTGGACCTTCGTATGCATTATCTTATTTTATCCTTCCTCCAATGCCGGAAAATGGTTATGATTTCCATCCTAGAGATGAGGAAGCTGGGGCTCAGAATTTAGTAGCTACATACATTGCCACGTGTGTGCAGCTACTAAACATTAGTCCTGAGATTGGCATTGGTTTAACCCACACCCACCGCTTCCCCCAGTAGACAGTGCCAGACTAGCTTCACGCTCACAGTTCTGTCTGCAGGGGTTGAAGAGATGGTCAGTTCAAAGCCTAGTCATTTGTAGATACAGGGGTTTACGTTATCACGCAGGATCTACATTGCCCAAATTGCCCTAAATCAGTGACAAGGCAAGGGGTAGAACCCTGATGCCCTCCAAAGTGCCCTTTCTATCACCCCAGGATAGTGTGATTCATGAAAGGAAAACACTCCTTTGGATTTATCTCTGTGCAATTTTCTGTTTTAAGTGTTGATTCATCCTTCTACGTTGGCAAGCTTATATTAAATATTTGGGTCAGTTATGGTGTTAAGTGCTCCTTCCATTTGTGTCATTAGCAAATTAGATAGTTATGCTGATATGGCAAACACACACACACACACACACACACACACACACAATGTATGCAATACATGTATTTTGTCCAAATCAATAATAAAGCTGGTGAAAAGCCAGAACTAGGAGCAGCATCCTATGACAGGTTCTTAGAGAAGTCCTCACTGAGTGGTAAAAGCTGTCAGTCAGCACTCTGAAGACATACCTTTTCAGCTGGGTTTGACTGCACTTACCGATCGTTCACTGGCTCCTCCTGCCCTATCTGTGACTTTCTGATAAAACAATGGCTAAGACTTTGCCAGAGTCAGTGCGAACTATGTAGCCATTGTTTCTTCAGACCACACCAGCCTAGGGCTACACACGGGGCCACATTTAGATAAAAATCATGTCCGCCCTCCTACAGACAATGTGACCTGTGGTCTCCCACGAAGGCCTGTCAAAATACCCAGCAAATTCTCTCCGATTCTTTCCAGGAATCCTTAGGTGATTATCTTACTGGCTTTCGGGCAGGAATGGTCTTAGCTGTTTTGGGTTAGGTAACTCTGCTGCTCCCTCTCTGACCAGGACCCTTTGGGGTATGTGCTGCTCAGGCGTCTGGGGCTGGCTAAAGCTGCATTGTAGTTCAACCCATCAATGGGACACCCATGTCCACAGACACTTCCACACTTTTCCCTCAAGGTGGTGTAAGGTGCCAAAGCCACCTCAAAGAAACTGTCACCAAAGAGCAAGTGGGGCCTTGCGACCCACTGCCAGCCTCTGGGCAAAATTCCGGAGGCAAAGGTTTGGTGATAAAGGGAAGGATTCTTTATTCAAAAACTATACAGTTTTGGAATAATAGCTTTCCACAATAATTAATCACTTAGGCCTTTCAATTAAGGCTAAAATCTTTAACTCTTTAGTTACAGCTTTAATCACTTAAGCCTTTCAATTAAGGCTAAATTCTTTAACACCTGAGTTTCCCTATGGCTCCCCCTGTTAGTTTTTAATTACGTTATTTCTATAGGATAAGCTTACAAACTAAAACAACATAAGATACAAAGCTGCACAATTTTTGAAGAATGGCAGGCTTCTGCCTCAGAGCTTGTCCTCTCTAGAACACCCAAAGAATAACCCTGCCACCCTCTGCCAGGCCAGCCCGACCCTAGGCTGCACGTGGAGTTCCTTCCACCACCTGAAATACTGTCCGCAGGCAGCTGCAGCATGATCATCCAGGAATCCTCAAGGAAGACAGCCAGGGAGACAGTCTCTGCCCTCCTTTTATTTTAAATCTTCCGACCCTTCATTCCATAATTCCGTGTACACAGGAAGCATCAGCTTCTTAGCCAATCTCGTCCTAGACTGTTTGCCATTGTCTTGGACAGCCTCTTCCTGTGGCTTCTCCCTATTCCTCCCCCGTGATCTGATCAGATCGCTCTGTATCAAGAATATCCCCCAGCAGTGTCAACAATCCTGACGGATCCGCTTCTCCAATACAAAGACGTAACTCCGGCAGCAGACCATCTTGGGGCTCCAGGTACTGCTGGTGTCGAGGCTGTGTGCACCCCCCGGTTTATCTGTAACGTCTGAGTCTCCCAGTACCCAGCCAACAGGTTGTGCTTGTTGTGCTTGGCCCCAGAGGAGGGAGGCTCCCCTCTTTGTCCCTGCATGTTATGGCACAGATGGGTTGCAGTGCAGTGCTGTCGTGTTTCTAAAACTTCTCAAGAGCCCTGTCAAATTCTGTCTGTAAGCCTCCATCTTTGAATTCTCAGTCACGTATATAATAATTATGACCAGGTAACAAACAACATTTGGAGTTAAGAACTGATCTTCTCCTTCATAAAAGACTCCAAGTGTGTTTCAGAGTTTTCCAAGGAAGGTGCCTGTCCGCAGAACCTCCTTTGCCCAAGATGGACTCACCGAATCTTGGGATCAAAGTGTAAAATAGATGCTTTCAGCTGTGGTACCAGTGGGAGCTCTTATGGGAACAGTGTACACTTTACCTGGTATTGCTGTGATTCGGTCATTGCAGCTAGAGGCTTTGGAATGGGGTTGGGAGGCTTACACGAGAGCTGCCTCTCATGCCGGGCAGATGAGTGGGCTACGGCCATGCCGTGACCAGCCAGGCAGATGAGAGGGGGGCCAGGGAGAAGACTTCCCATGATGTGGCATGGTGAGAAATGCTTCACATTTTCCCCCTTTTTTGACATTGTGATTGCCTTATGGCAGACTGAAGTTGTATTAACTTCCTGTTACGTGAGACAGCTGTGGGTTTGCCATGTTTTGGAGAGTGAAGTGTGGGGAGCAGCCAGAGAGAGTGGCAGTTGCGTGAAAGGGTGTTGCAATGGCTACTGGCTGGGGAGCCCGGGATGGAAGTCTGGAGTCAAAGGTGGAAAACAACCATCGGGACACATAAGTCGTTTTTAGGGACCCTCTGCAGTTCTTTCAAAGGTCCTGGCCACATGAGGTCATACAGGGTAGGGTCTCGTATTTTTGCTGTTTATTTATGAAAGGAAAGTGTGACTCTGGAAGGCAGAGGCCTTAGTGAAAGTTGAGTTATAAAACTTTTCCATTATTTACTAGTTTCAAGATACTATCAAAATAGCAAATCGGTTGAGCCCTGCATGCACCGTCTGAATGGGAGCTCTGTCCCGGCGCTTCTCTCACACCGGCTGAGTCACCTCTACCCACAGTTTCTGCATCAGTAATTGATGCCATGTCTCTTTCCAAAGAAGAAGTCAAAGGTGTGTAATTAAGAGCATGCATACAATAGATTCATGAAATTAAGGAGCCAATTAGTGAATGGCAATGGGAAATATAGCCATCCCCAAGTAAAGAAATGATTGCTCCTGAGCTTAAATTTCATCACCTTGTCAGATAAAATAAAAAAGAGAAGCGTTCCACAGCACATTCTCCTGACGTCTCAGATGACTCTCCAAGAGACATGCTGCTGTGCATACTAAACCATTGGATACATTTTGGTAGTAGAAACTATATGGTGTTGAATAATGAGGGGGACAGATGTATAGAGGGGTATTCTATTTGTCTCTAGAAAGATGTGTGTATGCAAACATATGCAGATACATATAGGCAATTGTGTATATGTTAATTGACATATATATCAATGACTCTAAGAGGGCACTTTTGTAATATCTAGAGTAATAGAGCAGCAAATAGTTTGTTATCCAGTTTCATAAAGAGGCTTATGGAACCTGCAATACAGAAGACAGAAATAGTCCTTACATTAGGTTTCCAAGAGGGCCTTTAAACTGAGGTTTCTGAGCCTCACTCCAGATGTACTGACTCTGGTGCTCTGGGGGCAGAGGGTTTAAGAATGAATTCTGTGAGGAGTTGCTGGATGGTTCTGCCAGCCTGTGGATAGGCAGGGACTGGGCCCACTACCTTGGAGTATTTCTCAAGTTGCCTCTACCTATATTTCGACCTGATAGCAATGGATAAAGACCAAAGACTGAGGTCAAAAGACTGAGGGCGCACGTAATAATTTGTTGTAAAATAACCCTTCCTACTACTGTACTTTCCCCAAGTAGGTATCCAGTAGGTATTGGCTAATTCATTAAATGACTCATTATGACATCGACATAAGGTAGATCTACTAGCGACTGAGCCCATTTTATTCCTCCTCTGCCACCACCACCAGAAAACAAACAAACAAAGTGCCTTTAGTCTATGTTCAGGACCTAAATCTGCTTTTAATGCCCTCTTCACCCGAGCCGGCAACTTTAGATTCCTTAGTAGTAGCAATAGATGTCAGAGATTTGGGCTGCCAGCTGGCCTTGGGCTCACCAGCCCTCCAAGGTGATTCATGGCTACTCCTTGAGTTGATTCCAGACTATGGATCTCGTTCCTTTATTACCCCTCCCAGGCTTCTGCATGCATCATTCTGAGTGCAACCCAGGTGTCAGCAAGATCAGACAATGTTTGCGGCTTCAGCTAAGGTTAAAGAGAGGCAAAGATTCTTACAGGTGATGATGCCAGAGGATGAATCAATAGTCAAATTTAACCCAAGTTCCAGCTTGTTAATGCAGTGCATGGTTCAGCTCTGCTTTATTCCCCAGTGGTTTCTCAGAGTGAGCTCATTAGTCCAGTCCAGTTTCAAAATGTGTTTTGTTCAGAAGAGAGGTTGTGTGCTTCTAGATGTCACAGGAGATTTGTAATTGCTTTTGCACCTCTGGATAAAACCAGAGTACAAGTGAGCAGGGTCAGCAGAGGTACCTTCCAAACAAATTGAAGTGCACACTCTACCATAAAAATATCAACCCTTCAGCAGCCTCACCATCAAACTTTTAGATCAGACCCTGGCTCTGAAATAGAGACCCATGCTGTCTGGTCTCTGTTTGGATGATTTACCTATGAATCAGCCTAGTACCCAGAAAGGGTATATTTTGATAAGCAGAACTACATCATATGGATATTCATGTCTGAGGCTTGCAAGGGCCAAAGAAATGTGTCTCTGATTCAGGTTAGCTTAATATGCCCAACGGTCTAGAAGTTACTGAAGTGGAGCTTGATTTCTAATTACACAGGGGCTTAAAAATTATTTTGTGTAAAGACAAATGAGGCACATCCTCTGTACATTAAAAGTAAGATTCCAACTTTGGATACAATAACTAAATGGTTAAAAAAAACTGAACCAAATAACATCCTTGCATTCAACTACTCCTTATTGAAGGTCTATGCTGACTCAGACATAATGCTAGGGACTAGGGGTGCCAGTGAGAACAAAATAAATGTAATAACCCTGTTCTTCTTAGAAATTTCATCTAGAGAAGGAGACACATTTAAAATAAGCCCACTATAATATAGTATGAAAAATATCACAGTAAGAGCATTCTAAAATGCCAAATTAAGACCACGTAAGAGTGTGATTCAAATCAGACTTGGGAGCTTATGGAAGGTTTAGGATGAAACCCAGAACCCCAGAGTTCTGAGTTGTAGTTACTCTGATCAAGTATACAGCTGGGGAGGAGTGAGGGAGGATGGAAAGGACGAACAAAGAATGAGCAGTATCACAGATGTTGGAAGGGAGGAGAAAACAAGGGGTCAAAGAATCTGCAGAAACCCCAAAGAATCAGCACCTGATTGGGTTTGGAGATAGGTGTGAAAATGAAGGTTCAAGTCTATTCAGTGGTGACGTTTGGTTTTTGACTTAGGTACAGGGTGAAATTTTGATGATAAAAATGACCGATTTGATTTTAAACAAATTGAATTTGAGGTATATGTGTAACTTCCAAGTGGAGCTGTTCAATTATATCATGGCTATATGGACCTTAATTATGGGGAAGAGATAAGGGTTAAATATAATATGTAGATGTGGAAATTATAAACACCAAGATAATATTCAGAATATGCAGTGTGATGACATTGGATAGGGCAAGAAGAAAAAAAGACAGGGGAGAACTCAGGATAAAGGCAACCTGAAAAGAAAAGGCAGAAGCAGAGAAGGAACAGCATTTGCTGTTTACCAGAACTTCAGATTTCTCAACAGAAGATGCCCTTCTCACCAGGTTAGGGCTATTCCAAATTATCTATGATCGCACCAAGTATTTCCCTTCCATTGCCTTCTTTCCCTCTGCATCTCTTTTCTTTTTTCTCTGTCTCACCTTGACCTCCTTTTTATCTGTCTCTTCTCCTTTCTCTTTTCATACTCTTTTAATAGATGTTTAGTAAAATCAAAATTGAAGTGTGCGTAGAGCTTCAAAGAAAGAACAACTGTGAATGTGTCATGTTCTACAGCAGTGATTATTTTAGAAACAATAGAATCCAGTCAGCTTTCTACTGCCTCTGATTTTACAAATTTGTGGCTATGCCTTGATATCTTTTTTCTGCTAATGAAAATGCATCATAGGCAGATGGATAAATTAATTATGTTGTATGTAAGTAACTATATCAGTCTTCTTTTTAAGTTGATTTGTT
The DNA here is from genome assembly GCA_004024845.1 of Tonatia bakeri. NCBI lineage: Eukaryota > Metazoa > Chordata > Mammalia > Chiroptera > Phyllostomidae > Tonatia > Tonatia bakeri. The sequence continues at coordinate 194,652 of PVIA01001674.1, read as the reverse complement.
TTCATTGTCAGATACATCTCTATTCTTGATGTATTTGTCCCTTCAACATTTTTGTCCCATTCTACATTTTTGTCCCATTCTACATTTGTGTGAGCTCATTGGAGGCTCACATTTATTGACTAAATCAACTAAGCTCCTTGCCCCTTGCTTCCAGGGAGTCATTGGCCGAGAATGGGGGATTGGGATGAAAGTGAGATAGTTTGTTTGCTAGCTCCCTTTATGCTGGCCACAAGTTTTCAGTGGCTGTGCTTCTCCCCCTAAGGACATAGCATCATGCTCTTCCTATAGCTTACATCTCTTCATGTATCATTTAAGTATAATCCTACAGTACACACACAACCCTTATTCTTTTGGTCTTAGTAATGGTAATGGATCTTTGATCTTCCTAGCTGCAAGTGGCTTATCATTCCTTTTTGGTTTCCACTAATCCTTTGTAAATAGCATCTTCATTAAGCTCTTCTCAGTTACCCCATTTAAGCATGTTCTATCGACTTGCTTCTGGTACTCTAATGAACAGACTCTGTATTGGACTGTAGGCCATTTAAGGAGAAGAATCTTACCTTTATTTCTCTAGTGTCTTAAAAATGGTCTACAGAAAATATTTTTAAAAGGTTTATTGGAAGAATGAATAAATATATGAATAAATGCTATTTTAAGAATGAGGTAAGCAGAGATAACACAGAGGAAGAGGCAAAACTTATAAAACAGACCTTGAAAATATGTGGTCTGACCCCAATCTACTTGGTAATATAGATAGAAGAATTGAAACTGGTGGTTATTTCTCCTCTAAAAAAAAAAATTCAAAATAAAACATGTAGATAGCAATGGCACCAAACTGGAATCCAGGCTCTGCATGTTTAAGTACACCCAGAGCAGGGACGCACAGAGAAGGTAGGGGGAAAGGCGTGGAGACTTGGGAGGCTGCATTGAAAGGAATGCAGGCCTCAGGACTCCTTCCTTGAGAAGTGACTCCCCAGTTGGAGATTAGCTGCTGTGGTTTGGCTGGGTCTATGGTAGATATTTAGCAAGCAGTAACAGACATTTCCCTTTCTTCCCCAGGCAATCCAGTGCCCAAAACCCAAAAGCATTCTTCTATTGGAAAACAAAGTAAAACACAACAAAATGGCACGGGCCCACAATGGGGCATGTTGATGCAGTGTTTTCCAGTGAGAATCTTAAGCATGAAGCAGCTGTGTGGCTGGATTAGTGTTTCCTTTCCATGACCTTGTTGCTATACACAAAGGTTGAGTGTCACCATGCAGTGAGCAGACCCTGCACACAGGACACAGGTCATGGCATGGAGAGCTACACCGAGGGGCCAACAGAACTGACCTTTTCTGTTTGTTTGGTAGAAAAGCCACGGAGAGCAGATGGGGTTCCACGTCTAAGGCAAAGGGCTGTGATGGTGGGCAAAAGCTTTCACAGAAGAGAGGATCTATATGTGAAGCATTTGTGTTGGCCTGCTATTCTTTTGCAGTAATTCTCCTACTGTTTCTTGGCTTGTTACTACTGTAGGGACGCGATTTAAGCCACTGCTAATGTGACCACTTCTCTCCCCCCCCAACACTTCCCTCACGTCCTTTGTAGGCAGTCACTGTCACCAACACTGAGTCTAGGAAGTCACTGGTGTGGTTTCTGTCACCACTGTTTTGTCTCTTTTTGAACTCCCTGTAAGTGAAATCATACACTATGTACAGTCTTTTACCATTTGAATTCATCTATTAAATTTTTAGCTATATTTCTTCATGTTATTATTTTAATGGTTGCTGTGTGGTATGCTGTATGTATCTTGGACTCATGCCAATATGTTTCAAGTTAATACTGACATATTTCCAGTAAAGGATGGGAAATATGTATTCGAATAGCTCACCCCTCCAAACTTTATACTACTGTTTTCATATATATAGCATACCCATAAGAATTATAAACCCAACAAACCCATATATGGTTTGCTGTAATTTTTAAAATTAATTTATGCTTCAACAGTTGTATGTCTTTCAAAGAAATTAAGAGAAGCAAAAATGCATGTATGTGTACATCAATATTTTATATTTAGGCATTTATTTGCCTTTTTTTATGGATCTGGATGTGACTAGTGTTGTTTCTCTTCAATCTGATGGATTCCCTTTAGTTGCACCAAGCTGCTAGCCACACGTTCTATTAGCTGTTACTTGGACATGTCTTTATTTTACCTTCATTTTTGAACAATAGTTTTGCTGGATATGGACTCATTGGTCAACTCTTTTGTTAAATATATATATTTAAATATATATTGTCTTTCAACTCTTGTGTCATTCCAATGTTTGCCATAGTTTATTATTTCTGCTAACAAGTCAAACATTGATCCTACCATTTTCCCCTGCATGTGATGCGTTGTTTTATTCTTGTTGCTCTCAAGACTCTCTCTCTCTCTTCTTGGTAGTTTGTCAGCCGCTGGATGATGATGTGTCTTTGTTGGATTTCCTTCATGTTCTGTTGGTTGGGTTTCTCAAGCTTTTTAGGTATAAAGAATAACACTCTCACCAAATTTGAGAAGATTTCTTAGTAATTACATCTTTACATATCATTTCTACCCCCTTTCCTCTCCTCCCCTTCTGCCACTCCCAGTCATGTGTGTGTTGTAGCACTTGACATTGCGCCACAGGGCTGTACAGATTTTTAAGGCCTGTACAGTTTTCTTCAAGGCTTTTATCTCTCTTCCTCAGACTCGATAATTTCTATTGGTCTGTTTACCAGATTCTTTTACACATTCAAGTTCACATATTCTTTTTTTTCTGTCTCAGATATGCTAGTTAGCCTGTCTATTAATATTTAAATTCCAATTATTTTATTTTTAAGCCTTATAATGTTCATTTGACCCTTTTCTTCATAATGATTTTCATTTCTCTACCTGTTTATTCATTCTTATTATATTTTCTTTTAATTCTTTAGCTGTATTTATAATAGATGCTTTGAAGTCTGCTAAATCCCACATCTGCACCATTGGACATAAGTTTGTTTATTTGTTTGTTTGTTTGTTTGTTTGTTTCTTTCTTTCAGTTAGAACATTTCAGTTTTACTCTCTGAGCAAATTTAAATTATACAATACCATGTCATCGACTATAGTCACCATATTTTACATTCGATCCTCAGACCTTATTCACTTTGTGGTTCAAAGTTTGTATCCTTTTACCAACCTCTCCCTATTTTTGCTTCCCCACCCCAGCCCCCTGGCAACCATTTTTCTACTCTTTATTTCTATTTGTTCGACTTTTTACTTATGCTCCACATATATGTGATCCCATGCGGTACTTGTCTTTGGCTTGTTTCACTTGGCAGAATGCCCTCAAGATCCATCCCTATTGTTACAAATGGCAGGATTTTCATTTTCTCCTGGATAAGTAGTATTCCACTGTATGCGTATAACACATCCCCTTTACCCACCATGTAGAAGAATGCAGGGTCAGTGCGATAGGTGTGATGCTCAAGGGAAAGATAACCTGCCAGGTGTGTAAATCTAAGCTAAAGCTTGACAGCTGGGAGACACCCTGGCAGTTTTTTTGCTAGTGATGAATTCCATTAAATCAGCAGAAGTCAAGGGGCTCTGCCATTGGTATTTGTACTTAGAGGAATACATTACCTTGTTTTCCCAAATTTCTTCAACTCAGATAAGCTTTCTTCTATGACTGAAATAGTTCTCAAGTCCAAAGCTTTCCTTCCTCACTGGCACTACACATTTTGTAGCATCAGGGAAACTGAGGCATGGGCATATCTGCAAGCTAAATCAGTAATCTTCATTTGCAGGTCAATCCTGTTTCATTTCCTGAAGCATTGAATCTTAAAGAGCTGTGGAGCTGGGACTTTTCCCTGTGAACTAGACGATGCTATCTTGTTATGTTCCACAACAATACTGAGCACATCATATATATTCATATATTCTCTAATTCTGCCCTGGGGCCTCTAAAACCAAAAGATGAACATATCAGGATTCTCATCTCCTGGGCCATTTTCTCAATTGGTGTTCCTTACTTTCCCACAAGACAGGTGTGTCGGTGTTCTCACCGCAGCGTTCTTCAGCGTGACTCAGGCCTGTGGCGACCTATTCCCATCGTTGGTATAACTTTAGGCATGGGAGGAAAAGCCCATCTGCAGGGGTTATTTCCAGGGTAGGAGATCACTATGAAGAACTGTCAATTACACAGATGCCGATACAGTGACTGACACACAGTAGTCACTGAGCGATTACTCACATATTTGTTGGACAAATAGACTTCTTATTCACATTGTTACTGACAACAGTAAAAACATGTTAAACAACTTGAACAACTAATATTAAGATATTTTAAATTAAGGATATTATGATGTGTTCATTCAATGAAATGATACTTGATAAGACGTGATCATTTACCTATGTGTTAATTTATTATGCAATGCTTTCCTAATTCTCCTTCTGTCTTGTTAAGCTCTCTTTGTTGTCTCTCCTTCCTGTCCCCTAAGTATAGTCATTTCCAAAATCCTGTTCTTGGCCCTTTTTAATCTCAAATTGTATTTCCATGCTAGATCCCTATACACAGACAATTTTAGCTTTCTCCTGTAGATAATACAAAGGGTAGGTCATTTGTAGTTGATAAGGGAGTGAAGGACGTGAAGTATAGGTAAAAATGTGGAGAGGACTATTGCAAGCAGAAAAGAAAGCATAAAAAATCATTGCAAGGAGAAGCAGGGCTATTTGAGAAACAGGTATCACTCTTAAGTGTTCAGGGGTGAGGCATGAAACTAGGTTGACACTGTATTCTGCAAGGACTGTAAAACTCAGTTTTATAGATAACTGAGGCTCACAGAAAGCTTTTCCCATTGGGTTACGAGATGAGTGAGTTACACTTAAATAAGATTCCTATGACAACATGGTTAGGGAGGTGTTGGCTGGGAGAGACAGGAAATAGAAGGGGATGAAAGAGCAGAGTGATGTAGGTGAGAAGTAATGAGGGTTTAGGTAGGATGTAGCAGCAGGTGTGGGGGCAAAAGTTCAGCAGTTGGAGCCTTGGACCAATATGCCTATTGTCTGTTTTTGTAAATAAAGCTTTATTGGAACACAGCCCTCTCCATTCATTTACATCAGGGGTGTCAAATCATTTTCAGTGGGGGCCACATCAGCCTCGCAGTTGCCTTCAAAGGGCTGAATGTAATTTGAGGACTGTATAAATGTAACTACTCCTTAACAGTGAAGAGAGACCTCAGCGCTGCTGCTGGGTAGAAACAAGGTGCTGATGCCGGGCCGGATAAAACAAGGCTGGAAGGCCTTGTAGTTGCCACCTGTGATTTATGTATTTGTCCATGTTACTACTGTGCTATACAGCAGCAGGGTTGAGTGTTGTGACAGAGACACTCTGGACCACAAATTATTTGTTATTTGTTGCTCTACCAAGAGAAGTTTTCCAATCCTGTTTAAGTCAGAGTTGCTAGTGTAGACATACCTAAAAGGTGCCCATACTGGAGGATGGGACACAGGAAGAGTCAAAAATAAGTAAGAAGTTGCAGTTCTGTGTGACCAGAAGTCAATGACGCCAGAGAACATGATGAAGTTGGGAAAAGTCGACTCTGGAGAGAAAGTAGACACATGCATCTTTGGCTAAAAGTCCCTAGGGGGAAAAATGGGGAATTTAAAAATCCTACTATCTCATCTCCAAGGATAAGCAATGATTTATGGTATTTTGAGGATCAAGACGAGCTCTAGGATTGAATCAAGGTCAAACTATGGGCCTTTTCTAGGTGGTTTACCCATCCCCCAAGGCTTTCCTGGTTCTCTCCTATGCATCACTGACAACTTTTTTCTAAACTTTTGTTTTCCAGTTAGGGAAACTTAATTCCTGAGCCATTCCTTGGAGATGATGTAATCTCTTTGAACCAGTTGAGCCACTGGATAGTGAATCCTTAATCTCTGAAGACATATTTTAGAAGATTTTACACCACATTATCAACATCCAAACACAGATTATAGCAGGTCATTCTCTTAATTCATAAAAGGTTTCCTGACTCTGTCAATTTATTAGCATTGTGCCAGAAGTTTTAATCGTAGAGCAATGTTTTCAGATCAATTTTTGTTACTTCTATATTCATTTTGGAGATAATACCAATATCACAGAGGAAAATTTAATTCCTTTCCCTGACCATTTTAGCTTTAATAATACCAGATAACAGCTGATAGCTTCACTAAGGTTAAAGTACATTATCCTAATAATGAGTTATTAATTATACTTTAAAATTATATAAACTTAAGTAATGTGCCATTTTTTCAAAACCCATTTTCAGGTAGAGATGGAAGTGACACAAGCAGAAAACTAAGTGGGCCCATATTCAAGGTGGTCTTTCCAAGGTCATCTGTGATATTTGTTAGCCGAATATGCAAGAATACTTCTTCCTTTAAAAAAATCATCATTATTGACTTATCTTGTTTTGTGCAGTTCTATTCAGATGTCACTTTAATCTCAAACGTAAGCATGTAATTCATTGGAGCATTAATTGGATACTAAAAAGAGAAAATGTGTGTGTGTGTGTGTTAGCAATGGAAAGGAGAAAGAAAGCAAATACCAGGAGAAAAAATAATCAGGAAGCTTAGTGTCCTCCCTGGTGGAGTCCCTCTTCAGGGTTCTTTCTGAACTAGCATGTGTGACTTATTTTCTGGCTCTTGGGAAAGAGGGGAACAGACACAGAAGACCTAAATCTATAGCTCCAAAACATTATATTGAGTTGGGGTGATTTAGTGACCTTCTGAATTTGCATTTGTAGCCTTTTGTCATTACAAACGTATCACGGTGTATTTGGGCATTATTTAAACTATATCCCCCAAATGAGCTCTACCCTGCAAGGGAAACATCTCTGACAGAATAATGTGAAATTAAATAAACAGCATCTAATGAGATCTGTTATTACCTACTCGTTGGTCATGCTTGGGCACGCAGTGTGAAGGCTTGTGTTTCTAAGTGCTGTAATAAATCTTTCAGCCTGTTTTGCTTCCAAAATTTCTAATATCTCTCCTCTAATGTTGAATGTATGTCCTCATTTAAATCTTTAAACCTCAACTAAATCTTCCAATGTTGAAGATGTCTTCATTAAATCTTATCATTGAAAAGATAAGAAAGTTTGCATTATAGCAGATCATTTTTAAAAGAAAATCTATTTGCTTGAAAATGAGAATGTACTAAGAAATGTAATTCTGCCATAGGAATGAATACTTGAATCTGGTGACTTCTTCTATTTTCATGACTTTTGTTGACATCGTTTTTATCAAGATTAGCCTTGGGAGTCTCTGTCCAGAGCTTCTTGCCCTCAGCATCATGCTGTGTGAAGAAAAGAGGATGGAATTCCAACATGTGGCTAAGTCTACATTAATCTGCCTTGACTGCACAGTGTCTGTAAAAATATGGTTACCTTACATGTAGTTATCTCTGTAGTAGAAAGTCTCTTAAAAGCAAAAATATAAATTGATAGAGAATAGCCTGCCTTCATAATTATATTGAATCAACTCTTGTCTTTACACATATCTCATGCCTGTTTTCTTATTAGATGTTTTTTATTTCTTAGTTGCTTCTATAGGGAGATGCAGGGCATATTAGTCGTCAGGAGTCTGATAGAACTACTTTGAGTTCTGGCTTTGATATTTATCAGGTGTGTGATACCTGAGCTCAGGTGCCCACAGGAACTTTAAACTTACTATATTCAAATCTGAATTCAGATATATTTTTTCCTCAGGATCTGTTTGTTCTTTCATAATTTATTTATCTCTACTAGGCACTGTGGCTCAAACTAGAAACTATAAATCATGATAGGCTTTTCTTTTCTCCCCCGTACTGTGATACTTCCCAGTTACAACCTGCCTGTTTTCCCAACTGCTGTGCTTTCCTACTGCTTAGTGCAGACCCCATTCAGTGCTCTGTAGACCGACTGCAGTTTAACCGCAGATTCATCCTTTATAATGTCGCTCTTGTGACTTCCTGCAATTCCAACTGACCATGCTGTGTTCCCAAGTAAACTACTTCATGCCTCCTTGCTGCACACAGGAAAGGTGCCCAGTTCTCAGCATGGCCCTCAAGTCTCTCTGAGGGCTGGTTCTGCCTCGCCCTCAAGCCCGTGTGACAGGCTGCAGCCACACTCACATTTTCTGGATGGGTGGCGATCTTGCTGTCCTCAGCCCTTCTCACACTGCTTCCTTTACTGAGAACCTCTCCACTGTGATTTCTATTTGGAAATAAACAATAAGCCATAAACAAAAATGTAGCAAACAATAATAACAACAAAACTGTGAACTGAGTCAGATTTAGCATTGAGTCTTTAGGAAGATTTTCTGACCCTTCATCCACTGATTGATTGGATGAATGGATGGATGGATGGATGATAGATAGATAGATAGATAGATAGATAGATAGATAGATAGATAGATATGACTAGGAAATAGTTACCATCGAAAGCAATGCTCTTCCACTTTTTTTCTGAAATTGTTCCCTTGGGCTTAAAATAGAGTTTATTTATATTTTCCCTGTCTTCTTGTTGCTTAACCTTGCTTTTTACATATTATTCAGTCCTGGATTTCCCTTATGCCTGCATCCTATCTCACAGACTCTGTTGAAATAAAGTCTATAATTACAGCTACTCATTTGAGTTATGAAAGCTGTCACTCCAATGAAGGCCATTTCTTCATTTAACAACTATGTCAACTCTCTTATTAAGTACAGCTTATGTCTACATTTGCTCCTTATTTACATATGGTTGGCTGCAACACAACAATATTTAAACCCTTGCATCTCATTTTTCCCTGTACTTTAATAGCATACCCAACTACTCTTAATTATGTTTTACTGGGGAAAATACACATTGCCCACTTGTTTGTATAAACATTTTGCAAAGCAAACTTCATTTATGAATTGTAGTAATCATTTTATGAGGTTTAAGCAACCCTGGGTAATTTCTGTACCTGTCTCATTTCATTACTGCCTCAGTGAGAAAGATGTTGCTGATTCACAAAGCACACATGTGTTGGGTAGTTTACACATGGGAGGTGAATCGCACTAACTACGCATGCTTACCCACATAATGCCCTGACAGTCAAGTGTATGTGAGTTGGGTAAAACTAGTGATCACTGAACAGAGCAAACCACACTGCTTTGAAGTGGGGGTACTCAGGGCCCTTACTCAAAATACAACCCAACCCTAGTTCATTGTTTCCCAACTGATACATTCTCAAGAAACCCTTGGAGTATGATCCCACCTCTCTTATCACTTGATCATTTCTGACCATGGATATAAACAGAGAAAATGATGGCCAATGTAGCAGAAAAGGAGGATGTCTACAGTATAGAATAAAGATGAAGGATTGCCTGGACCACTTCCTTTGGGGATGCTACCTGCTCTTCTGTCCCCTCCCTTGTTATCCTGGTGGGTGTCACAAACACTGCCATGGGCCAGAAATTATTTGACAATGCAACTTTAAACAAATTCTCCAGCAGGCTTTTTAAATGTGGTATTGCAAATGCTGTTTTAGGAAATCGACATTGCCAGGCAGATCAGGGGAGCCATTCCTGCCTAGAGAATCCCAATGATTTGCATGGAATTGACATGCAACTGAAAAGCACAAGTCTTGGAACAAAAATCTTTGTTGCAGTGTGAAGTCAGCAACCTAATGTTGTCTCTCTCTGGCCTTGTCACAGTTTTAGTAACTGAGGCCTCGCCATGGTTGCTCAACACCCTCTTCCTAGATGAGTCTCTACCACACCTAAGTGTACTGGTTAATTTTTCTTTCTGAGCATCATGGATGCCCAGTTATCCCCAGGTGAGAACCCAAGTGTGCTGTGATTGCTGTCACCATCATCATTGGAAATAAAAGCGACAAGAACATTTACAGGTGTCAAGTAAGTCATATGCACTGAGCTAACTAATATGTAGTTATCACTGGCTCTCAAATATTGTAATATGTCACCAGGTGTCTTGTAGTAACATATGTGACAGAAGTTCCCCTCTGGCTTGTCGGAGTCAAGTTTGTGGTGAAGTCTTCATCGTGTTCTTCCCTGAAAAAGCGTGTGGTGTGTCATTCATGAAGATGACTGCTCCCTCTGAGAGCAATTCTGTTGGACAAAGTGCACATTTCCATCGTCCTCACTGTCACCCTGCATTTCTTTGAATTTCACTTTGTGCTTCTGAAAGAGCCCAGCGTTCTGAGCTCCATGACGGAGTCTGGTCTTCAGCGGAGAACTCTCCGTCGCTTCTGCCCTGTGCCCAGCCTGTGAGGCCCTCCATCTGCCTGTGTCTGTCTGTGAGGAGGCACACAGCCTCTGGGGCTGAACCAGTGGGGTCACATAATGTTCTCACCATTTAGTGTAATTAACTCCAACCACCCGTCTGTTGCAAGCCCCATTGCAGCCAACACAAGCAAGAGTAGGCCAAGAAGAAATTTCTCCTCATTATTAAACCTAAATCTAAGCGCTTGTCTGTCTGTAAAAACAGAGCAAAGGGAGGAAAACTGAAACCAGTGCACGGGGTCTGAGGTTTCAATAAATGTCAAGGAGCGTCAAGTCTGTTTGGATTGCAAATTATTGCTGGCTGACGGTCTTACCATTTTACAACTAGAGATTGCTGTCATGGGGGGGAGAAGGTGGGGGCAGCTTCTCACATCACAGTCAGAGGGGAACAGAAGTTACCAACTACTATAACAATCATAAAACATTACAAGGGGGCTTTAGCATTTGCTAAATTTAGTCTTCCCCTTAATGCACATCTCAAGAAACAACAGTGTACAGTGCTCCACTCTTCCCGTTGGGTTTGATGAAGGGTCAGGTCTGCCGAAGACTGAGACCTCCTTTCCCTGCCTTACCCGTTCGAAGCTCCACTTCATCTCTTTCTGTGGCTGAGGCATTTTGAACATCTGAGAGTGATAAAGACGCCTAAATGTTTCAAGGTGAATTAATACCCTGCTACATATCCTGGAGAAACACACACCAATAATTTGAGCGGTGGTTAAGACTGTTTTTCAAATGGATTAAATGAGTGGGCAATTACTGATTAAAATAAACTGAAGGCACGAGCATTCCACCCTAGGCACAGTGAGCTCAGGCAGCAGCTTACCATTGGTGGAAAGACTTTTCACGCTATGAAAAGTATATATGCTTCTTGGTGCTTCCACTGAAGCTTATTCATATTTTGTATTCATTTTTCTTGGGACCAATACTTACTATGTGCCAAGTACTGAACTTGATACTTTAAAAACCAAGAAAGTGATGGTCCCCGTTCCACCCTGCTGAGCTTAGAGTCTAGTGCGTTTAGGATAATCAAGGCTCTTTCAGTTTTAAGTAACTGAAAAATCCCTTCAGTCACAGTAAGTGCAAAGGGAGAACATTTTTGTAAGGTACTGGATATCTATAGAGCTAAGGGAGAGAAATAGACCAGGACCATATAAAAACCTGGAAGTAGGCACTAAGAAGCTGTTAAAAACAAGATTACTTTCTCTGAACTCTAGATGCCCAATCTCTTCTTTCTCTCACATGTGGGCTTTTTTCTTCTTGCTCTCAGCTTTAGGGTTTAGGGCTTCTCTTTCTTGACTAGGCATAGAATGAAATAGGGTCTTCTCAGGTGAGCTTTCCATGTCAATCACCAGCTGTCATTAGTCCCAAGTTGGAATTCGTACAACTTGCATTGGATGTAGACCCTTAGCCGTTAATGCTCATTACAAGATTCCAGGTCTGAAATGTGAGGCTTCATTTCAACTATATGAGGTAAGCTGTGTGCATTGACACAGTTGGTTGATCAAATTTCTATATCCATACATATTGTCATTTAAAGTACCATAAGGATGAAGTTACAGGTAGGGGACGTTGTACAACTGTTTCATGAGAGGTTGAGGAAGGCAGTTAACTAGTCAATGTCTGAAAAAGTTATCTAAGAAAGGAAAATAGCCATGGTTCCCATCCCCCCCACCACACACACTGTGATGCAGTTCTTGCTGGTGGCACGGCGACTTTCTGTGATCTACTGTTTGTCCTAAGCAGCTAAGCACTGCACCAGGGCAGCCAGAAAGGGGCTGTAGCAGCCTTGCAGCCCGATTCACAGGTGGCCGTGAGACAGCGTAGAGAAGGGAATTCCTGCCAGTGAAATTATGAGCTTTCTATCTTCCTGTCCATATTTTCTGGGAGGATTGTTGACCTGAAGTCAAGATCTACTCCATTCCCTGGGCAACAGCCAACTGTATGACCAGCTGACAAGTACCAGACTGCCTTAGTTTGGGTAGAACCTAAGTCAAGGATTTGAGTGAAAGTATTTTATTTGGGGGATGACAGAAAACACCCATAAGAGAGTGAGGAAGAGAGACAAGGAAGGGAAGGCAGCCAGTAAAAGAGTGTGTTACCGAGCCAGTTACAACTGTGGGTAAATGGAGATTAATCCCACTGGGGAAACGAGGGATCAGTGCAAAGCATATGACATAAGTCACCCCACAAGAAGCGTGAGGTCACTGGGGGAGTTAGAAGCAAATTCTAATCAGCTACATTGATTGAGGACTGTTCCTAGGTGTTTTTTAATTGAAATATATTTGACATATAACTTTGTGTAAATTTAAGGTATAAAACATGCTAATTTGATACATTATATATGCTGTAATATGATTGCCATAAGAGTGATAAATAGCAATGCTACCACAATACATAATTATCATTTTTTTAATGGCTGGAATTAAGTTCCACTCTCTTGCAAGTTTAATGATTAGGATATAATACCATTGCCTATGTTTCCTATACCATGCATTAAATCTATAGGGCTGCTTTACTACCCATTGCATTTGTGCCTTTAGACAATATCTGTCCTATCCCCCAACCCCTCATCCACTGGTTACTACCCTCTTACGCTCTGTTTTTATGAGTTTGGCTTTTTTTGATTCTACATATAAGTGAGATCATACACTTAAGGACACCCTGCCATTTGCCACAACATGGATGGACCTTTAGGACATTATACTGTCTGCGGTGAGTCAGCCAGTGAAAGACAAATTGGTGTGATGTCACTTACATGTGGACTCTAAATTACCCAGGGTTTTTAATACTCTGACAACTCTAGCTTCCCATGCCAGAAGCAAAGAGCTTTCCAGAAGCAACAGAGAGCCCTCGGGCACAGACGTGCAGGCATTGGGCTATGGCACTGCAGTGGTAAGGGTGCTGAGATGTCGGTGGGCACCAGAATAGTCCACTACAGTCCAGCCCTTGCACCGCTCGGATCCCTGGGTTCCTATGCTCCTTTCATTCTGTCCTGTGTTGACTCTTCCAGGTGGCAACCGGAGGTGATTTAGTAAATAAAATACAACAGGTGGGTTAGTGAGGTAAGCTACAGTTGGCTTCCACTGGTCTCAAGGTTGCAACTGAGATTTATTTTCTTTCTTTTCTTCTACACGTGCTATATATTCCTCATCCATGCCTTACTTTCTGCTGGTTGCCTGTCCAGTACAATACTCAGAGGTCTGCCCCCTGAAGATCAGAACCCTCAGTTATGGCAACTTTGTGCAGCTGCTATAGCTATAAAGGCTGCAGTCACACATTTAGTCTTCCAGGGGCACAGGAGCACCAAGAAGCATTCAGTGAATTCTCTAAGTTCTATGCATAATTTTGGCTGCGTTTTCTAACATTATTTCCTTATGATAATTAGGGTCAATTACTCCTACCAGTTGGGTGGCAAAATATGCTCCAGCTGCAAGAGAAAACCCACAGGCAAAGAAAGAAAAGCCCCACGGTATTTGGCGGTTGGAGGCTGGCAGCGTGCACTGAAATAATAAGGGCCTGCAGAGGCGAGCTGGACACAGACAGCATCTGTCCCCCAGGCCTAGAGAAAAAAACACTTCGTGATATTTTGTAAAAAGGAATACGCACATACACCTTAAAGATGGGTGACAAGGAATTTGGGGGAAAGGGTTTATTGAGGGGTTTCTCAGTAATGACCCAAAATTTAAAGTGATTTTGTGCCATACAAGTCCACACCAGAAGGTCCCAATAAAGGGGACCTTATCTGAATGCAAGGCACTACTCAGGCTTTGAAGGAAAAAGAACTGGAGAAGGGGTAGCATTGTTGGCTGAGGGATGACTGGCTGCCAAGGACCCAGACGGCTGGAGCAAACGTGTGTGGCCCTCAGGACACTGGGGTGAGTCCCTGGGCCACAAAGGGAGGGCACAGAGTGTGGGGATTCGAGTGCTGGCACAGGCCCCAGACTTGTCACGTTCAAGTCCTACCCTCGTGTCGGTCGGGACCAGCTAGGCCACGCCGCAGCTGTGAACAAACCCTGCAAGCTCAGCCTTCACAGCCATCGAAGTATATCACTCAGCATGTCACAATGAGGGCAGGTTTTCAGGTTTTCGATTGTGAGGTTAACGTTCTGCTTTTGGAACAGCTGTCCCTGTTCTTTGCCCTACTTCCACTTCTGCCCATCAAACTGCTAGTCACCATCCAAATTCCGAGTTAAAATTTATTCCTCCAAGAAATATTCTTCTTCTTCCTCCTGATCCCTTAGAAGAAGTGATTCCTCCCTCCTCTTTCACACTTGATTTTGTATACTTTACAAGTTGTCATTTTCTGTGGTTGATTTTAATATGCCTCCACTGTCAACTGCTTGAGGATAGGGATGGGCCTTCGGCATCATCCCGTCAGTCCTGCACTAAAAACACACACGACACATGCCGAATGTTTCTTATATTGTGAGTATAATTTCAATAACAATCTCAAATAAATTTTGCCTAGAAAACCCTTAACATTTAGAGTAGATAATTTTTAGACCACAATAGGATATATACATTTGCACTAAACATAGGGCTAAGGTATGAGGAACATGTGTGTGTGTGTGTGTGTGTGTGTGTGTGTGGGTGTGTAAAACATACTGGAACTTTTTTCATAGCAACCTTGACACCTGTTTATTAAAATAAGTGAATTTTTTATGCTCACTGTTTTATTTTCTGAGAGTCCCTAATGTCAATTATATGTCAGTCCATATGACTTGTCCCCTTAACCTGTGCATATGTATGTATACATGTGATTTTTATGTCTCTAAGAATTCAGAAATGGTTGTTAAACCTTGGTTTTTGTTCCTGTTTTGCATGGCACTGTTTTTGTTCTGCAACGCACGCATGCGTGTGTGTGTTAGTGATAGTAGGTGTGTGTTTTTTTTTCAGAGAAGTAGGGAATAGGGCCAAGACATTTTACGATTTATCAAGATATTACCATTAGTACCACAAGCTAATTTTTCCAATAAAAATACTAGAAAAATAAATAATAAGGATGTTTTAGGATGTATATATTTGTTAAAAATACTTATTTTTAAATGTCATGAACAAAAAGTGAACAGATGCCATCACAGAACTTACTCCTGGTGGTGGACACAATGGCTGGTCCCACAGAGTCCACATCCTGGTGGTTACAAAAGCTGTGTGTGACTGCGTGTGACATACATGCTGTGCTGTGATGGGGAAAGCAGACCACTGGGTCTTGGGCAGAGACACTGGGAAGGCTTTCCTGAGAAAACGAGGGAGTAGGTTGGTGGCTGAACTATTGAGCAATGCAGGTTCTTGGGACCCACCCCAGAGCCCCTGAATGAAAGTCCCTTGTGTTTCAACAAAAGCCCTCTCTGATGATGCAGGTGAAAGTTCGAGAAACACAGTTGCAGAAATCAGGTAGGAGACTTCCTGCCAAGATGGAGGCGTAGGTAGACATACCGTACCTCATCACACAACCAAAATTAGGACACCAACAATTTAAAAACAATAAAACAACCAGTACTGACAGAAAATTGAACTGTATGGAAGTCCAACAACCAAGGAATTAAAATAGACACATTCATCCAGACCGGTAGGAGAGGTGGAGTCAGGTAGCTGGGCAAAGAGGGGTTGTGGCAGGGCGATTGGTGGACCCCAGGCATGCAAAGCAGCAGTTGGCAGACCCAGCAAGGCTGTGGATTGTAGAGGGATGCAGTGTGTCTAGTCCCACATTGGTGTTCAGATAAACCAGGCAAAACTGGGGAGCAAGATAAACTGCACAACCCAGGGTCCCAGCATGGGGAAATAAAGGCTCAAAACACCTATTGAAAACATCTGTGTGGGTTGAGGTGCTGGTAGAAATTCCCAGCCTCACAGGAGAGTTCGTTGGAGCAACCCACAGGGTCCTGGAATGTACAGAAACCCACCCACATGGGAATCAGCACCAGAAGGGCCCAGTTTGCTTGGGGGAAGTGGGGGAAGTAACTGAAATCTGGCAGAGAGTGGAGCAAAAACCATTATTTCCTCTCAGACCCCTCTCCACATACAGCATCACAACACAGTGACATGGGTTGCCCTGCCCTGGTGAACACCAAAGGCTCCACCCCTCACTACATAACAGGCATGACAAGACAAAAAAAAAAAAATGGCTGAAATGAAAGAACAGATCAAAGCTCCAGAAGAAATACAACTAAGCGACGAAGAGATAGGCGACTTATCAGATGCACAGCTCAAAACACTGGTCATCAGGATGCTCACAGAATTGGTTGAATTTGGTCGCAAATTAGGTGAAAAAATGAAGGCTATGATAAGTGAAATGAAGGAAAATGTACAAGGAACCAATAGAGATGGGAAGGAAACTGGGACTCAAATCAATGGAGTGGACCAGAAGGAAGGAAGAAACAAGAATGCAAAAAAATGAGGAGAAACTTTGAAACCTCCAGGACATTGTTAAACATTCCAAAATCTGAATTATAGTGGTACCAGAAGGGGAAGAGGAAGAGCAACAAGTGGAAAAGTTATAGGAACAAATAATAAAGGAGACCTTCCCCAATCTGGCAAAGGAAATAAACTTCCAGAAAGTCCAGGATGCTCAGAGAGTCCCAAAGAAATTGGACCCAAGGAGGAACACACCAAGGAACATCATAATTACATTACCCAAGAGTAAAATGAAGGAAAGAATCTTAAAAACAACAGGAGAAAAGGAGAGAGTTACCTACAAAGGAGTGCCCATAAGACTGTCAGCTTATTTCTCAAGAGACCTTAGAGGCAAGAAGGGGCTGGAAAGAAGTACTCCAAATCATGAAAGGCAAGGACCTACATCCAAAATTGCTCTATCCACAAAGCTTTCATTTAGAATGGAAGGGCAGATAAAGTGCTTCTCAGATAAGGTCAAGTTAAAGGAGTTCATCATCACCAAGCCCTTATTTCTTGAAATGTTAAAGGGACTTATCTGAGAAAAATGAGAAGATCAAAACTATGAACAGTAAAATGACAACAAATTCACAACTATCAAAACCGAATCTAAAAAAAAACAAAACAAAAATGAACTAAGCAAACAACTAGAACAGGAACAGAATCACAGAAATGGAGAACACATGGAGGGTTATCAATAAGGGAGTGGGAGGGGAGAGAGGGGGAAAAGGTACAGAGAATAAGTAGCATAAATGGTAGGTAGAAAATAACCAGGGGGGGAGTTAAGAATAGTATAAGAAATGTAGAAGCAAAAGAACTTATGACCCATGGACATGTACTAAAGGGGAGGAATGTGGGTGGGAGGGGGTGTGCAGGGCAGAGGGGAATAAAGGGGGGGAAATGGGACAACTATAATAGCATAATCAATAAAATATATCTAAAAAAAGAAAAAATCAGGTAGGAGGTGACAAGGCAGTGTGGCTAGAATAGGAAACAAGGGGAGGATGATGACAGGTGATGAGGCTGGAGAGGCAGCTTCAATACACAGAACCCTGGGGAAATGTCAGGAGGTTGGGTCTATATGCTCACAGAATAGGGAGCCACAAACTGTAAGTTTGGAACTTACAGAAAAGTTTGGAACTTGTAAAAGTGGAATGAGGAGGGCTCAGGAGCAGAAGTGAGGGGAAGTGGTTTGGTTCTACCTGCATTCAGAAAGGTCACTCTGGCTGGAGCAAGTAGAAGATGAGAGGAAAACTGTCCATGCATCCAGTCACCCAGGTGAGCAGTACTGGTGACTAGGTCTAGGGGCAATGTAGAGGGGAGTGGGTGGACATCTTCAGAGACTCTTAGGAAATAAGATCCAAAAGATTTGATAATCTGGCATTGTGAAAATGTAACTTGTTTAATTATTTAATGGAGTTTATACCTCAAATTTCTTTTTGAATTTATAAAACATTTTATTGACAAGAATGTATAGTTGATAGGTAATTAGTAAAATTGTGATAATACAGCCAACAAATGAGGTGTCATTCTGATCCCTTTTTAGCCCCTCCACCAGGTGGGACTTCTTTCAAATATATGACATATGTCAGCTCAAGAGTTTTCTCCAGAAGTATGAGACATTAATTTATGGGAGCCATTCTGTGAGACCCTCTGCAGAAGGTACTAAATATCCACTTGAGGTTTGCCTCCAACCTGAGACTGCAAACTTAAATCCAGCCAGTTAGTCAGTGCGTCTAAACATGGGTCAAAAGCCAAGTCAACAGTAGAAGTACAGTTACGCAGAGCAAATCCATTCCTGCTACTGGAAAAAAAAAAAACAAGAACAAGATTTGAAAAACAAAACAGAACAGAAACCCTGCAGTTTTTATTCCAGTCCTGTAGATCCATGTTCTGCAGAAGACAGCACGTACAGACAAGAGGCAATAGGACATTTATCTAACATTAGTAGAAGGGGAGCAAAGTGACAGAAATGATTTCAACAAGCTTTTGTTGAGCATTAGTATGTGTGAGACATGAGTGGGGACAGAAGGCTTCGTGATAACACATGATGGTTCCTTTCTTCTCGTGGCTTTGAGTTTGGTTAAACAGAGTCACATAAATTGATGAGTACAATAAAAATGATCGTGTATAGGAGTTAGTTCCCCCTGAAGGTAGGGTTTAGTGTCAGGTAGAAGTTACCATTGTGCTGATTCTTGTGATGTGTTTGACAAATGAAGGCACTGTAGGCCATGGTTAGAGACAGAAAGAGTGGGTTAGCATGGCAAACATTTCTTCAGGAGCCAAGCAAGTGAGGGCTATGATTTGGAACGTTCTAGTTTTTCAGTTTTGTCTTATTTTGCAAGTGACTGAAATATTCCATTGCTACCTCCCTGGCCTTCTGACATCAGTGCTGGTTTTGTCCCTGCAGTCACGTCAGCTCCATTTGGTGGCTACACAGATAGAGCAGTCATTGCAGATTTATAATCTGTTGCACAGTTCCCATTGCTTTAGCACAAAAAGGACACAGACACACAAGAGAATCAGTGCAGTCACACATAGCCATGGTTGCTGGGGTGCTGCTGCCCATGAGCGGCCTTGCAGGGTTTGTGTGTTTCTAAACATGGCATCTTGTTTGAAAGTACATTCAGTTCTGTTATTCCATCTTGTAGTGTGTCAAATTTTTTGGAAGCAAAGCCTACTCTTGTAGCATGCTCTTTGGTTTATGCACAAAAAGAAGACAAAGGAGAAGGTGTGTGTTAGAGTGGAAAGATATCTATATGTCCTAACATGCACATAAAGTGGTACATTTTAAAGCTATAACTAATGATTTCACACCAATAATCTTCCAAGAAGGCCCCTCTGTTTTCCCCCATGGCTAAGAAAAGCAGCCAAGTTTCTCTTGTTCAATATCTTGAAATGGGCTCAATTTTGATCGAGTGGTATGTAACTAATGCTTGTGGAATATTGCTTAACTTGCCAAGCAGTGAAGCATAGCGGCTTGATTGTACACCGTGGGGCAGACCTTTCTGGAAGCCTTTTGTAAGGAGAGTGCCTATTCTGAGTGGCCTCTCTGACTCCTTTTCGTTTTCTTATAACCTCCCCTTGTGTATCAATGTCTGAATGTCCACCAAGTAATAAATGCCTTCTGTTTCCTCACCAGAACTATTATTGCACAGAGTTTTAAAAATTTTTTGATTTTGGAAAGTGAGGGGGAGGAAGACAGAAAGAGACAGAGAGAGAAAGAGAGAGGGGGGAGAGGAGAGAAAGAGAGAATGAAAAACATTGCTTTGTTGTTCCAGTTATTTATGCATTCATTTGTTGATTCTTGTTATGTGCCCTGACTGGGGATCTTACCTGAAATCTTGGTTGTATCAGGCTGACATTCTAACCAACTGAGCTTCCTGGTCAGGGGCTGCACATTTTTTTTTAAATCAGGGAATTTAAAATTTTTAGGAGAAGGAAATCTCTCTGGTCTCATTTTATTTGAGGCAGTTCAATAAGAAAGAAGATAGGTAAAGAAAAAAGAAAGGAAACAAGGGAAAAAGAAGGGAAGAAATTCATATTTATAGAGCAAATACCATGTCACACAGTGATAAGCACTTCACATAAGTCATATCTTTATACTACAAGGTTTCCATGAGGTTCCTGTCAATTTCAAATTTGTAGATGAGTAAACTCAGTTCAGAAAAGTTAAGCAAATTAGTCAAAAAGCAAATTGGATGTCAACAGTGGGTTAATTGCTCCTCACACTCTGCCACGCCATTCTATAATCATTATGGTCGGTTTCAAAGACACACAAAAAATAAAACTGATTGTGGATTGAGTTCTTTACCCTGCAACCAGTGGCTAGTGCAGTACACACACACACACATTCAAGGCTTGGCTAGACATTCCAGCCTTATCTTCCCGCTGCTGACTTCTACCCTTCACTCCTTTAGTGTCTTTCCAGTGGTAGTTCCAGTGCCAAAGCCAATCAATCAAGTTTTCAGAGGATGCCAAGTCTTTCGTTCATTCAACAATCTTTCAACGAGTGCTTATTGAGTTCTTTATCAGGGCCGAGTCCTGGCAGGAAAGAGTGCTTGTTGCAGATGGTACAGATGAAAAGATTTTAATGAAGGGTCTACGTAATGATATGTGGGCAGGGTTACAAGTAAAGATCTTGAGAGGATGCAGAACCCAGGAATTAGGAGCAGCAGGAAGTCATTACACCCTCGAAGCGGAAGGAATTTGAGGAGAGATTGCTTTTCCTGGAGGAACAGAGTATCTGTCAGATGCTTGAGCTGTGGAGGGAGGGAGCTACTGCGAGAGATGGACTGAGTCGATGATGAGGTGAGAAGGAATGCCACAACCTTTCTCCTCTCCCTCCCTACCCTCTTTACAGCGCCTCCCATTGGCTGAAAGCACACAGAAGCCAATGGTGGATGCATGCACAGGAGTCTGCCTCCCAGGGCACAGAGTAGAGCAGGCAAGGGCTGCACATGGACCTGGAGATGAACCCCTTGCCCAAATGCCAACCAAGGGCCTGGAGATAGAGCAGTACACACAACAGACACAAATTCAGGACTCAAGGAGCTTGCATTCTAGTGCAGGAGAGAGACAAAGAAAAAGATGATGGAGGGGAGAGATATAATATGTTACAGAGAGATAAGTGCTAGGGAGGAGAATAATGATGCTGGGAAGGAGATTTTGAAGTGTGTGGCGAGTAAAGTGTTAGGGTGGCCAGAGATGCCACCCTTCTCTGAGAAGGGTTCCCTGAAAAGGTGGCATTGTCAGAAAGACATAATCAAAAGGAGGGAATGAGCCGTGCTGAGGAGGGCGCGTTGCAGGCAGTGAAAACAGCAAGTCCTGAGTCCTGAGAAAGGCAGGTGTCTGGCATGGTGAAGCGTGGCTGCAGAGGAGCGGCTGGGCGAAGAGTCGTGGGAGATGAAGTCAGAGCTTGACTCACAACTTCTGTTTGACTCACGGCTTCTCATTTGTGTTTAGTCTGTGACAAGATGCTGCACAGCGGCAGTAAACTGCTGATAGCAGAGAAGAGGGAGCTGCATGATGCAAAGGGATTTATTTATCCATCACCATCTAGTGTGGGCTGATTTTTTTGAGCTCGGCCAACTAGTAGGATGCCTTCCATTCATTGAGGGGTGGTTGTTGGGCGTGGCATGTGTGCGTGTTACAGTCAACTTTGGCCAGTGTGTTAGGACACGGTCAGAGTGTGGTGGCTGGTGCAGAAGGGACTCTGTAGAAGGGACTGTGGCAGCAGTCAAGGTTTCCCAGAAAGAGCCATGGAATCAGAAACCACTTGACCACTTTTTTTGGACTCTGGGCCCTTTAGGTTTTCCTGACCCCCTAACTAGTTTATCTGTAAATTATAAATATAAATATTAAATGTACATGTGTGGATTGCTCATGAAAAGCCACCATCACCTGGATATTACATAGCTATATCTCTCTCTCTGTGTATAGGTATCAATATGCTTATACATGTCTTTATCTATATCTAACTATATCTAGATGATATATGTATATTAGAGAGAGATTGTCTGTGTCAAAGGATTATGGAAGACATTTAGAGAGATAATCTTCCTACTATATATATGAGTTAATGGCTTCTCACACTCTGCCACTCCGTTCTCAATCATTATGATCTGTTTCAGATACCATATTTTACCATCACAAAAAATAGACAAACTGATTAACATAATGAAGAAAAGTAGCTCACTTATGGATTGAATATATATATATATATATATATATATATATATATATATATATATTCCTCACAATCTCTTTTCCATGACACATTTCTCTTCAGCCATCAGGATTTCATAGCCCAACTGTCACCTCCTCTGTGAACTTTTTGTAGACAAATCCCAGGAAATCTCAACCAGATTCTTTTTCATGATCCTGTGGAACTCCGTTCAGACAGATGTTAGAGAGCTATCAGTGCTGACTGGTGGTTTATCTCCTTATTGATCAATGATCCTAACTGAACTATGGGTTCCTTATGGCCATATGTGTGATGTATTCTTTTGGGTTCCTCTCTTGAAAGAGAGTATGATTCATCACACTGGCTTAGAGCAGACAGTTTTTAAAGACAGACAGGCAATTGCTAGATAGCTAGAAAGGTACCTAGAAAGATGAATGGAAGGATGGATGGATGGGAGGAGCAAGCCTTATTTAGGAACTATGTATATCCACATCTATATCTTACATCATATTGCTATATCTGTATGTTTTATTACATAGGACTTACATTAATGGGGGTTTGCAGGACTGGTGTCCTCAACAGCTCAATGCTGAGAGGCTACACCAATTGCCAATGAGATGATAGATGGTGGTATGAAAAGGCTGTAGGTTTTAATTTGCTACAAATTCCAGAGAACTGATACCTTGAACAAAAATAATTTGTGGTTGATTATGAAGCAGTCACTGAAGACCCCAGCTTCCCTGTAATCCAATGGCCTTGCTGGACCTGTCATCTGGGAGGTCTTTGTGATTTTATCTTATCTATATTTGAGTCATAAAGATGAGTAACTAAAATGTGGTTAATAAACCCCAGCTGGGTATTTTCTAGGTGAATAAACACATCATTTTTCTACTGTTTTTTCATGTGGAAATGATGAATAGGACTCACAACTTTTGTTTTCATATAAGGAGAAAAGTAGAAATAATATCAAGTTATGATACTTGAGGTTGTTATAAAGTGCTTTAAGGACACCCGGCAAGTTTCAAATAGTTATAGCTCCAGTAAAAGTTTTATGGATGCCTGTAGATTTTTGTGATCAAAGAAAAAGTAAACAAGAGCAGTTTTAGGCTTAACGATATTTAGACCCTTGCGATATTTTTTGTTGGCTCTCCTTCTATCCTTAAAAGGGTGATAAATAGTGTCACAGTATAAAAGCACCCACATTTGGGATTTAAGTAATTGAATGAAATTAATTTCTGAATCCAATCTTCATGTACTCCAGACATGCTGCATAATAGATTGTCTTGGCAATTAAAAATACAATGAGCTGGATGCAAGAGAAGGTCTTCAAAAATGTCTGGTTTCCAATTTTACTTCAATCCATTTCATATATTTCAATTCTATGCTTTTGGTAAAAAGTACGTTATTAGTAGAAGTAGTGAAATTTGAAAAAAGCTATAGATTAGATGTTAGTTCTATCAAAATAGAGGTGGGAGGGGATAATGGGGGGAAGGGTTTTCAGGAACAACTATAAAGGACACATGGACAAAATCAAGGGGGAGTGGAAGCAGAGGAGGGAGGTGGGGATGGCTGGGGTGGTGGGGATGGTGGAGGGTAAATTCAGACAACTGTACTTGAACAACAATAAAATAATTTAAAGATAAATAAATTATGAAAAATTAATTTTAATAATTGTGCTATATTAATAAAATAGTCTTTGGTTTTAGAAAATAACACATTGTGCATGTGAGTGAAGAGGCAACATGTCTTTACAAATGGTTCAGAAAAATGAGTATGTGTACTTGCATACACATGCATACACATACATGTGCATGTGATATATGCATGTGTACACACACATGTCCATGATCACACACCCATATGCACGCATGTGTCTATATACATGCACACGTGTGTACATGTAAAGACACGTGTGAACACACACGTGCAAAATATACAGTTTATTAATATGCAGTGTACATGTATACACATGTAAATGTGCATATGGATGCATATTTTACCCCTTTGTTTTATCACTAAAACATGCTTGACATTTTTATACTTTACATAAAAATGTTCACATTTGGGGAATCTGACTGAATAGTCTACAAGAGTCTTTTTCACTATTTTGAAACTTTTTTATGTCTGAATTTACTTTAAAATTTAAAAATCAAAATATTTTAAAATACCCAAAAAAGTACTGCATTTCACCAAGTGTTCTGGAATCAGGTAGCAGATTGAAGCCACAGACAAGGATTTAGCTTTGTTCGGAGGAAAATTGTGTTTTTGAGACTCCGATTACATTTCTATTTTCTGTCAGCAGTTCTGTGAGAGTCATGTGAGGAGGAAGAGGAAAGGACACTGAAGCAACACAAGTATACATATCTCTTTTATTGCTATGTATGTTCTATGCACGCATACATAATTCTGATCTACAGTCAGCCCAGTCATTTTCCAACTGCGGTAAAATTCACATAAAAGTCCCTGTTTCCATATGTATAATACACTGGTGTGTAGTACTTCCACTATTTCTGCAGCTACCACACGTACCAAGGGCCGGGACACTTTCATCTCCTACCCCAAACACCTCCAAACACCCCCAAACACCCCCAAACACCTCCAAACACCCCCAAACACCCCCAAACTTTGTTCCTGTTCAGCAGTCACTTCCCAGCCCCTGCCCCTGTCAGCCTGCTTTCTGTCGCGATGTGTCCACTTATTCTGGATATTCCATATACATGGACTCTGGCTTCTTTCACTTAACATCCTGTGTTTGAGGGTCATATTGTTGTGATATGTATGAGTACTTTACTCCTTTTTATGGCTGGGTGATATTCTCTTGTACATCTGTACCATCTTGGGTCTATCCATTCATCTATTAGTGGATGCCTGGGATGCCCGCCCCTCCCCACCCCCGCCTTTGGTTATTGTGAATTGTCCTGCTGTGAATATTTGTGTTCAGATATTTGTTTGAGAACTGATTTTCAATTACTTGGTATATATACCTAAGCGTGGAATTGCAGGGTCATATGAAAATTCTTTGTTCAAGTTTTTGAGGAACTGTTTTCTCACTCATATTTGATGTTAGGGGCAGGATATATTAACTCATACTGTGGAGAATTTAAGCAGCTGTGCATTCAGTAGTTGTTTAGGGACGTGTCTTACACAATCATTGTGAGCAGGAGCTGGGAGGAGTAGACAGAGCTCACTGAAACCTATACCAAGCACCCAAGAAATTCTCATTTCAGTATTGGGAGATTTGGGGCAAAATAAACAATTACTTAAGAGAGGTAGAGAAAAAGGAACCTGAGATTACATCACTGTGTGACACAGAAGCGTAGAACAAAGAAAATGATCAGATGGAAGGCATGAGGGTTCTGTAACCAACAATGTCTCCCAAATTTGCAGATCTCCTTGCTCCCTGAGCATTTTAAGAGCCACATAAGGAAATCAGCAGAGGCAACTTCACCACACTTCACCTGTTTCTCGGTTTGGCCTGCTTCCTGTTGCTTTAGGGGTGGCTCCACACGGCTTTGCCTGTTTTCTCTCAACGTTGTCCACCCCCGTCTTGTTGGCCCATCTTGTCTTCCACTCCTCACCTCCAACAAAACAGAAGAGAAATATTTTCTCCTTGAAGAGATACTGAAGTGTGCCCAACATATTTGCGCAATGGCCTTCCCAATCTTCATCTTGGCCTCCTTTGCTGCAAATTGCACTTCCGCAGGTCCTAACCCAAACAGTGTCCCAGGATTCATCTCGGCTTGTCTCTACCTCCTAACACTCTCCAGACCCTTTTCGTGGGTTCGTGGTTTTAAACAGATTTCATGGTTAGTCAGCTCTCAACTTCTCTATCTCCAACCAGGACTTCTGTAAACTCCGGAATTATCTACCTGCATACAAGACTCTTCTACCTGGGCTTTCAGTTGACTCTTAAAACTTAATGTGTCCAACACTCTGAACATTGGATTTTCCTCCCCAAACCTGCTTCTACCTTTGTCCTCACTCTCCCAGTTGGTGGCCACTCACCTTCCGGAGTCTAGGCTAAGTATTACGTCTTCTTCTGACACCTGCATTCAATCAGTCAGCACATCCGACTGGCTCTATCTTCCAAATGTATTCAGATTCTGCCACTTCTCGCTATCTATACTGTCTTCCCTTTGTCCAAGCCACCGTCCTCTCTGACCCGGATTATTGAAATAGCCTTCCAACAGGTCACCCTGCTTGGTTTTTTTTTTTAGGTTTCTGGTCACATATGATCTCATCAGTGGGGTCTTCCCTAACAACCTTATTTAAAATAGCATCCTAGCAATCCTCACTTTGTTTTCTCCTGTAAACTCTATAGTATTAGACACATACATAGTATAGTGTGCTTGTTTGTATATTTCATCTCTCACTACTTAGAATATGAGTTTCAAAAGGGCAGAGTGTTTGTTTATTTTCTTCACTATTGTATCTACAGAGCTCAGAGTAGTGCCCAGCACATAATAAAGGCTTATTTAAAGTACTGTTGTATGTTGTGGCAGTGGGTCTGGAATAGTTGTTTTTTGTGCTAAACAATAGGCACCTAAGGTTAAATTAGCATGGTTACTAAGAAATCAGTAGCAGTCTGTGTGTTTAAAAATATTTTAGATCCAGAAGATCTTCACAAACCAGGGGATGCTTGTATACGAAACAATGTCAGAGCCAAAACATACTTCCCTGAGAGCTCTGGATTAAAGGGGTGCCGACTCAGGGTGATCTGCGGCCTTCAGGAGTGTGATTATAAACCACTTCTAATCCTCTAGTGAATATCCCTGGCTCCAGTGTCTGTGCTGCAGGATTGTACATGTGTTTTTGCAACACACCACCTTGAGCTTAAGTTGTAAATCGGTGATGAAGTAATACCACGGACCTCACAAGGTTGTGGTGGAGATCAGCTGAGAGTTTGGACATGTTTCATAAAATCTTATGTGTGCTACAAATATAAGAAACTTGAAAAAGGTACCAATATAAAGATAAGGACCTTGTTTGGGGCTAACAGAAAAACATATAAAAATAAGTCTAATTCTATGCTTTTCTTACTACATAATTTTTCTTTGATTTATTCAAAACTTGATTGAAGCACTTGTTCGAGCCTGTTTGAGAGAATCCTTAGGTAGCCTGAAAATATTTTGATAATATTTAGGTTCTAAACATTGTTTCCAAATTCTCTAGATGAGCTGGGCTTTTCAGCTACGAGTCTGATCGAGGCTCCTCCTCTGGCCAAGCTTACTCCTGCGCATCTTTAAAAGTTAGTCTGGAACGTGCCCAACAGGTGGCTATAACAAAAACACACGTAGGAGGGAATGAAAGTTTAAGGACAGTGACAGTGACCTAGGCCTCCAACCTGCTTTGGGCCTTGGGTTAACTGTTCACAGTGGTCAGTGAGCTTTATTTCCTTCCTCGTTGTTGCTGTTTTCGTCACTGACCCATCACTCGTTGGCATCTTAGTGCCGAGAATTCTGCTCAGCAATTTATATATGCGGTTCATTGTACACTTGATCACATCACTGTGAGGTAAACATTGTTGTCTTTATTTGCCAAGGGGAAAATTGGAACTCAGAGACCTAAAGCTATCTTACAATAAGGAGGTGGTTGAACGAGAGTTGGATTAAAACCTGACTTCAGGGCTCATGGTTTAGTGACCGTGCGAGTCTCTCTCTCGTACCCAGCCTCCTTTAATTTTGTAAGCCCTTGTTGACATGGAGTTCCACAAAAGATAGGGTGTCTCAAAAAAAGAGAAAAAAAATTAAGAAAAATCCAATAGAAAGGAACATAACACAAAGATTAAAACTTGGAAGATGAACTATTTTTAAAATTCTAATCACAAAAATATTCTTTGGACATAGGCCTGCTCTTACCTGGACTTGACCTAATTTTGTTAAGACTTTGACAGATGAGTGTGGCCATTGTCCTGGCCTCCTGTGCATTTAGAGTTTGGTCTGAGTTGGTACTTACAAGTCCTTGTTCCTATTGACTCTGAAGTGTCTACCAGGCATGTAATTTAAAAACAAAAAGTGTTCTCAGATCCCTGAACATTCCATAAATAGATTTCATGGATATACCTTTGTTTCTTTCAGACTCTTGGTAAAACCCTGCTGGGCTGTTTGCTCCTTTGCACATACAATTCAGCACCAAATTAAAAGAATGTGAAGCCTTTATATATCACGGCCCAACTCTCAGCTCGCCTCTGGCCTTACTGGTTCTTATTAATGATTCATTTCTTTTGACAGGAACGACAACATTTCAGGACTTCTTGGGTGGAGGAAAGTTGGCAGAGAGAAAGTCCACAGTGAGTAGTTAAACATTATATGAATTAATACCCCCCATCAATAGTTTAATGGATGAAATGCATTGATTGCTTGGAGAATTATGCTGAGGTCTAAGTAATAAGCAGAAATGTCTGATTTGACATCTTTTTTTTAAATACGTCTGCAGTGTAATCTACCACCAATTACACAACAGCCCCACCAAAGGAGTGCTGAGTGGTCCCACTACAGTAGTAACATGTTATAAAAGCTCAGGTTTCAGGACAATTAGCTTCTGGCTGCAGTTTATTACCCCATTTGAGATTTAAAACATTTTTTTTCCATTGCATTCCAACAATGCTTATGTGTCTGGGGCCAACACTTTAAAACAATCACAGAATGGCAAATATCTGTCTGGCTGGAGTTGGCCCAAGAAGAAGGGTGTATTAATTTTTTTTAAAAAAATTAAGTGAGGCAGATCAGATATAACAAAAATGGTTTCTTTAATATCAGAGTAACCAGGATTATAATGTTTTACCAGGAAAAAAAATGCCTTTATTTGGCATTTTGTAGAAAATTCTAGAAATACTTTGAAGAATACGACCATCTTATTTATTTAAAAACAATTTCCACGTGATGAGAAAGCAGGTCAATCAATAATTCATATTTGTCTATCTTTTTGGTGACCATTGCAGAGCGTCTGGTCTGAGAGGTATGACTCTCCCTTTGAATTGCCTAGTACTATGCAAACCTGCTAACTGGGAGTTTTTTTGTGTGGCAATGATGATAATACAGTTTATTGAGGGTCTATTCTGTGTCGGTTACTGCGCTAAAACTTTATGTGGAGGATCTTATTTAATTCTTCTAAATATCTCTTGAGTTAAATGCTACATTTTCCTCATTTTATAGATGAGGAAATAGATGTTTGGAAGACCTAATAATTAGAGGGCTGCAGGGATGTCAATAGTAAGTCTAGACCTGTGCTTTTGAAAACTGTTCTTGTGTCTTGAAACAATGTGTAGTGCTACGTGATAATGATGACAATAATGGTGATGATGATGGTGATGATGATGGTGATGATGATGGTGATGATGATGGTGATGGTGGTGGTGATGGTGAAGAAGACAAAGGCAAAATAACAAGAGACCTGGGGACCCTTCTTGTCAATCTCTTGTATGTTTTGTTAAATAACTTTTTTTCCTTCAGGAAATTGAGCCCTTTTCTTTCCTATCCCAGATGTCTGTTATCCTAATCTATTATTTTTTCTCCTATCTCTCACACTGTATGGTAATTAGGAAACTGCTTCGGTGGGGTGGGGGTGGGGCCCAACAGGGTAGGGGATGAACCCCTTCTTAGCAATTGTTCATTAAGACAGTTCACTTCCAGGCTCCCACGTTTCCTGAAGGATGAGGGTGCCACTGAAATTGATTCCAAGATCTTACTTACCAATGGTCAGGATACAGTTTTGGTTCTGTGATGCCTTCCTCAACTCACAATTGTTGAACTTCTAATGTTGCATATGATCAAGTCTAGAAAGCAACCTGTATTAGTGTGATGTTTCTTTAAGGCGGTGGAGAAATGTGAATTTTGATTTCAGGCATATACTGATAGCACTGAAATCTCACTTTGTTTTTTCTCCCTTGGAATAAAGAATATTTCTGTGAATTAAAATATTAATATCCAAAAAATACAAAAAGAACCTATGCAAACATAAATCAGGCACAGTAAATAAAATAAGTAAATTAGCAAGTAAACAATGATTGGGTGTTGACCTAGAACTTATAGTGCATTACTGTCTCCTTACAGACTCAGGTTGTGGTGTTTCTAAGTAAGGGGTGTTGGAGTGTAATCCTTTAGACCTAGGAAAGAGCATATCCCCTTCAAACACATGGCTTTTCTTTGTTCTTGTTTTCCTGAGGCTCTTCATAGCTCCTGGCAGGTTGCCTTCTCACTCTGCAGTGGCTGGAGGATGAACTAAGCCACAGGTGGCAAACACAAGGTCCGCAGCCAAATCTGGCCCTCCACCTTGTTTTATCCAGCCTGGCACCTTGTTTCTTCATGGTGGCAGCACTGAGGCCTCACTTAACTGTTAAGGAGTAGTTACATTTATACAGTCCTAGAATTATATTTGGCCCTTTGAAGGCAACTGCGAGGTTGATGTGGTCCTAGTGAAAATGAGTTTGACACCCCTGGACTAAGTGTTTCTCTCCATTTGTGTGGAAGTAGTGCCCTCCACTGAGGTCAGCTTGGGTTCTGTTCTTGAGGCAGTTTGTTATATAGGTCCTTCATCTCAATGATGCCAGATGAGCTGGCATTTATGTCTTCTGCCTGGAATGCAAGTCCCCATCCCATCTACTTGGAAAATGCTTACTTATTCCTCAAGAGGTAGCCCCAGTATCATACATTTCCCTGTAGCTTTCCCTCTTCCCCTTGCTAACTCCCAGGTGGAATTGCTTCCTCATTTGTGTTTTCCTAATGTATCATTTTGCAGTACAAATGTTTGTTTTGTCTTTCTCTTCTATTGTACTATACTCATGGGAAGTTTGGTTAGAATTATGGTGAACATGATCAGTATTCATCCATTCTTTGTGTATATAGCGTGTAGCACATATAGCAAATTAGCTTTATGGTAAATGTTTCTTGTCCTGTACTGAGGTTCCACCCCCTTGACTGTGTGCTCCATTCACCCAGCATCACTGTGTATTATAATATCGATGACTGTGTGCAACACAGTAGATACTGATCCAGGAGCCATGATGTCAGATTATTTGTCACTGTTCCACAACTGCTTGGATGTCAATGTTATCATCCGCAAACTTGGAATAGTGGATTTGACTTATTTGCTTTCATTCGTTCATGACTTTATTCAAGATACACTTATCACAACCTGCTTTGTCCAAGACACAGAACTAGGTAGCCTCTTAAGCATAAAATACCACATTGCTTAGTTAAAATACTACATGTTTTAGTTAAAATACATAAATTTCTATTTGTGTAGTCAGTAGAGTCCATTTAACAATGTTACTTTTTAAAGTCATGTTGCTAAAAGCACAGACTGACTCAGTTTCAAGTATAACTTAAACCAAGATAATAACACTTAGTTTCTGGTTCCTATTTATTCCTCCAACCACAGTATTTGTAGCAACTAATCCCCCAGTGATCATGGACTAGGATTTTGGTGTTCCCTCTCAGTGTTTCTTTTATCTTCTTAAATAGGTCAGAATACTAATTTAATGTGTATTTCATACATTTAAGCAGATGTGGAAAGTCTTTGGACTGAAGGAAATCTCTGCATTTGTTCAACAGATCTTCAGTGAGTGCCTATCATGTGCTTAATGTTGTAATGTACGCCCAGGATAAGAAGGTCAGCAGAAGTGTCTCCGTCTTTGAGAGGTTTATAGATCTGTGGGGAGGAACATGGATGTGACCATGGCAGCGTTGGATGGGTTCTGATGGAAGAATGTCAGGAACAGCAGTTATAGCACAGGAAGAAATGAGCTTAGGTTTGGTGGGGTGTAGGGTGGAGACAGGAGGCTTGTCTGGAAAACATCTTCATAGACTTTCCTGGGTTCTAGTCCTGGTTCTTTGTATCAGTAGATAGCAATTGAGGTGAGTCTCAAGAAATGTGTCTATGCTCTCACCCCCGGCAGACAAAACTGAGGGTGGAGGACATGG
The DNA here is from genome assembly GCA_004024845.1 of Tonatia bakeri. Taxonomy (NCBI): domain Eukaryota; kingdom Metazoa; phylum Chordata; class Mammalia; order Chiroptera; family Phyllostomidae; genus Tonatia; species Tonatia bakeri. Next base: position 162,388 of record PVIA01001674.1, on the reverse strand, counting down.
CAAAAAAAAGGAAGCAGGATGAGCACTGGCAGATAAATCTGAAACAGCACATTATATTTAGGAAACTAGAAATACATCATTGTGATCAGAGATGGAGAGCCAAGCTGGGTTCAGGGATACCTGAGGCTACAGAGTAGACACACAGGTACAGGTGGTCTCTTGGCTCTGATGCAAGGGCAGCAGGCCCACCCTGAGCACCTAGGGATATCTAGGAGGGTCTTAGGCAGTAAAGGAGGACATCACCTTCCAAAAACTTCTAGAAACTTAAATGTGATTAAACATTTTTTACTAACTCTTAAAATCCAAATTTGGAAACCTAAAAATATTTGTGTTTTCTTCTACAAGCATTTTTGCTAAGTTATTTTTTCAATAAGTAGGAATTATAATACTCAAATGAGCTCACACTATGAAACAGAAGTGAAATCTTCCATTCTATCAGAATCTCCTTTTCATAATTAGGATTAGGCCTATATGAAATTACCAAATTCCCTTTTTACTGGTAGAGAAAGAGCAGTCCAGTATTCAGAGACCACCTCTGAATGGAGTGTTAAAACAAAAGAATGGGTGTTGCTTTCCAGACTTAGGTTAATATATCTGAGGAGGAAGAAAAAGGAACAAAAAAGCAAACTATGTAGATCGAGATGACTTCAGTCAGGAAAATGCAAGTTGAGTGGCTACATTAGCCCCCAGTGAAAATACATCAATTAACGATTTCAAAGACCATAGCACATGATCTAGTGCAAATGGGTTTTTGCCTAACAATTACTCAAGGTTATTGATCAGTCAATCATAAACTGGAAAAATTAAAACTGAGGGTCCTTCTGAATGAGTAACTGGCAACTCTGTTAGTCATTTGTTGAGAGATGGTATTGGGAAGATACACGGCGATATCTTGAATCTTTCTTCAAGAGAAAAAAGAAGAAGAAAATGGAAATTTCATCATAATGCCTTTCACTGGTGCAGTGTAGTAACTTCCTAACCGGTTTGCTGTCTCGAATCATTCCCTCTCCCATGTGTCCATGCTGTGTTGTCCACGGGGCTCATCAATTTGAAGCCACACAAACCTCATTTTCAATCTTGGCTCTGATTTTTTTTACTGCATAATTCTCTGTTTTCTAGCTATAGTAGGATTGAAGTAACAATGCCTATTTCCGAGGAAGGGGGGTGGTGTAGGATTAAACAGCAGTTTGGGTATGAGATCTTATGTTTACTAGGTCTTCAACACATTTATTATGAAAAAAAATACATGCTGGTTAATGTTTAACTTTTCAGCTAAGCTTATTATTTATGGAGCTAAGCTAATTGTACACAATAAGATAGATCAGGTATAAAACCAGCTTTATTTCTAATAGCTAGGTTGTAAAAAAAAAACCAACTTGTTGTATGAGGAACCCTGTGAATAGAAATGTTTTCAGGACATCCTGAAGCTCTCATGCTTAATATTTACACATGATTGCTTGTGGACAATTCAACTGCTTCCAAAAAGGAAGCTGAGAGCTATTCAGGAGTAGAAGAAAACCCTCCAAACAAGTGATCACTTCAGTTGCTGTCAAAACTGGCTTTGTTTTTGATGACTTGCAATGAATATCCTCTGCCTTCTACAAAACAATATGTAATTGTTAGTAAGAAGCCAAATGGGTAAAGACAAGGGATTATATATCATGGGAACTGGGAAAATTAGTTAAAGCAAGATCTTGAAAGTTGATTACCTATAATTCTAATATTTTACTATGAACTCCAACCTGTTTCAATGGTGAACCAGGTGAGTCTTGAGCCAATGCAAAGACTGAGTGTGGTGGTCCCCCTTATCCATGAGGAGTATGTTCCAGCACCCAGTGGATGTCTGAAAGCCCAGATAGTGCTGAACTCTATATATACAATGTTTTTCCTACACATTCATACCTGTGATAAAATTTAATTTATAAATTTGGCACAATACAAGGTTGACAACAATAACTAATAATAGAATAGACCACTTCTACTAATAAAACACTGTAATAGGATTATGTGAATGTGGCCTCTCTCCCTTTCTTAAAACACCTTATTGTGCTGCCCTCACCCTCCCTGTGGTGATGTGAGGTGATATCATTCTTACATGGTGAGAGGCAGTGAGGGGAGTGAGTTGGGCATTGTGAGGTAGCGATAGGCTACATTCGATCTTCTGAGGATGAGGTTGACTTGAACACAAGCACTGCAATTCTGTCGCAACTGATCTGCTCTGATACGGGACATGGCTAGTACAATAAGTTACTAGTGGGCAGGTAGAATATATGGCATGGATACACTGGACAGGGAATGATTGGTGCTCCAGGTGGGACAGAGCGGGACGTTATGAGATTTATCATGCTCCACGGAACATCTTGCAGTTTAAACCTTATGAATTGTTTATTTCCCAAATTTTCCATGTAATATTTTGGGATTGCAATCAACTTCAAGTAACTGAAACCTCGGGTGGTAAAAGCATGGATAAGGAGGGACTGCCATACCCAGACAACCATCCTCCCAGTAAGTCACAGAGAGCAGCAGGGATGGAGTTTTGGGATTCCCCAGTAACTCCATCTAAGTCCTCTGTGATTACTACTGAAAGAAAGAAAAAGCAAAAACGCATCACTTTAAAGTAGTGTTTCTCAAACCTTTTGGCTCTGGGGCTCCTTTATACACTTGAAAATCATGAGAACAAAGAGCTTTTGTTTATTTGGGCAATATTTATTAAAGTTTATGATATTAGGAACTGAAAATGAGACATTTAAAATATTAACATATTTACAGTAGCAATAATAAAGATTTACATGTCAGACTAAGTCATGTATTTCAATGAAAATGAACCAAATAAGAAGATGGCATTGTTTTACCTTTTTTTTGGAAACTCCTTTAATGTCTGGCTCACAAGAAGACAGCTGAATTCTTACATCTGCTTTTGCAATTATTCTGTTTCTACATTTTATTTTGGTGGAATTATAGAAAGACAATCTGTCTGCATAAAGATTTATATCTGGTAGGAGAGGAGTAATTTAATAACCTTGAAGGTGATTATGAATATTTCTTCCTTGGTACTATACCAGAACTCTTGAAAGTCTTAAGATTTAGTTGTTATGTAGAGTGCAAAATAGCATTAATGAATTTCTTATTCTCTGTTATATTAAAAAATCTATTGAGTAGATCGCCAAGCCCTGCAGGATTTTGTAACGTTGTGCACTGATCATGTGGAGAATATTGATTCATTAAGTTATATGGAACCTCTAAACACTGATACATTTTATTATATTAAACAACCATATCTGTTACTGTCATTACCAATCACATCAAAAAGTACGGAAGTACTGGGAAATCGTCATGTTCATGGTGGTGGAAATAAGTTTTGCAAAATGCTGATTTCTGCTTAAGAGCTTACACTTTAAGATGGATAGCAAATACTGCTTGTTATTTTCCTTGAAGTGACCAGTTTGATTGCTTGCTTGCTTGATTGATTGTAAGAACAATGTTAAGAACATTCAACATGAGATCTACTCTCTTAGATTTTTAAGCATACAAATATGCTATTATCCATAGAGACAGTGATGTACAAGAGATCTCTAGAACTTATTCACTTGTGTAACTGAAATTTTATATCATTTAACAACTCCTTATTTCCTCTTTTCCTAGCCCCTGGCAAGCATCATTTTAGTCTTTGCTTCTATGATTTTCACAATCACAGGTAGTGGAATTGTGCAGCATTTGTTCTCTGTGACTGGCTTATTTCATTTAGCATAGTGTTCTCAAGGTTCTTCCCTAGGGTCACGTTACAGGGGCTTTTGGGGGGCTGAATTATATTTTAGTCTTTCTTTCTTTCTTTCTTTCTTTCTTTCTTTCTTTCTTTCTTTCTTTCTTTCTTTCTTTCTTTCTTTTATTGTTGTTCAAGTGTAGTTGTCTCCATTTTCCCCCGCTCTCCACTGCCCCACCCACCCCAACCTCCCATCCTCAATCCTACCCCTCTTTGGCTTTGTCCATGGGTCCTTTACACATGTTCCTTGATGACCCTTCCCCTTCTTTCCCCCATTATCCCCCTCACCCCTCACCTCTGGTCACTGTCAGTTTGTTCTTTAATTCAGTGCCTCTGGTTATAATTTGCTTGCTTGTTTGTTTTGCCGATTAGGTTACACTTATACCACATTTTCTTGATCCACTCATCAATTGATGGAAAATTAGATTGTTTCTACATCTTGGCTATTGTGAATAGCATTTCAATCAATATGAAATTGTCTCTCTGAGATCCCAATTTCAATTCTTTTGGATAAATATTCACAAGTAGGATTTCTAGATAATATGGGTGCAATGATTTTAACTTTTTGAGAAACCTTCATACTATTTTCCATAGTGGTTGCACCAATTTTCATTCCTTCAAAAAGTGTACAAGGGTTCCAAAATTTCCACATCCCCACCAAAACTTGCTGCCTTCTTAAATAGTAGCCATTCTATAGGTGTGGGATGAAAGTAGAGACCTTTCTTGGACCATACACAAAAATCAACTCAAGTGACTTCAAAAATTAAAACTCCTAGAGTAGAGCAGAGGAAAAAGCTTCATGGCATTGGTCTTGGCAATGAGTTATGGATATGACACCAAAGCACAGGCAATAACAGCAGATTAGACAGTGGGGACGACACCAAACTTAAAAGCTTCTGCACACTAAAGGAAACAATCAACAGAGCAGAAAGGTAGCCTACGGACCAGGAGAAAATGTTCATAAACTACGTATTTGTTAAAGGACCAGTTTCCAAAATATCTAAGGAATGCCTACAACTTAATAGCAAAAACAAAATGAAACAAACAAAAACACAACAACTAATAATCCAATTTAAAAATAGGGATTGAGCAAACAAGAAAAAGAACATGACATGGACAACAGTGTGGTGATTGCTGGGAGAGGGAGGCATAAGGGGACTAAATAGTAATGAAAAAAATACAATAAGGATTAAATTTTAAAAAATAAATAAAATAAAAATAGACTAAAGATGTGAATACACCTTTCTTCGAGAAGACATTCAGATGGCCAATCAGCACATTAAAAGATGCTAAATGTCACTAGTCACTAGGAAATAAAAATCAAAACCACCAGATATTGTCTTGTTCATTTATGAAAAATGAACAAATGTTCATGTCTGAATAATGTAATTTTTAGCCTTTCTTTTAAGTAAAATGGTTTTTTTAAATAGTGATAGTGCAACTCACAACTCAGAAAATCATACAGAGTATTTTCCTCTGTAGACAGTAGCCGCTGTACACCTCTACCTCTCATTTCATCGCAAACTGTTCAAAGGACACATGCAAAGTTCTTGGTTTAATGAAATTGATAACGTTTATCCCTTCATCAAGAATTTCTTAAGTGAAACTGGCATTTTTCTCATGTAATTATGACTCTGTTGTAGTGAAAAGTTCAGTGACAAGCAAGGTCAGATGCCGCCGTTCTGCTGAATAGTGAGGTGGCAGCGTTGCTGCGTCACCGTCTGAGCAAGTGCAAACACAGGTGGAAAAGGTCTGTGCTCGTGTTTTTGTATTTTCATAAAGCGGGTTTGCTTTCTTAGACGATTCGAAATGGTCGGGAACTCTAGGGACACGGTGCACCCTGGTTTGGTAACTGGTTTCATGGGCAAAGCCATTTCACAACAATGTAGTATTCCTTCTTTACAGCTGGTCATTTTATAGATGAGGATGGAGTTAAGGGATATTTCAACGTTCAGAATACATCAGGAACTTAAAAATCTCTGTGATCAGAGGAGGAAACCAGACATGCCTACATGTGACTCTGTGTGCAGGGACTAGGAAGCGCCTCACCGAAGTGAGGAGTAAGGGAGAGGGACCTCACCTCTGATCTTCGCACTGCACCACAGCTCTGAGTCAATTTGTACGTCGTCGATTGCTAATAGTTACCTTGCCTTTTATGCTACAAAACTTCCCCAGGTGATTTTAATGCAGTTGGTGTCTATCTGTGTATGCCATGCTCTCTGGGAGACCAGTTTCTTCACCCCAGACTCGCCCTCCCACTTATCTCCCTGCACAAACCCAGGTAACTCTCCTGAGACAGGAGCTCCTTTAACTTTAGATGAAGAAGTGTAAGCCCTCCAAGGAAGCAGGGGACAAGGAGGAGACAATCCTTAGACAGTAGGGCAGACTCAGGTTGAATAGGCTAAGGACAAATATTTTTTTGTGTCAAAGAGATGTCTCCCCTGTTCCCAGGAGGTGGTTGTTTACATGAAAACAGAACAATGCTTGTTATTAGTGGTCACCCCCAGAAGGAAGCCCAAGGACCACAGACTAAATGATCTTCCACTGCTCCTCCAGCCACATCAGAACCATAGGAAACTCAGACTGCGGTAGGGCGAATTAGCATATACTTGTTCTGTGAACACATGGAAAACTTAAGTTTCCAGGGAGGGGCATTTGGCACCTTAACTGAAAGCCACATTAACTCAGGGAAAAGCTGATAATGACTAACAATTCCTACAAAAGGCTATTTTTAGAAGCAAACCTGGTGAAATCATAAGGGTCAGTCATGAGAAGGACTGGCCCAATGACCTCATTACCACTCAGTGGGAAAACCGAAAGCAGCCCTGGAAAAATGCGTCAACGGTAAGGCCTTTACTGGGCACCATGTTTAAAAATACCCATGGCTATCCTAAAAATTTTCCCTTTCTTTATGAGTAACCACATACTGAGAGCCAGTTTCATTTTGGGGGAAAAAAAAAGTTCTTCAAATTTCATGACACTTCCACCAAAAGCTCTGGTCCTAAAAGGTTAATGAGGTTATTAAATGAATGAGTATGCTCCGCCTCTGATATATCACTTGGGCCCAGGTGCCTCTGGCTCTCCCTTTAGTTAATTTAATGCAAAATAAGGGAGTACCTCCATATTTTAAGGTGAGGGTTTTCTTAGAAATTCATTTTTGTATACTACTGCATCTAAGTGCCCTTGTCAGTGCCTCTGCTCTTGATAGATACCTTTAAACGTCTTTTCTTAGCTGCCACCAACATGCTGTGGAAAAAAATATTGAGAAATCACCAAATGGGCTTGTCTGGATTTTAGGGCCCATCTGCAGTCGTAGTTCCAGAGCCTCGAAGGGAAATTCATCTAATTAGAGGAGATGTAAATTTGGGAAACATGTGGATTGGCAACCAAAACTAATCAAGCCACTTATTCTTTTAATTAATGGTTGTGTAGTAAATGCCTACTGTATCAGAAATATTGTGAAGGAAACTAGATGTGGACTTGGCTTTCTGAGAGTGTAGTCATTCAATAAATGCTTGATTAATTGATTCAACTAATTAGTATGATTTGACTAATTTAGTATATTTTAGGTATGAGATATGTAGTTGAAAAATACAGATAACAGGGCAAATGTTTGAAGGAATTTCTAAATACAAGAATAATGGCTTAAATGATAATAATGTCATCAAAAATTAAAATTAGAGAGTGAAATTTTTTTCAAAATGAATCATGACCGAAAACCCAAGCATTTGGCCTAATGCCAAGTTGTTGGCTATGCAATATTGGTGGCAAATAAATTATTTGACCGAATTTGAACTTTGAATCTTCAAACAGTTTGCTTAGCTTCTCTTCCTCTTTTGCCCAAAGCCCCTCACAGCGGTTAGCTTTCATCAAAACCGAAGCCTTCATTCCCATTGAGAAAGTACAATGTTTTTGCCTCCCTGTCTCCCGCGCATGATTAGGAGACACTGGGGCTTCTCAGACACCCTTACACTCCCTTCCAGCTGCTTGTTTCAAACGGAGTTCTACAGCTGCTCGCACGGGGCTCCATCCTCCTGATAGGGCTTCTCTGCCACTATCTTCCTCTCCCACCAGTCCCGGGTCCCTTTTGTTGGAAGATACGTTTGTCTGGGCATGAAGGCAGCGTGCACGGCTGCAGAGCATATGGTTTGAAGTCTGAGGATTCTTTCAGTGTGTTTATCAAAGTCCCCATTGTTGTGGTCTGTTTTCACAAGCTAACATGGCCTTCTAATTCCTCAGCTATCTGCCTGCGATTGCAACAAACGTTTCTGTGGGTCTTTTGGGATTGTGGAGCTGAAGGTTCAGTTTCTAGTTATATCTTTTTTGTTATAATACTAGTAGCACTTCTGAGGACTTAGCGATAACACAGATAATTTCTCTGAAATGAAGGACCTCTAGATCCAGTTTTTCAATGTTTAATGTCTAAACTTCTAACGTGTTTTAATTTTGCCACCACTGGTTTATTCCCTTTCCTTTCAGAAATGGGCCAGACTCACCAGGTTTTGCCTCACTGTCCTTTGTGATGAAAATGAAGACACGTTGCTTGTTAAATTCTATTTTTGAAGGACTAAGGCAGAGAGGGAAACCTCTTGATGTAGCTTACATGAACCTTCGTGGTGGTGGGTCAGAGCTGACTGGACCTGGGGCCCCAAATGTGGGTGTTCCAGACTATACTAAGAACTTGGGAAGTTCTGACAGTTACAGTGAGAAACCATTAATCCTCGAAGCTCATGTGAAATCCTGTGAAATTTCTCTCTATGCTGTTCTGAATGTTTTGCGTATAGATTGCCTTCTCTAGTTTGTTGACAATTAGAAGTAACTCCAGCTCCACCCGTTATCTGCTGGTTTTAAGTCATGCTGTTTCCCCTCAGTTGTCAGTGTCCAGCCTGAGTTCCTGGTAGCTGCTGGCTAAGTCCAGAGATGCCAGCCTGGGACCTATGTGTTCCATTTTTTTATTTCACATAAACCAACATCAATAACTGAAACTTTGAGCAAGCTTAGAAACTAACTTATGAGCTTGCCTTTTTGTTTCCCATTTTCACAGCACAAAAAAATTCGTACAGATTTCTCATTTAAGAAATTAACCACCTGTGATACCCAGTTGCTGCACATTTGCTGCCATGTTGTCCCTGGGGGAAATTATGAGGCGAGCGCCTTATATTTTTTGGTAATGAAGGGGTAACTTACAGATATCAGTGGCACATGGCTTTGGTGTAGAGCTGCTTTCTTGACTATAATGGATAGTATACTTTCTGCCCAGGGCTCTTCAAGCAGGAAGTCATCGTGATCCTAGCTAGATTCTCCCATTTACCAACATCATCACATATTTGTTGATCACTGCTGAGCACTGGGCCAGAAAGGAGATCACATTCATCTGGGATAGCACTGAGTTCCTAAAATGTCATTGAGCTAGAAGAAACACAAGCCTTCATTTCTTTTTTTTTTGTTGTTGTTGTTAATATTTTTTTTATTTTAATGATTGTTTAAGTACATTTTTCTCCCCTTTACTCCCAATCAAGCCCACCCATCCCCCTCCCATCTTCCCTCCCATTACCACCCTCCCCCTAGTTTTATCCATGTGTCTTTTAACTTTGTTCCTGCAAACCCTTCCCCTTTTCCCCTGAAATTCCCTCTTCTCGATGAGCACCTACAAAATGACGAAGCATCTTCGGAGCTCTCTTCTCCAATCTTCTACTAAATTCCAAATCCCTGTAAGCATCTCTCAGAATCTATGAATAACCAAGATAGCATTTGTGTTTCTGTAGTGTTCTGTTTTAGTCCCAAGTGAATTCTGCCTCTTCACTTTTAAAACTTGTTTGGATAGAAGGCAGCAGCATATCCTTGGATTCCGCGGGTCTGCTCTCAAAACCAACATTTTGAATTGGCTGTTCCCATTTCTTGCTAAATGGGGAGAGACTTTCTTTCAACCCAAGACGTTAAGAATGTATGTCGAGTCTACTTTAAGGAGGTTGTCTTACTATGTATCCACCCTCATCCAGTATTTTCTCTCTTTGTTTGATTTTAATATCCCAATGTGGAAAAAAAATAGTAAATGTCATTTGCTAATCTCCATAATCTTGGAGAGATAGTGCCCACCCACTTTCTTAGATATGATTGTAAACTCCATCTTTAAAGACTTTGAGACAGAACAATCAAACAAACAAAAGCACTTCTATTTCAATCAATCAAACAAAAGCAGTTCTATTTTGTATTACATGAAAACACTGGTTCTGAATTTGCAAGTGATTCCTCCTTCCCACCCCCACCCCCGGGAATATTTTACAACTAGAGATCTTTATTGGTTGCCGCAGCTGGGGGTGGGGAAGGGGGGACATGACTGGCATCTAGTGGATAGAGGCTATGGTGGCTGCTACAATTGTCCGATGCGCAGCACAACCCTCTACAACAAAGAATTATCTGGCTCAGAATGTTCTTGGTGCCAAGGTTGAGAAAAGTTGAATGAAACTTATCAGTAGGAATCTCACAACCAATTCATCTTTTAGTTATCAGCCGTCACAAGGCTTTAGTGTAGAATATATATCGTTATGCTGACATACTGAATTTTTGTTAAATGATATGTTAACTACCTGTTAAAGAGTTTAAGTATAATACCCCTTAATATTTAAATCACTCCACAGTATTGCTGATTGTATTTCCAATGATACAGTTTTGTTATGCAACAAAAATCACGGTGTTGACTCCAAGACTGGTAAAAATCCTTTGCCAAGTTAATGAAGGAGGCTAGTCTCAATATGTTTGGATGGTTTAAAGAGGCTACTGGTGTTCTAATTAGAACTAAATTGTATGTAGACACACACGCACGCTCACATATTTCCATCAATCATCTTGCATTAAAACACACTTATAACATCTATGGTTGATGACAGAGAAATCAGATCAATTTTTGAGATCCGCAGCATGCGTCACAAAACTCTAAATACCTAAGTTCATATATTTTCCTGGTTTCATTTGCCATTCGAAAACAAAACAGAGCAAACAAATAAACAAATGAAAAAGTTCTGATTACTTTAGTGGATCGTAAGCTCATTCGTAATTGTCATCATGAGAGACAGAGTCAGAGAAGGGGAGAGTCGTCCCCATGAAATGTATTTTCCCAGGCCTTCATAATTGGATTCTTTTCCATTGCTTGTTTTCAGTAAACAAATCAATTTTGAATGTAAAATATCAGGAAGGACTGGGGGTGGTTCTTCAGAAAGGCTAGTTTTCTTTAAATGCTATAATTTCACTGTATGTGTAGCCCTTTGGTAACCGAAGAGCCCAAAAGACCTCGACCGGGGTACAAACGTCTTGAGAAATCACTAGAATACCACAAATGATACTGTTGAGGATGTCTACCTCTTAGCACAGCATGCCTTGCATCCTATAAACAACCACTGTCGCCACGATTATTTCAGGACTATGGCTAAGCCACCAGAAAGAGCATCGTGATGTGGAAGTGGTGGCATTCGAGACTTGATTCTTACCATCAGCCAGGTCCCCGGAGGCATCTTCCAACCTCCTATGTAGATCTGTTTTCCCAGTGATTATCTCTCCCTCCCTCAATGTGTTCTTTGTGCTTGCTGGACTGGTTTGGAGTGTGAAGATTAATTGACTGGGTGTGTATGTGGGAAGAAGTCCACACCACTACCTAGAGGTGGTTAATCATCCTGATTGTTATTTTAACTTTGAGAATATACTTCAGCTCAGAGACTAGAACCTGCTCACAGGAAGCAGGCAACTACTCTTTCGGGACTGGACTGCACAACTTTGTATTTTATGTAATCAGCCTTTTCTACGACTCATAATGAGGCTACATTAGATCAGCCCTTTGAACTCCACTGTGCAGTTAATTTCTATACACGGCAGAGATTTGTATAACAAATCCTTAACAAATTGGTTACCTGAATTGATCCAATTCATCTCTAGTTATAAGATGCATATATGTTTCCAGTAGAAATAATTGCTTGATCTTCTGTTCTCAGTAATGCTAAAGAGAATAAACATAATCATGGTATTAATGTTATTAGACTTCCCTCATTTTAATTTCAGTATCTGTCTTCCAAATAGGGATAATGTGTTTTTGCTGAAATGTCTGAAATCAAAGTCTTACACCTTTGATACTGAAAGTTATTCCAACATAAACAACAGAAGCTATGTTACTGAATTTTTCCTGCTGTCTGTAAGGTGGAGAGTTGGCCCTGATTACCAGCTCAGTGCTTGGTCAAATATGCTTTGTACTCCTGATGTGCTTAATTCATTTCCAAACTAATTTACTCTTATTTTCAATCTGGTTCTGGGAGGGGAGAGACGTCCTCATTCCTTCAGTCCAAATACCTTATTTAAAGTTTTCTTCCATCCCCTTCAAAACCAATTGTTTTCTGGAACTGTGTATGCCTACCACGGAGCACCTAGCAGGAAATGATAAATGCTGAATATTCCATCTCATTCCAAGAGGTGGTGAGGGGACAACTAAAGGAATGGGTGAATGGGAGAGCTCACTTACTAGTTAATGGTAACTTCTTAGCTAAATTATTTTTGCCAGATGCTTTTATTTAGTAAAATAGAATTTTTATAACCAAGGAAGCTCTTAAATGTATACACATAAGCAAAATCTGGGCAAATTAAACTGACCTCCTACCATACAAAATGTAAACAGCGAATACCTGATAGGACAGCACGAGTCCCCCAAAATTGGCCTTTGCCCCATCTCACAATTCCATTGGCTAGATTCATGCAGGGGCAAGGCAGTCTCTCAGAGATACCAAGCCCACCGAGGCAACACATTAGTAATGGGTGAGGTTACAGTATTTGGAACAAAAAATTGAAAATTTATAGTGGAATGACAAAACAGTGTTTCTGGGTTTTTCTAAAAGCTTACCACTTCTAGTAAGGACAATTTGATATGTACAACAAAAAGGAAAATACTGGAGAAAATTCACCATGTATCACTGTGTGTGTGCATGCGCACATGTGTGAGGGGGTACTTTTAATCCCTTCTTCTAAGACATGTATATCTTGCATTGAACCACAATTGGGTTTGTCAACAAAATAATTAGGTGGCATCCTTGCATTTTTCATTTCTGCTTACAACTGTTCAAGGAAACATGCTCTCTCCTACGTGAATATACGGGGTACTCGATGACGTGTACCAAATTCTGCTGAACTGGATTCAGTCTTTTGGTGGTGGTGGAGTTTGTGGAGGTGTTGTTGCAGTGATGGGTAGGACAGGGCCCTTAAAGAGGCACTGTGTTCTTTATGGGAAGAGTATTTGATGAGCCCTCTAGTGCGGTTGGGATGCATGATCTGTTGAGGGAAGCTGCCTTTGCATGGTATCTGAGCAGCAGTGGCTGGAGACAGTAGGAGGGCCAGCTGCTCTTCATTGGAAGAACATGGTGTCTTAGGCCTGTCAAAAGAGTGATTCAGGAAATTTCCTGCCTACTGTTTGAGCCTTGCCTGTAGTCTGTGAGCTTGACCTTCTACATTGTTCTTTCAGGTGCTAACTATAAAAGTGCAATGACCTACTTGTTACCTACTTTGGAATGTGTATCATAAAACCTCATCGGGAGGATAATTTTGAGACAGGAGGGACAGACAGAAAGATTGGAGGCTGTAATGGGTTGGTACATAAAAAAAGTGGCCAACCTTGTCTGTCCTGTACCTTCCACACACACACACAATGGCAGACACTAGCACTCCTCATATCAGCTGTATTTTCCAAGTTCTCCACAGGGCCCAGACCTCCAGAGCACATTTTGTCATTGACTCCATGACGGTATCAGTGTCAGTTTGGCAAAGCAACCTCAGGCATAAAACATAAGAATGAGTTTTTCTGGAGCATAAAATTATAATTATTCTGTTACTAAAAGGATAAAATAAATGTCTATTCAAGCTAATTACTGTCCAACTTGTGATTTTTGCAGTTGTTTAGCATGTAATAAACTCAACTCATTTTACCATAATGGAGTATGGAGTATAAAACAGTCCCTATGTAATATCATAAATCCTGCAAAGAAGTAGACATCTGCACATTTTTTCAACTATGTTCACTTTAACTCAAAACGTCTGCAGTCAGTGACCAAAAATTAAATACACTGGGAAAATGAAAGCTGTCTAGTTAGTTCAACACTAGTTTTACTTTGGGATTTAAGCAGTCTTTTAGAATGTGGATTTCCAGGTGACATGAAAAATGGACTAACAGAAAAATCATTGTCGGAAGGACTGGAGCAGCCCAGTTAATGCCTGGAAGGTCATGGGATTGTGATACTGGTCCATTAGAACAACCTTTTGCTGAATTCTCTCTCGTGTTCAGTTTGTCCTGATCAGGCTATCAGGGCCCTGAAGGGTGAGCAACTCACCCCAGGGTGCCCAACACTTGGCCTGTTTTAGGACTGCAAATCCTGTGACTCAAGAACCCCCTCCATCCTGGACAAACCAGATGCTGTTGACTGTAACCCTGGGGGAAACAGCTGGCTTCTTTGGAAGCAAACACCTTAGAAAAGCACCTGCCTTTCTGCACCAGAGTCTCTGTGAAGGAAAGTGCACTCCTCACTTTCAGGATACCTGGAATTAGTTATTTTGGCATAATGCACTCCAGAAAGAGTCTCTTGGCCTCTCAAATATTAATTCTTTGGTCCTAAAGTCATCTCAGCTCAAGTTCAGGTTTTGACCTAGCCATTTGAAGTGTCCTCCATAAGTCACTTTCTCAGGTAAGTTTAAATGGGACAAGGTTATGTGTTATCTACCATCCCAACGGACAAAGAGCACTTTTGCGTTCAGTGGGTGAAGTGGATATTCTCACACCTTTCAAAGCCTGTCTTTGCTTTGCCAGAGTGGTGCCCATGGGAGCAGGAGGAGACTGGCCAAGATAATCTCCAGGATAATGATTTTTACTTCAGGTAAATGCAGCGCACAGTTTTCATTATGTAAGTGTATTACGTTTGCTAGAAACAAAAGCTGTTGCCGAGGACCCAGACAGCCCCCAGCTCCACGCACCTCACCCTGAAGGGAAGGGAAGACTCAGGGAGGTCGTCAGCGGTGAGGTGCAACGTGCCGTTCCTAAGTCAGCTCGCTGTTGAGGTATCCACGTCATCTGGGGTTGCAGCATGATCCTCTGTGTGCCAATTATGTCATTAACACGCTTCATTTACGATACGCGCACATCAGAACCAGAGTTTTTCTCAAGGGCAAAACCCAAATCAGGCCGCCAAAGCCGCAGATCACGTAAGCCTGCACTGAACGCCCACAGACATCGGTGCTGCGTGCACGTGCACCTGTGGATATCACTTGTCCGTCAGAAGCTAAAACAAGGTGTGAGTTGAAGTAGGAGGAGACCAAGAGAGTCAAGACAATCCTGGGCAGTTGTCATCCAGGAAGTAAAATCGGATGAGACACAGTTAGAAACCGGAAATGCCCCCTGACCCATTCACCTGGGATTTTTTGACAAAACTTGAAAGACCTTGTTCTTATCTCCTCATGATATCAGCGTTGAGTTGTGGGTCTTTTTTTTTTTAATGGACTATTTTACTCAAGTTCTTTTATTAGAACACCAGTGTTTTCAATGCTTTATCTTACCCTTTTACTAATACACCATGAAGTTCTTCATTTGTGCAGTTTCAAATGACTGAAGACAGCAGGAAGTTACACACCTCACACGTATGGAAACCTGCAAGAAAAGGAAAGAGCAGAGCAAAGTGGAGCTGCAAACATCACTGAGGAGACGAGGCAGGATTTGTCTGGTCGTGCTGATCTCAAGCACCTACAATCAAGGCCCTGAGTTACTTCCTAAACCGTTCGCTGTCACATTCTGAAGGGGAAGTTGCTACTCCTAAGGAAGCCACATTGACGTGTTTCAAAGGGTCTCCCCTTGAATCAGATGCCCTTTACTTTCTAACTGAGCAGGGGAGATAAAAATCAGGTGTTGACTACAGTTATTTTTATATGATATTGACAATGTCAAAAGGAAGGTAGAATGGAGAGAGGACACATGGAAGATACAAATCTCTTTTGTCTCCCAAATCTTTAATCACAAAGATTCGATCTTTCTTTTATGGATAATTTTGTTATCTAGATTTTGATAACAAAATTGGTAAGATTAAATCTTTCTCAAAGATTAAAAGATGTTATATATTTTAGCACCAGGGTTACTAAAATGTAATTTAAAAAGTTTGTACTGTTTCCCAGTTCATGTCATTGCTGATGCAATACAGACTGTCTACGTGAGATTTGCGTGCTCCTGTTTGCATGTGTGTTTCTCCATGGCAACTACTCTTATCCTTTTCTCAAATAATCCCTTATGTGTGCATCACACCTATATATGTTACTGTAATCCACAAGTGACACTCACAAGGTTAGAAAGAGAATCAGATGCCTCTTTGTGACAGAGCTATGCCTTCTTGAAAGTTTTAGAATAACGTGCCACAAAATTTTGTGTCTTGTAATGATAGCTGGTATTTATTGAATGCTTGCTATGTGACAGGCATTATGGTGCGTGCCTCACATACAGCGTCTCATTTTGTGTTTAGAACAACGTGTGAGAGGTGCACTGATATGATCCTTTTTTACAAATAATAAAATGGGCTTAGAGAGGACATGTCCTCACCTTAGCATTATGTTAGTTATAGTAAGTATAAATATTTAATGATTAAAGAAAAGTCTATGTTTACAATGGATGTCTGATTTAAAAAATGCAATTTTAAATCTATAGATGAAGAAGTTATAGAAAAGCTGAATTCATCCCGGAAAATTAGGACACTCTGCATTAAAATTAAAACTGAAAACTGTAGTTGTAAGTAAGGATGCATTTTAACATTCTTTTATGAATGAGACAAATAACATTTGTGCTAAATAAGAAAAAAACAGACCTGAAAATTACACTCCTAGGTGACCCACGTCCATTTAATGCTCATCATGTCCAATTGCCAGATTGTGTCAACAGAAAAAGACATACATACAATAGGTGCTTTACAAGTATTAGGTGATGATGTTAATCATTGACAATTAATCTAAATTATTTACAACTAAATTTTAAACCACTTGCATGCGTCTGTTGTATAGAACAGATTAACTGCAAGTTTACGTTTGTCCTTGGCTAAGAACATGAGGAAGAGAGTTATTGCGCCCTCTAGGGGTATTTTGTAGAAAACCTCCCAAAGCACAACTACCCCAAACAAATCATAGGGCTCATTCCTAACCCAGCACAAATAGGGTGTGTGCCTCCAACTGGCTCATTCTTGGAACTCTTCCATCAGATCTTACAGGGAGTCTAATTGTACCAAACCTTCAATTATTTTAGATCAGAATGGAAAGTTTACAGCATACTGTCAATTTGCAACTGCATGTTAGTTATTTCTTTAGCCTTTACTTTCCAAAATAGCTGCTAACAGACAAATTTCATGGAGGGCAAAGTCCATGCAGTGACCGCCCCCAACCTGCGTGATGACTGAACCAGCCCCTCAACATATCATCGCAGGTGACTTCATGAAGAGCTTGACTTTCTGAGAATCAGGCCATCTTCTGAAGATACGCACGTTCTTTGGGAGAGACAGAGGGTAGGAGAAATTCATGATTACAGCAACATCAATTAAAAAGTTATTAATTGCTGAAAGTAAAGCCCAGAGCCAGGGACTGAGAATAAAAGGATGCGTAAGGGAGTTAACACCGCACAGTGTGCCTGCCAGTCAAGCACTAAGCAAATCATACGTCATAACTTGCTTAGTCAGTAAACCACTACAGAGTGGTTTTTGTTACCCCTGATTTTTCAATGGAATATAAAAGCAGTTCTGAAAAAGATACATTCAGGGTGACACAGTTAGAAAATGAGAGAGAAAAAATGGATCTGTGGTCTTCCCAACTCCATTTCCTATGCTCTCTCCAATTACGATAACCTCTGCCTTCCAAGAATGTGTAACTTAATTTGTTACATTTAGGAAGAGAAGAATAGTGTAAGAGAAAAGAGAGCCAATTATAAAGTTCATGGCACCATCTAATTAAATTTCTGAAAGAATGAAATGTAGAAGGAAGGGAGAGCTGTCCGTGTGCTGGGGGGTCAGAGAAGGTTTCAGGGGAAAGAGAGAATTACAATGAACAGTGAAGAGCTTTGGAGAAACTAGGTAGGAGTCGAGGAAGTAGGAAGATTTCCAGAAGAGGAGGAAGTGAAACAGCGTGACCTAACTCCTGAGTTATCACTTTTCATGTAATATTGCGGATGTGTTTAATCAGATTGTGGTCTTCCTATATGCTGTAAAGAAATTTGACACTGGTTGGAGGAAAGGGGTCAGATGAGCAAAAGAAATAGCAAGGAAAATTTGTGAACTTCAGTGATATTGAAAGAGAGCAGCTTAGACAAGGCTCTGCTCTTAAGAACTCTGACTAATTAAATAAAGTCATGGGGACTCTAGGGAATGGAAGAAATTAAGTGTCAAAAGAAAGAGTAGCTGAACTAAAACAATTTTAATGAATTGGCTTCAATAAAATTTGGCCCCTTCCCCAATTTCAGTTAAGAATACGTTTTCTCGAATGTATAATATAACATTTATTCTCATGATCATTTTTGTGTGTGTGTCTTTGGAACAGTGAAACCATTCTAAACTAGGGAAGAACATTTCAGAAGATGCTGTTGGCATGTGCTGTCATGAAGAAAAACTTGGGGACAGTGGGCAGACACTAGACTAGCCATGTATATTCATAGAAGGTGTACATGGGGCTAGTTGAGTGTATGTCCTGGCCAAGCTACGCACTTGTGTGGCTTAAAGCAAACTGAAAGTTGTTCAAAGTTACGCTCCTCCAAATGGAAAAAAAAAAAACAAAACAGAAAAGCTCACTGCAACTTCTTGCTAAATTTCAGCTGTCCTTCCTGCATGCATGTAAAACTAATATTGTCAGTTACTGGAGGCCAAGTGCACATGGAAGGTTTGGAAAAGTGTCTAAGAGTGGGGCATAATATTCACCAGTAGGATGTGTCAGTTTCATCCTTTGAGATGGCAGGGAAGCAGGCTTGGATGAATATCTGTGTAAGTAAATGCACAAAAACTCCAACTCCAGGTAAGTAAATTTCTACTTGTCCCATAGGAAGAAAAAGTTCTTTCCAAGCACATAACATAACAGGAAACAAAGACTGTGTTAACTCTTGGGAACTGTCAGAGTGCCATGATGGCTTTGCCCTTGGAGTTTAGATGTCTAGATATCTAAAAGCTTATATAATTAAATTCCCTCTCTCCCTTCTTCAAAACTTACGGTAGTTTCATTACTGTACATTTGGGAATCTTGAGTCCTTCCGATAATGTTCTGAATTCTCCCTCTTATGTTGTCCAAAAAGACATTGCCTAAGAGGAAAATCAAGTTTCAGGCTTGGTACATGTTGAAGAATTCACTTTCAACATCTTGACGTGAGCCAGAGGTCTGCCTAGCAGCAACAAAGATGAATGCCGAAGGAAATGTAGGCTGACAAATACCAGTCCCACCTGTGTTGGTTAATAAGCAAGACTCCAGCCCAGCCAGTAATCCTCTGGTAACTGTCATTCCCATGTATCCAATCAGTTGCTTGGGAATTATCCCAATAAAAAGAATACAGTGTGTCATTTATCAGGCAGCCAATTAAAGGGCCTCAGCAGGGCTGGGGTAGCTGGAACCAGTTCTCACAGAGAAAGCAGGATGGGGCCAAGTCAGTGTGGGCCGCCTTGCGGGAGTATGAGAAAGTACATTGTGGCTGATTCATAGGTATACCTGATTTACAAAATATTAGAAGGAGTTGGTAATATTTCAGTCTTTCTCCTTGACACTAATTTATTTAGGACACTGGGGCATGACTAACTTGGCTGATCTGACCAAAATGGAGCTTTGAATTTCTGTAGCTATGAGATAGTTGTTAGAGGGTTTTCTCTTGATCTCTGACATCTGTGTAGCCTTAGAAGTGTTGAAAATATGGAATTGAGAGAGAGAGAGAGAGAGAGAGAGAGAGAGAGAGAGAGAGAGAGAGAGAGAAAGAAAGAAAGAAAGAAAGAAAGAAAAAGAAAGAAAGAAAGAAAGAAAGAAAGAAAGAAAGAAAGAAAGAAAAAGATGAAGAAAGGACAAAAATACCATGAGTTTCTTGGGCATCTTTGACCTTCTCCTTAATGGAAGCAGTCCGCTGCATGAACAGGAACTGACAGGGGCTTCATACTCTCACCTGTGGGAAATGGGAACAGTTCTGGATCCTTACAACCCTTCTAAGGCACAGGTCTCTGCTCCTGTTCTCACCTTGGCCATTGAAAGTTCTCTGTAAGAATTTCTTTCAACCTTAAAATATTAAATGCTGTCTAGTCCCAGTTTAGCTAATTCATGACATGACACTGATACAGTTCCTGGACATGTCGTGGAAAAAAATATGTCAATGAATTTCATGGATTCTAGGATTTACTTGTTTTTTACATTTTCACATCTCTGAATTTTGGACACGTCTGACAATGGATGGGGTGATAAAACATGGTACAATCCATTAAGTGTTGGCCTTTGAAAAATTTTAATCCTACGTACATGAATGGTATGATGTTAAGCATGGAGTGTCACCGAGCAAAGAGGCATAGAGACTCTGGCGCAGAGAGTCAGGGGAAATGTCTTGGAAGAGTGGGATTTTAAAATGGTTAAAAATTGAATCTGAGATTCTGTGCCTTGGTTTTTATGAGATAGACCTCAAAACCCAATGTGTATAGGAATCAGCCTAAAGTGAGTTGTTCAATGAGCCCAGCCATTCATTTTCTGATTATCTTTTTGTACTTAAACCACACTTAGTACTGAGATAGCTTTAGTTAAAACCACTTGGGGCTCATCTGTTGCATAGTATCCATTGTCGGTGTGTGGACTCTTCAGTAAATGAAATAGCTGACTGTTCCGGGAGACCCTTGACCGTTTATTCAGAATAACTTCAGTCATTGGAAGGACCATATTTATAGTAAAAAGTAGTCAAATAAATGAAAATTTGGGGTAGATAGTGTAAGATTTCCCCTTAAAATGTGTTACTAGTGTCAACTGAAATCACCAAGTATTAGGTGAATACTTGATGTGTGTCCTGGGATTTATTAGGTCCAAGCTGAGATTTTGGTATGAGGCCAACTTGAGTTGAGGTTCCAAGTGCAGTGTTTACCCGCTGTGTGATTTGGGAACCTGACTTCACCTCTCTGAGAGCCAGTTCTGTTTCTCTAAAATGGAGATAATAGCCTGCATCAGGTTTAGTTTCGAACAAATAAGATCCTGTTGTGAGGTGCTCAGAAGAGTGCCCAGTGTGCAAACACACTTCCAATCAAGGGCAGCTCTAATAATTTATTCCATTTCACTCCTGACAGTGGGACAACACTAACAAGCCTAATTCAGTTAAAGAAGTGGTTTCTCATTTCTTCTGCCCAGATCAAATGAAAGCCTAAGCATTCTGACTCTGCCCTGAGACAGTGTCTAACGTGACTTGGCAAACCACCGATGGGTTCCCGTTTTATTAGCTGTACAGGAAATTTCTGATTGATTTAACCTCCAGAAGACAATACCGTGTAATTAACATGTAACAAATGTCAACTCTTGTTATTGCTGGAACCGACAAGCCCTCCAGATCTGTCCTGCTCCTGACTTTCCTGTGCATCAATGTGGTTTTCTTCCTCCTTCTTTCTTTCTTTCTTTCCACTTTCCCATAGCAGCTCGTTGTACCCAGTTCCCTTTGAGTGATGTTGCAAACAATTTCAGTTGCAGTTCTTCCTGAAAGTCAGTTATTTTGAAACATAAAGAGACATACGGAGATAAACACCACCTACCTGCTCTGTTTTGGGTGGCCCAGAGCCAGACGTGACGCAACTGGTGGGAAACTTCATCAATAGGGTTTTTTGAGGATTCTTTGTATTTGCATATCTTTGTAATTAAGGGATTGCTTTTCTCCTAGAAGCAATTTGTCTAAACCCTTCAAACACAGCATGATGGGGAGGAAGAAAATACTCCCCTTGTTTAAAATTGTGATATGATGGAGATTCAGACAGTATGATGTGAAAATATACTGTGCTTAGAGTCCTGAATTTACTAAGGGAGATCTTGGGCCAATTGCCTTACTGCTCAAAATTTCAAATTCATCTTTTTCAAAAAGATTCCCTGAGCTCCCTTTTCATTTTTTGCATTCTGACTCTCCATTGAGAGACACAGATCACTGAGTGGTAACCCAAGTTGCAGAGCCTCTTCAGCAAGGTTATCAGTGGGAAGAGGTCAAGTCAACCAAGGCACACACTGCCCTTCCCTCCGAAGATGCTGCTTCTGCCCGGCGCGTGTCTCACTTTTCCATCAGTAGGCAGAGACCACCGGCTGGACTTATGGCTGGAAATTATTTCCTTTCTCGTAAGCAAACTTGCTTGCTTTTCTCAGCACCAAACAGAGAATTTGGCCCCATTAACAGTGAATTCCACTTGATGGATCCAAACATGGAATGGTGATGACAAATATGCCAAAAGGAAGCAGAAAATAATTCTTTTAAAATTATGTTTCTTTAGTGATCTTAGTCTATGTGCTGTTTCCCAGTTTATTGTTACCCCAGTTTGTTGCTCTAGCTCTGCACTAACCACACACTCATACACACACTCACGTGCTCACACACATACACACTCCCCTCACTTTCCCCTTTGTATTTAGAGATTAGTTTTTGTTCCTTTGTTCATGCTATAGATATTTATTGAGGACTTGACAAAAATGTTAGTAAGGAACCAGAAGAGATGCAAATGGTTAAGACAGAGAGAAAAAAAAAAGCCGTTCTCAAATTGCTTACATTCAAGAAGTAGGAGACACATATAAATAAGGAGGGAATCAGGTACAAAAGAGAGATTACGAAGTGATATGAAAAAGATACATTCCTGTTGAGATAAGAATTCAAGGAAGGGGAAATTATGTAAGTGGTTTCAGAAAAGACTTCTTGGAGAAGGTGACATTTACAAAGGCTCTGGAAGGATGGGAAATTTGAACATAAGAAAGTAGGGTTGAGGAAGCTGTCCATCGGGTTAGAACTGTATGAGAAAACCGTAAGGTCATGAACAGAGAACCCTCATTGGGGTTGGAGCCAAGAATTTTTCCAGAAGCCTAGTGGGGGCTAAGGCTGAAGGGATATGTGATAGGCAGACCGTGGAGGGCTTGAATGACAGCATCTCGAGTTGGAAAGGTATCCGGTAGGCCCTGGGGAATTTGAAGTATATCAAGCCCACTCTGCAGGTATTAGCTTGGCTGGCTCCATTTGCACTCAGGTGTCAGGTCAAATGCTACCCTCTCAGCGAGGCTTCTCTTGCTACTTAGATTAAAGCAGCCACTTGCATTCCTCTTCAGTTACCTTCTCTTATGTGTTCTATTTCTCTGTTTTGTTCTAGTAATAAAAAATTACAGTCTAGAATTGCCTGCTTTTACATGAATGCATTTATATTCTGCAAACACCTTTCTAGGATGTGACCTCCAGGAGCAGAGATGCCTCCTCATCCTTGGTCACTGCTGTTTACCCAAGACTTTGCACATAGTAGGTGCTTCACAAGCAATTGTCCAGTGGGCTCATACATAAACTTGAACATGTTTATGAAATCCTCAGTTTACAGATATCCTCAACCTACCTCTACATACTTTTCTTTGCAGTATTTGGTAAGGAGAATAAAATGTTTTTAATAATGAGACTCAGCTTTTGCCAGCCCGGATTAGCGGCATCCCCAACTACTGCAGGGATCTCTGTATTTACAGTGACGCCTCTTCCAGATGTTGTTGGTGCAGGGGTTTTTTTTCTTTCCAAGTACAACTCAAACTTCTCGAGCGTTCCAAAACCACATGGAAGTGGAACGTTAAATCTGGGGGTGGGCATGTCTGTGTAATTTCCTTCATTTCTATAAGGGTTTGGTGGCTTTTTTCCCCCTAGGCCACAGATTAGTTTAACAATTGCAAATCAGCTTCAGAGGTTTTCCCTTAAAGAAAAAGAAAAAAAAAGATAACGTGTTGGAACAGGCAAGGCTTCGTGAAAGTCTCTTTGTTTCACATCCTAAGCGGTTTGCTCAGCTTCTACTTATCCTCTTTTCTTGGGGGCAATAAAAACTGTACATATATATATTAATTTTGCTTATATATAATATGGTATATATGTCTGGTTCATATATGCATATATATTTGCACATACATGCATGCTCACGTTCCCTTTTAAATTGGCACGGGGACTTGAAGACGTGGTACTGCTCCCTTCCCTTTAACTCCCTACCAAGATGGGCCTCTGTGTGTGTGCAAGTGTATGTTTCAATACGAATTCCCAAGGGAGGGAGAGAAAGAAGTGCAGTATAAATAAGCAAACAACCCATGGACTTCGCAAGTCCTGATTTAGCTGGCCTCTGGTTTTATTTTTGAGAACCACTTTTCTTGTTTTGATTTGAAATGATGCCACCAAAACCTATTACAGAAACATTGCACTTTGCAAAACAGAACAAGTCCAATGAGCCTCCCCAAGTGTAAACAGAAATCTTGTTTGGGTGAACTGTTTTTAAGAATCCAAATTAAACCCTGTGGCACCCTTTTAAAGGACATGCGTGCTCCCCGTAGGAGCTAAAACTATATATGATCCTGCAATTCATTTTTACCCCACACAGTCCAGTTAGGCTGTGGTTTGAAGTTGTCCTGTCTCTAAACAGTTTTTGTATACTCAATGAACACGATTCTGGAGTCTCCAGTGATAGCAGAAGGCATCTCTGTGTTACATGTGGCTCAGCATCCCCAGGGAACCGATCGGGGTAACACACAGCCTGGCGGAAACCAGCTGGGGGCCGCTGTGTAAGTAAAGATGGGCCAGTTCCTAGCATCTGTTTGCCGGTAATTAAATCAAGTCTGTTTTCCCACCCTGAGTACACTTTACTTAAGGGCCTGTATCACGCCTTCCTTCATGCACTGTGACGTCTCACTTCTTTGCAAACCATTATTAGCGGTGGCAGCACATTTTGAGGTTAGGTGCACTGGACTGAACGTTACTTTGTCATTCACCTCTCAGAGGGTAAGTTATGAGTAATAAGCCCAGGCATGAACATTTTTTTTTAATCCCAATTTGTGTTTTCTGGATTGATGGAGATAGGGTGTTCTTCCTAGAATATTGCCAAGTCAGGCTGTGTCTTGAGAGTCAAAGGAATAGCAAGTTCGTCTGTTCTATAAACGTTCACTGGTATATCTCTGCTTGCTTACTTCGCATTTGGAAAATAAGGTCACTTCCCTACCATCCAGGAGACTGACCCTCCACGCTGTGAAGTGATGAGGAGGAGACTATCGCTTTCCTTCCCTAAATGGCCCGACTCTTTCGCCCCCCTGCTGCTTGTACAACAGAGGACTGAGCACAGTGTTCTAAGCTGAGCTTGATACGTGGAGACTGACTGAGGTGGCCAGTGGACTCAGATGGCTTTTCTCTAATGCACATTTCGTTCCAGCTAACCTTGCCTCCTGCCCATCAGCAGGTAGTTTGCCATTGAACAGAGAGGTCAGAACAGCAAGAAACAATCTCTGGCCACCTTGTAGATGACTATTGCATGAGCCTAGTTAGTTTGCTCCCCTCACCTGTCTTTTGGGGACAATATGATGTGAAAAGAGACATGAAGCAAGACTAAAAGGTAAGTAAATCTAGTTGTTTTCACAAACATAACAAGTTACACATCACCAGGGGTGTCCTCACCTTCCACTCAGTCCCTTTGGAAGCTTATACAATTATTCATAGGTGTTTTGGACGTCCTCTTTTCAGAAGGCTCTTAGAGCCTGAAGTGCATTCCTTACATGTTTAAATACCATGTGAGGGCAGATGCGAGATAGCTGCAGGCAATTATCTTTCGGAGCCACAGCCTGGGAATCCCATTCGGACCCCAGACTACAGCTGCAACTCCGTAGTGATGGGACAGACATTTTCTGTGTTATAGCAACACGTGTGTTAAAGTCCAAGAGGACTGTGAATGTGGGCATGTGAACATCTGTGATTTTTTCCCGCCGGCATCACTGACATAAATACAGGGCTTGTCGAGGTGATTCATCTGGGTGCTCAGTATGCATCAGCTGGGTGCATGTCAGAGTAACTCAGCGCTGAAGAGATTCATTTGGACCGAGGGGTGGGAATCTGCTCTCCTTGTATAATGTCTTCCTGCTAATCCTAGAAAGTGTTTATGGGGATAATGATAGACAAAAGGAAAGGAAAACAGAACACAAAGGAGAAAATAGAAAAGAACTGGACATTGAGGAAAGAAGGAAGACAGTTTCGATGACACGGTGGTGGGAGAGGGTGTCTAAAGGACCAGCCACAGTCCTGTGGGTGATGCTCAGTGGCCTCACTTCAAGGCAGTCCTTTCATGATCTGGAGAACGGTTTGTGTGATTATTGATTTTATGTGTCCAGTTGATTGGACCACAGGGGCCAAGATATTTGGTAAAACACTATTCTGGGTGTAAGAATGTTTTGGGTGAGTTTAACATTTATATTAGTAAAGTAGAATGTCTTCTGCCTTGTGGGTGGGCCTCATCCAATCAGTTAAAGGCCAGATAGAACAACAAGGCTGACCATCTCCTGAATAACAGGGAGCTCCTCTACTGGACTGCCTTTAAGCTGGGACATTGCTTTTTTTCCTGCCTTCAGACTCAAACTGAAACAGCCAGCCTTGCTGGCTTTGCACTTGCTGGCCTTCCGCCTGGAACTTATCCCAGAAACTCTCTCAATTCTTAGGTCTTCATATTGAGACTGGAATTACACCCTCAGCCCTCCTGGGCCTTTAGCTTGAAGACTGCAGATCTGGGGACTTGTCAGCTTCTTAATCATGTGAAGCAATGCCTTGTAATAAAGCTCTTTATATATAGATATAGATAGGTATCCTGTTGGTTGTATAGTTCTCTCAAGAACTCTGACTAATACAGTTTGGCTACTTATAATGATCCCATAGTTGGGTGTTTTGCTGGCCTTACCCTTCATAACTCTCCATCACCATATTAGTGAATCTTAACAGATGAGAAGATTGACTCTCAGTCAGAAAGGGTGTGGGGATAGTGGGGGCAAAGACCAAGGCTGCCAACAGCTCACTGTGGCTGCATGTCTGTGCCCAAGGCTCCCAGTATGAGCACAATCAGCAGGTGCCTGGAGAAGGACATCTGAACCGGAAGGATCCACTCCTTGCTCAGTCTCACTCCTCCCCAACCCCGGCACCTCCATTCTGTTGAGGATCATTACAGATTTTTAACTCTAACTGTGGAAACGAATGCAGCTGCTCTTTGTGATTGTTTGTGAAACCGAGTTAAAGGGAGGTTGTTGCAGCATTGCAGGTGCAATCGTTAGACGCATCTGTGCTGTGTAATTAACCTAATTTCCATGTGAATGTCCATGGTGTGCGCTGCACAGAGAACTCACGCCGTGATCGTTACACTTCCAGTCAATCCAATTAGACAAAGGTTCCCACACTTCGAGGAGGATCAGGACAAACCACAAGGGCAGGCCTCGCTCAAGAAGGTCTCTAGTTAAATATCGCAAAATAAACAACTGTGGCCTAATTAATTGTATGGCAGGCCGGAGGAACACACCGAGGAACTACTTATGTGTCTGGAGCCCAGTCTCAGGGAGCTGCTTAATAGAATCTTCCTTTGTCCACACATTTGGTGGCTTAGAGATTTGTACAGTTAGGGGAAGGAGTGATGGTGGCTACACTCCACTGTTTCCCTTATCACGAATTCCAGTTACCCAATTCAATATCCAGTGGCTTTATTTTGATTTATTTTATTCCATTTGTGTTCTCAGAACAGCTAGAAAAAATATTCATGCATGCTTCCTAAAGGAAGTTGGTTGAGCTGGCAAGGTTTTCCACAGTATGCTATCAAAACCACAGCTAGAGGGCACCACCGAAGGGTGTTTTTCTTGGATATCCCAGATTTATTAACTTCTAAAGCTCTTTCATGCAGCAGATAGGTCACTTTGCTTAGACATTTTGTCATAACGTATGTGTTAGGCATGTGCATCCTTTCTCCTTAAGTTTGTAGTTAGTCTCTTGAAAATAGAGAGAATTCATATAACTAGAATTCTCTTGTGTCCCTCACTGCCAATGATTGGCACCTTGCTACCAACTTCAAGAGAGCCCAGTACATACTCCTTGGGTGTTGTGGCAGGAGTAACTGATGAGATGCAAAGAGCCACTGTTTGTAAGATAATTACAGGACTCCACACAGGCTTTGGGTATCACAGAACATGTCAGTGACTGAACATCACACAAAGACAGGCAGACTAGAAATAAAGAAAGTTAGGAAAGGAGGCAAAAAGATATGTAAAAATGGTGGCCCCCAAAGAGTGAAAACTCATGATATGTTTGTGCTAAACATTAGGACCTGAACCCTGGCTACTGCTAGTGTGACACGTGGACCAGCAGCATCCTGTAGTTTTTAGAAATTCCATATCTCAGACCCCACCCTAAACCTACTGAGTGAAAATGGACAGTTTTGCAAAGGTCCCCAGGGACTTCCCTTGCACACCCCTGGCTGAGAAGAGCTGCCTCAGAGCACCGTTCGCTCAATGCTGGTGACCCCCATGGGGGCTCAGAGCTCTTTGGGGCTCTCGTTTGTTGTCTCTTTCCTTTCTCTTATACCAACTACTCTATAACTTAGTTCTCGCTTACCTTTTCTTTTTTGCCCTGACGTCATATTACAGAGTAATAGATTTGACAGCTCCTCTTCTCCATTACTTCCCTGCATCCATTCCCACTTACTTGTTCTTCTCAACTAAATCAAAGGGCCCCTTCTTCTGCAACGTATCTCTCAAATCTTCCAGGTTGGGTTAGTGACAATTGTGTCTCTGTTGCATTTAGAGTAATTACTAAGTGCTATCAATATTTATTTGCACTTTTAAATATCTGCCCTCCTCTTAGACTTAGAAAACACAATGATTAGCATGGTACCTGGCACATAAATGATTGTAGGATGGGTGAAGGAAGGAAGGAAGCATTTTGATTCCAGCCCAGGATGCTGCCGACATCATAGAGAACTTCGTGTCCTTGGATATTTTGATCGGCTGTAACATTATTCTTTCATTTGTTCATGCATTCATATCTTGACAGCAGGAAAAGGTATGGGTAAAAAGTATAGTCTCTGTCCTCAAGGAAATTATCAGCTGGTAGACTTAATCTCCAAATTCATCATTTTGTAGAGTTTTGTTAGTGTTTCTTGAAGCTAGCTGGCTATATATTGAAATTACTTGGACAGCTTTTGAAACGCATTGGTTTCTAGGGCCACCCCGGAACAATGACAACAGAATCTCTATGGGCGAGGACTAAACACAGGCACTTTTAAGAACTCTTAGGCGATTCCAAAGTGTAGTCAGGGAGGAAGATCGCTTATTGAAAAGGTTGGTGGCGGTTAAACTATGACAATGAAAATAAGCCTGGATGGTTGTTTCCGATCTGTGACCCCAGAGTTCTGAGGGGTCCTAGGCTTCCCGTCACAGACCCCGTTTCAGGAGGGGACCCAGTGCTCCTCAGCCCCAGCCTCAACTTGAGCAGCACCACGTTTACTGGCTGTATGCACTCAATTTCCACGAAAGATTTCATTGAAGAAAAGACTTCAGTGCTGTTGAGAAAAAGGAAAAAGGCCTCCAAAGCACTAATCTGGTGACAAGCCAAAGAGATACAGCACAAATTAGTTTATCGCTTCCATTTTTGTTGTTTGCTTTGTTGCTATTTTGATTCAGGGATGTTAAGTGTTCTCTAAAGAACAACTGCCTATCCCCATGGTTCAGCTCAACTCAGCTCCTCAGAGCTTACGGAGCTTTGGGGACCTTTTCTCAATCGATGGGTTGAGGGAAAAGAATGGAAAGACTTGACTGAGTTGATGTTGACCCAACAAAATGGTTCAGTATAAAAACAGATAATTAGAAATTAAATAATAACAACACAAGGTAGTTCATAAGCTGTTTTATTTTTTCATCTGTAGTAGTTATTAAGCATCCATTATTTATAAAATTCTAAACTGGCTTTAGGTAGTTTATGTCTTATATATAATATGCAACTAAAATTCTATATATATAGTATAGGTACATTTACATATATACCATATATGTACATAATCCAAGCACAATATCATGGTAGTCAGAAAATGTGATGGTTGTATGATTTTCTAAGTAATTAAACCATTACAGTAGGTAAACATAAATAACAAAATGAGAGAAAACAAACAAAACCAATCAAGGCAGATTTATATCCACATAATCTTGTTAAAAATATTAAGCTTTGGACCAGCCCTGTTTATCCGTCTAATGTGATGACTGTCAGTTTCTGGCTGGCTGGATGTCCGTAACCTGCCATTGAACCTCTGCAGTGGTTCTGTCTGTGGGAATATTTTTCTGTAGGACAAGCCAGGGCAAGTCTAGAGTGATGTCTACAGAAGAGTTTAAGGCTGACTGGGTTTAGGAAAGTCCTCCCTCCCAGTCAGGCACCGTGGTCTGCCCCCCTTAGGAATGAGAGACAGGGAGCATGATGGGTTCTCTCTGTTTCCGCCTCCCTGTTAACTTGCTATCCAGCTCTGCCCTACTTTATGCCCCAGAAGGCAGCCCTTCAAATGAACTTGAACAACTGGAACCCCTTTTGTCCTCTGGAAAAAAACATTAAGTCAGAAACCCAGGTATCCTATTAAATTTGATAATTCTTGTTAGGGGAGTGTTTCCCCATGAAGGCTGGAACACACTCTGCGGCAATATCTAGAACTTGGGACTTGAGCCATGGAGAGTATGAGGTCCAATTACTGAAAGTACTAATTACCTCCATAAAATAGTTGGGGGCGGGGGAAAAACTCTAATGGTAGATATAATTTAGATTCTTTCCATTGGCCCACAGAAGGCCCAACCTGGGAAAATATCACCTAGGCATCAGGTCACAGTTGGTTCTGATATTTCTTTCTTGATCCATAATTGCTAATTCACTTAACTAAAAACAATATTTGGTCTCACAGGTGCCAACCCAAGTAAGCCATTGCTTTGCTTGGAGTGGCTGAAAAAATACAATTACCTTACATCCATGAATACTTCTCGTTCTTGAAAGAATGTAATTAATGTTTGGGAAATCACTTGCTGCTGGATAGTCTCTTAGTTCTAGAAAAAGATGTGAACAATAAACTGTGCATTTATTAAAGCACAAAACCGTATCCCAAACAGATCTTGTCTTGATACAAAAGAAGTCGATAATAAGGATAAATTTTGTCTTTTGCAATTGACAAATCCTATTGG
Organism: Tonatia bakeri; assembly: GCA_004024845.1. Taxonomy (NCBI): domain Eukaryota; kingdom Metazoa; phylum Chordata; class Mammalia; order Chiroptera; family Phyllostomidae; genus Tonatia; species Tonatia bakeri. The sequence goes on along the minus strand of PVIA01001674.1, from coordinate 131,412 downwards.
CATAAGCTGTGAAGACATCGTGTCCACTTGTCCACTCAGCCCAAAGAAACATGTTCTCTTTTAGGAAATAAATTTCCTCAAAGCACTGCCACTCCATTAGTATCCTTATGGCAGACGGCACTGTGTTCCCTTTAGCAAATGGTGCTAAATGTCTGTGTTTTATAAGGTGCATCAATTCATATGATAATTTGATCTGGAGTAAGATTAAGCGATGACACTGGTAATAGTTGCTGGGTAACAAACCATTTTGGAATTGGCATTCATGGAGAGGAAGCCAATATTTTAAAATATGAATTCTGGAACACAGTTACAGGCTCTATTTTGAAACTAATACACGTGTTTTAAAACTCTGCATCTTGCCCTGGCTGGCGTAGCTCAGTGGATTGAGCGCGGGCTGCGAACCAAAGCATCGCAGGTTCGATTCCCAGTCTGGGCACATGCCTGGGTTGCAGGCCATGACCCCCAGCAACTGCACATTGATGTTTCTCTCTCTCTTTCTCCCTCCCTTCCCTCTCTAGAAATAAACAAACAAACAAAACTCTGCATCTTTCCTTATGAAATAAATTGAGTATGAATTATGTGTACTGAAAATCTTTAAAAACAATTAATTAGGAGAAAACAGATACTTCATTTGAGGAATAGCCACAGGAACATATATGTTTTATGTGTGTGTGTGTTTTTTTTTCTAACCACAGCTATGTTCTCTCTTTCCTGGCTAATCTATCTGTGTCCAAGTTTGTCTGGCATGTACTCGTATTTGTATTAATAGCTAAAAATTATATACTATTTAAAAACGAGCAGAATGAAATTCAACTTCATGAATCAGAGAAGGGAAAGTGATGAATTTCCAATTCCTTGTAATCAATTCATTATGTTCAGCCAGGCAATGAGAGCCAGGCCTCCACAGCAAAAGTTCAAGTTCTGAATCAAAGCAGAGTAATTGACTGTATTAAGTCACTCTGATTGAAGTCCATTTCATCCTTGGCAAGTCTGACACAAATGTTTAAAGCACATGGGCCAATTTCTTAGCAAAGCATACTTCTTGCATTATTTAAACAAGGCTCTGCGTACATGGGGACAAGCAAACAAGAACAGAAAAGTTCTTCACCTGTATTCTGCATTGCAGACCAGGCACACGTCTTCCTGTACATGTGTGTGTGTGTGTGTAAACTTTCGGTGAATGTGTGAATATTCGCATTGGACCATTGGACTGAGCATAGGTCCAGATAAAAATGAAAAGTAGACACGTAATCAAATGGTATCTGATGGACAGCGTTATCTAGATATTTACTGCCATGAATGTAAGCGTGAGGGGCCTTAACTTTATCTTCTCAAAAGCCTCTAAGAAATACTTGGGTGAAAAATATTTAAGGATGGTAATAAAAAACTGTTTCAATGATATTTCCAATTTATTTTTGAAGAAAGACTTTAAGCTAAGTTCAGTCATCTCATTATATCAGAGGACTTGTAAACGTGCCAGTATTGTCCACGTGATTTTCAGAGCATTTGTACTTTGGCAAATTGCTGATGACATACATCCCATGGGCTGTTCTGACAGAGCAGGGTTCTAACACTTATGGAACACGAGCAGCTGGAGGGTGGGGGAGTTTCTTATTTGAATGTTACCAGAAGGACTAGGTTCATTTCCGGGGGAAGCCTAGTCTTTGTAATGTGAAACAGGAAACATACTTGCATGGAATCTTAGGTGATATTTGCTATTAAACAGACATCTCCAGGTGAGAAACACAAACCTAATATTTTTATGTTTGTGAACTTCTGGTGCAAACTTCGACTATGCCTCTCTGATTCCCAAGAAACATTATGAGGAGTAGTCCAGTAGTGTTCGCACAAGCTGTCAAAGTAGCCAATTACCTCACTTTTGAACGATCTCCATCAATGTATTATGAATTATTCATTTAACATTTTTAACACTGTTGGGACAGAAACCCTCATTAGGGTCTAAGGAAGCCAAAAGAACAAAGGTATTTTTGATATAAGGACTTCATAATATAGTGGTTATGAGACCCATACTAGGAAGTTACTATTACACTGTGGGCTTAGTTCAGCTGTATTAATCATTGTGGAGATGAAGTGGGAACATGTGCAGAGTTATTGATTCCTCCTGGAAAGGGGAGTCCAGGAAAGTCTTCTTAGTAAGATGTCATTATTGATTTTAAATAATGCAGGAGGGCACCTTGCGTATAGTACTGGGGCACTAAGTATTTGCTGAATTAATTTTTTTTGAGGATACTATAAAATGTATACCTTACATGTTATAACGAAGTCCATATGCAAGATTTTCCTGGTTCAATCATTTAAAATGTATTTTAGGATCAAAAGCTTTGCAAAAGGTTCAGTGGGGTTTTCTCAGAATACCTAATTTTATGTAAGGAGATAGTCACGTTTTATTGTTAATATTGTATTGGCTTTGGGGTAACAAGGCTGATTGGCCAACTGAAGTTAGAAATTCAAGACAGTATTTTATATATCTGACCAAAAAGACATGGGATCATTTTGCCAATGAGATGCTCTCTGTTGTTTAATCAGACTGTTTGGCTGTGGGGCACTGAGCATTCTTGCTCTGCTATCCCAGGGTCTTGCTGAAAGGCTTATTTTTCTGTGTACAAGTTTTGCAGCAGATCTGTTCTCTCTCCACAAGAAAGAGCAGCAACAGCTGAACCTCATCATATCCCTGTTTTGTGTGTCGATTCTTGCATTAGTGACATGACATTTATTTGCTTGGTGAGCTTTTACCTGCAAGGTTAACAAGGTCAGTGCGTGTCAAAAGCAGTTATGTTCACTTGAGATTTATTTCCCTATGGAGAACCTTAAGATATTCAAGTTACTAATGAGGGCATCGAAGTGGGGGCTACAATATATTGTTAGGAGAAACAGAACTACCTGGAGAATAACCATGATACATATTTTAGCCACATCAGATCTCTTTGAGGAAGGCAATAAGCATAAGTGTATGTATGGATGTGTGTGTGTGTGTGTGCACACACATGTGAGAGAGAGCACACAAGGGTGTGCATTCATGACCACAAAACCAAAGGTCTGTACTTCATTTGTTGATCTGTTGATATTTCTCTAAGGAAATCTGTTGGTTTTATTCTACTCTAATAACAACTTCATTCTGTCTAAGGTTATAAGATAATTTTATTCTTATTTTATCGTCTGCTGGGTTGGATCCATATAGGTCTTACTCATTGGACCAATGATCTTCATCCTTTTTCATCTCATGGCACACATAAATTAATTACTAAAGTTCTGCAGCACACCAATATATGTATTTCTGACCTGACAAAAGAGTGGGTATAATTTTAATGGACTTACAGAAAAAAACAATAGTGATTACCCACCTTTTTTGCACCAAAGCGGCTTTTTAAAAAATCAGGTGCCTATACTTGTATATAAGGATTTCTTGTACCGAGAATGTACCAGTCAGATGCAACCTTATTGTGCGATATGACCAATAAGAGGCAGCTTTATATATGACCTATATGTTCCTGGTTCGAGACAGGGCATTCACACTGGAGGGCTATTGTTGTGTTGACTTTTGTCATTTGTTTTACTTGACAATCTCAAGAAAAAGAAGTCAGGACCCCTGATTAAATAATCAGGTATCGCATGTTTTAAAAATTCTTGTGACGCACTGGTTGAAAATCACTGCACTAGACCGTACAATCCCCAGAAACAGAGGTGTCATTGGCCATATTTATGTCCCTTATTCTAGCCCTTCCCACCCTCATCCTCTGTTTTTCATAGAGTCTTGACTTGAATATTATAAACACTCAGACTTTCAACATTGCATATTTAGTGCTTCTAGAATTTTACGTGCACATGGATTATCTGGAAATCCTGGTCATGTGCCAGTTTTGATTCAGTAGGTCAGGAGTGCGCATTTCTAAGAAGCACACAGGTCACATTTAAGCTGCTCAGCTTTGGACCTTGTTTTATGGAGCAAAGGTCTACAGTGTACCCAATGAACTCAGATCATTTTCCAGCATGAAGATGAATCATTCATGACAGGGAGTGTGTTTTGTCACTAGAACAGTTCTGAGCTGGGGGCTGGCCCTGCCCCATCGTGTTCTGGGACCTCCAGTCTCTTGACTTGCACAGGAAAGAATTCAAGAGCAAGTCAGAGTGAAAGCGAAATCACATTTTATTTAGGTAGAGGAAAAGAGGCTAGGACTCGGGTGTCTGGAGACAGGATCAGGAGGCGAGCCTGGGGTGAGCTGCCATGGCCTGCTGCGCCCCCCGTGGCAAGTCTCACAGGGCACCGCCATGACAGAAGCAAATGGACACTCAGACACTTCTGAGTGGATGCGGGCAAGCTTGCAAGTGCGTTGCATGTTGTGTCAGTCAGTTTTTGGAATTTTATGTGTTTCCTTAGGGTGGAGTTTTTCTGAACTTTGTGTCAAATTGGTGGAGACCAAATTCCGTCTCTACCTTGTGGTTGGAAGAAGGTCTTGTTTCTAACAGAGTCCTGTTGTGGAAGTGTCATGGCCTTCCTTCCCCTCTGGGTCCCGCTTCCACTCGTGGTGTCAGTTTTCATTATAATGTTGGTGTAATGGGCTGTGGAGTTGTTCTGTGTTCAGTTTTTCCTCCATCTTGGATGGACCTGGTTCTAGTCAGTCCTTGCTGCTGTTCACTTCTGTGACCACTGCAGAGTGTCCTGCCAGACACTGTTTCCCATGGATCATGCATGGAGGTGGGAGCTCTGGGGAGAGGACCTAGCAGCCCACTGGCCTGTGATGTCCACCTCTGCTCCCTCACTCCACTCCTCGGGAGTTTTTCCTGACTTCTTTCTGTCCTGCCTCACCTTGGTCTCAGGTTTAGATTTGTTCAGTAAGTTTGGGCATTATACCACTTAATAATAATTATACCAGGAGTTACATAAGAATGTTAGTGTTATTCTGTTCAAAACAATTAGCATCTATTTTCCAGTATGCAAACTCTACTTATGGAATTGGCCTTAACACTCATACATTCACTCACATGATTCAATGAATGTTCACTAAGTGCCTAAAACATCGTAAGCCCTCTGCTAGATTGTTAGGAACACACTGATGAATAAAGGAGAGTTATTGCTCTTAAGTACCAAAGAAGGTCAAAGATAAGAAATAGTAAACAAATAATGTTTCATCGTAATAAAAATGTGTGTGCTTTAAGTATAAATGTTTTCTTAGACCAATTAAAGATTATTTGGACTTAAAATTGGTATTGGGTCTGGTAATACAGTTTCTGATTGAAAATAAGTACCAAGTAATAAAACTTTCTTGACTGTCTTAACCAAGAGTTGATGAACCAAGAGTTGTGTTAAAAATGACATTTTTGAAATATGTATATAGTGCCCCAAAATAGCTCTTTAAGGAAATCTACCCATGACTAGCAATGTGATTGTGGCAGAATTAATTCCATTTCTTATTTAAATAGATTTATCTTACAAGCTATAAGTTTGGATGTGTGTGTATCTCTATACACACTCGCACATTATGCCAAATTAAAATCAAATTTAATACTTTTCATCATTCATTATTTGGTTTGTACAAATAAAAGAACCAATCTTTGTGAATTTTTAACCCACACCTTGCATGTAGCTTAAAGGTGAGCAACTGTCATTTACCACCCAATCTGAGACACTTTCAGAGTGAAGGCATCACCGTTAACATGTAGCTGGGATAACAGACATCGGTGGGGACTGTTCTGTAGAAACCAGGACATAAGTCTATCTAACAGAAGGGCCAGGGAATGCTAAATAGAAACCTTCTCTGATCTGGTCTTTTAGTCTTTTGGAATTAAGCTCTTTTTTTTTTTTCCTGAATATATTCAATAAACTTTAGTCGACGTTTCAGAAAATGATGCTGGTGGGGGAAGTTCTGGACCTTCCCGTTTTCCTGAGGCACCCGTCCTGAGGAAGAGATTGTGTCACAAACAAGGGGTGCTGGGGCTTTCTGTGGGCAAAGTTGCCTTTTAGACTAATAAAAGGGCTGGATGAGATAAAAAATATCTACTGCATTGATAATTTGTTATTTTTAATTTAGCAGCCTTTCTTTGGAATATGAGTACTAGCTACTATGTGATGTAAAAGAGAGATATTTAGGGTAAAATCTATACAGTTTTTAATGTTGGAGGATGCTTTTTAAGGATGTATTTAGATGTATTTGATGGTTTAAGCAACTGATCTGGAAGACTCATTTGATTGGTGGTTATATTTTTTATATTTATGTGTGAACTGTGTTCTGAATACAGGGCATTATTTTATAATTTACAGCTTCATTTGGCCAGACAGTCTTGAAAAGGGGTGGGGTATGGATTGTACAGCTCTTTCATTAAATCTTGAAAAAATTATATTGAAATACATTGAAGGAAAAAAAAAGAATAATTCACTTGGGCTTAATAGCTTATTTCTATGGGTATATAGAAAAAAAAGCAAAATGTTGAGGCTAGTTTTTCCTAGACTCTGAATACACAATAGAAAAAACCTGTATTTTCAATCAAAATTAAAATTGCAGTTTTAATGAAAGGTTGTTTTGCTTTTAACTTTAACTGGCCTTACCTTTCACAACCTTCTATTTGACACTAACTTTTTATAAAATTAGATTTCCTCACATATTTGAATTTTCCATTTGTCTCTCTGCTATAATGGGACTATGACAATTTCACAGGTTATTTTTCACTTTTACTTTTGAAAAGTGCCACCCTTATGTAGTTTCTCTGTTTAAAACAGATTGCATAAATAGTTAAATTAAAAAATAATAATATTAAAATACCAGTGCATAATTAACATCAAAAAGACTCTGCTGATTGATATAATCTTTTATTTGTAGTTGAAAGTTCTCAGTTAAATCTCTTTTAATATTATTATAGTGCTTTTTCTTTTGAAATGTAAATACTAAGTCTGAGTTTGGGGTCTGTGTTTTTCTATTATCCTTTTATCCTCAGATCTTTATCTATTTTTTTGGAAATACAACTTCCTTTAACAAACGCAGATGGTCAATTTTTTTGTCTTATTGTTTACCTAAAATTTTACTCATTTCAACTTTTCTCTCCAAATTTTTTTACAGCTGTTCTTTAACATTGGATGTATATTCATTATAAAATACATTTGTATTTGGTACACATAGAAAAATTATCCAGACTCCATATAGTGAATAATCATAAGTTTAGATAGTTCAGAATCTGTATCTCATAGACTCTGGTCTTAAAATTAGTTGAACATAAGAAAACTTAAAATGTGTGATTAGAGTAACAATTTTTTTACATTAAGAGAACAGAAAAAATAATATTTTGGGATGGCCTGTATCTGTGACCCTAAGTTTTACAGGATTTGGATAGGAAGATATTTGTGTGGCAGTAGACTATAAACATTATAAATCCTCTGAATTATTAACTTTGTCTCCTCTGACCCTTTGGCCTCATTTTCAATGTCGGATTTTTGTTTAAACTGTAGGTGATGCAATGAATTTTCACAATTTGTATATTTTTTTCTCTTTTGTAGAAACATTTATATGAAAGGACAATGAAATGTATTTGTCTAAGAGGGCCCTAGGTGCTTGAACTAGAAAGACTTTTTTTTTTACATTCAAATTTTACAACTACTATTTTCAATGTTCTTAGTATCTTACTCATGTTGTTGAGATTTGCCCTGTAACTCCTGGGAGAATAGACACTACGTCAGACTATAAAAGTTAAACTATTTGTGTTTGTTTATTATGTCATCTCAGTCATCCCAGCGTCCGTGCTAGATGACTCCTCCTCATCTATTCTTGAAGGTTGACTAGTTTTATGTGGTTTGACCATTTACCTTGGAATATGATTCCTTGGTTAACAAGAATTCTACTTGGAAAAAGATGGTCTCCTTGTTGAAACCTTCACCTGCAGCCAGTGTAACAGACATCGTGGTTTTCTGGGCATGGTAATGACAAAAATCCCACTTGACCAACACAGGACAAACCCTAAAGAAGGCTGGATTTGTTTTCATCACTGCCCCTGTCATTCTGACACCAGTCCTCTAAAATCACACTCCTGTCTGGTAATGGAATACACTTGGGAAAATATTATTCACAATTTCCCAATCACTGAAACTATTCTTACCTTTTTTTTCCTACTTTCAAATACCCATTATCCCAGTGTCCTTCCGACAGACTCAGAAATGGAATGCCAAAGCTATTGCTGCCGCTCTGTGAGCAGGGGTTTGGGGTAGATGGCTTGGCAATGTGGAGGCTGGGTTAGGCATAGGTCACTGTAGTAGTGACTGTCAGGAGGAAAAGGTGGCCTGAGGATCAGTAGGAATAAGAAATCAAGATGGAAAGGTAAAAGAATAGAGTGGGTTGCTGTGGCAATGTGGTTTTGGCTACTGCATGTTGGAGCAGTGTCCGATTAAGAAACTTTGTGGAATTTGTAAAAAGAAAGAGGGTATAGAACTAAGAAAGCAAATATTTGACTTCGGAAATTTGTTTCTGGTGCTGCTGACACTATCTGCCACAAAGGGCTCTCTCTGGCGCTGAATTGATAGACTCCATCAAACTTATCTGTTCCTCACATCGTTACAACCTGAAAGTATTTCCACAGAACAGGAACAGGCTGGCTCCATGCTACCACCGGAAGCTCTTACTGAAGTGGCGGTGGCACTTAATATTTAAGGTAGCTCCTGTGGACCTGTGTCCTGGTGCAGACTCTTTGATCTTCAACAGAACGCTTACAGCAGTGCACCCTGAAGGTCCGTCCTCAGGCTGGGTCTGGGAGGGCTGGAACTGCACCTGAACTTGTCCTGCTAGGGGGCCAGGCTCTGACTGGGGTGCTGGCGCTGAGCGGAGATCCATTGCCAAGCCCTACAGAAACTGCTCCCTTTAGAGAAAAAAAAAATCCTCCTGAACCACATACCCTTCCATTTCTTACAGGAAATTCAGGTTTATTACAATCTTCTAGGGCCATGGTTGTCTAGGTAGTTCATCATTGACCAGTCATTCCAACATGTGACTGGTTTCTCTAAAATAAGATTGATTGAAATAATAACCTTAGGTTCACTAAGGAATGTAGCACTTTGAATCTTTCTGCAAGTATGGTCTCTATTCTACTTCATGGATGATTACTAGTCCCAAAATACCCCAGAGACATAGAAGACCTTAGGGTATGCATATCCTGTAACTTGGAGAATGAGGTACATGTAAAGAAAAATATAAACTAATACAAAGAATTAGGCAATCAAGTGTTAAAGTATAGAATCAAGTGTGTAATATCAATTATTAGTGTGGTAACTAACTCAGGAAGGGGCAAAGAGATGGGAGGATTAACCTGAGTCATAATGTTGGAATGGTTGGAGTTTAGAAACATGGGAGATTGTAGGGATTAGGATATTTAAATCACAGGTAATGGTCTGAGTCAACAAGCAGAGGTAAAATGAGATGCTACTGATATAAAGGAAATCCAGACTTATCAGATGAACATGCCCTTCTTTCCCGGGGCGATATACCGGAGATCTTCAGCATGTCTTCCTGTATAGAGATCCTCCTCTGTGACTGCACAAGGGAAATATTTCATGGCAGTTAGGCCTTCCAGGAGACTGTGATTTTAATATTTTGCACCAAGGTCAAGATTCAGCAGTTTCTTCACGGTAATGCAGCACAGTATGATGTGATGGAAATTAACACTTAAAAAGTGTGTGTGTGTGTGTGCGTGCGCGTGTGTAAAGCACAGCCCCAATTGGACTTTTTAAAACCTCTGCTTCCTGCATCTCATGACTAAGTGTGGTTTAATTAAGCCAAGATCACTTTTTCCACTCCACCCATACTTTGTAAAAACCTGTTACAATTTTTTTTGCTTGATTTATTTGCTCTTTTGTATTTTTCTTCTGCAATTTGCTAAAACAATAATGATTTCAAATGTAAAGGCTTTCATATCAATAGGTGACCCAATGATTTACTGATCCTTTTAACACTGTGAAAAGAGAAATCCATTACATGCTGGGGAGAAAAAGGAGGGAAAGGAGGGCGCCCACAGTGGTGTTCTGTATTTATAGCTTTGGGCTTTGGCTCCATAAGGAGTTATGGGGGTGGGAGTAAATGATACTCATTTGTAAGTATCAGCCATATTCACCTAGAAAAAAATGAAAAATTGATTTGTGGACTCCATTAAGATATAAGCATGAATAATAACCTGAGAGTTAGCAGAGTGGGACTTTAAAAGGTACCTGAGTTTTAAAATGCATTATATTTTGCAATTTCACAAGTACGTGTTCCAAATGGTGAAATGCATGCCCAAAGCTGGCCCATGAAATAAGGCATTCAAACCAGAAGCCTTATTTACTTTGGCTTAGTCTTGGCCTTTTCCTTTTATCAATCAATGAATAAATCAATTAGCATTTTTAGGGAGTCTTCTAGGGACCCAAGAAGGGTGAATGAGGAATTTGGAAGAAGCAAGGAATATGTACAAGTTAAAACTAACAAAAAAGCTTTGGGATTCAGTCCAACTTTTTGCGGGGTCAGTCCTTCTCTTTCCAATTACTCCTCCAAAGATCTCCTAACTCATTCATACCTACAGTTGTCAGATTCAGCAAACATGAATAGAGGACACCTGCATTTATCTGGCAACTCAACCACCCAGGTAATCCTCATCATCCACACATTTCATAGCCTTCTACTCTAGAATAGATTACTATAAATTATTGGCAAACACCCTGATAACTCTTAAGAATAATGTGTCTTTACTATTATAGATTATATAGACTCAGAGTTAAAGTAGAAGCTTATTCAGTCATTTGAGTGGAAAAGGTCAACAAAGTGGGGAGCACTTATACTCTACCCTCTTTTTCCTGCTATAACCCTGTGTGTTTCAGCTAACAAGATCTTCTTTAATGTTCATAAGAGTAAAGAAGCCATTGTGAGCACTGTTATAGCCGTTAAGGAGTCATTTAAGCTTCTCCAAATCAATGCCATTCCTTGGCATATCCCGTCATGCTGCTTACCTAGAAGTCAGCACTTGGAGGGATTCATTGATATCCAATGATAAAAAAATGGCAAATAACCTTCTACTCAGCTCCCTGGTACTCTGTCCCATGTATGGTTATAATCCCAGACTGACTGCGGCAAAATCAACTGCTATTTTTTACAGAAAGTCTCAGAGTTCTTACAGTATCAATTAGTTGAAGTTATGAGTTAGTCTTAACCCAGACTTTCAGAAATTTGTATTTCTATAAAGGCAAAATCATATAGTGATTAGGAATCAGAATTTAATTTTTATAATCTCACAACTGCTGCTTCTTTCCTTTCACTGCACCTTTGTTCTCTCCTCCACTCCTGATTCTGAAAGCATTGGCAATCTAGAACCTTTTTGAAGAGTGAAAATGCTCCTCCGGGTATGACTACCACACCTGTGAGGAACCTCTGCTGCCAGCCCAATGCCAAGGGCAGGAAAGTCTAGCATTTTGCTCAAGTTTACAAACCTTTGAGTACATGTAGGCCAAGCCTCAATTTCAGGTGGAAGTCAGGGGCTATGTGGCCATTTTTGTGCCCTCAAACCATGAAAACATCCTGGAACCATGGTAGATGTTTCGCTTCCCGTTGACCTTGGAATGATGCACAGAAAATGACCTGCTGTGCCAGCCCCGTGGTGATGAGAACTTCGGGTGAGTTGGAGACTCCAGCAGTGGCTTAACAACCCTTCCTAGCCAAAATGATATTTGTGTCTTGCTTCCTAATAGCATGATCATTTGTGCTGTAGATTGTTCTGTGTCCTCTAAAAAGGACCCTTGTCTCCTGGAATCAGCAACTTCTAGTCTCTCCAATAGCACAAACGTATCTTTGGAGAATTGCAGCTTCCAGGAAAAGTTGACTAAGTTACCAATATCAAGATTTTCTGTGTGTGTGCCATGTCTCTGGCTACACTGGACCTGTGGAGACTGAGGTACTGGCCAAAGCTATGCCAGAGGAAAAAAAATCCTTTGTGTTCTTCTAAGTTGCTGAGAATTGAATGGACCACCCCTGCCATCACTCAATAATAGGAGTTGATTTAACATTCTTAGATGGTGATATTAAGGCAATTGTCTTAAGTCCTAATGAGCATTTGAATCTTGAGCACCCATTCTAGAAATGGATTTAGGCAATTTTCTCAGTTTTAGTGGGCCACTCATTTCCAGGCAGTGCCCCAAAAGTAATGTCAGGGTTCTAAAGTAAAGTTTTAATTCCAAGCTCAGAAATGCCTTTAGGGTTTGGAGGTCAGGTAATCAGTGGGGTGGTTGCAAGTGTGAGCACCAGTCAGGACCATTTCTTTCCTCTCAATGTCAGAGTGCAGCCAGTAAGCAATAAATTCGTATACCATTCACTTTCCTTAGGGAGGCGCCTCTTCCGTGATGACTGAGCTAGTAGCCCTTTATACTGTATTCCAAAGGAAAATGAAATCTCCTAACTATGTAGAACCATTTTTTTGTTGTTTCTTTCTTGAAATACAGCATATAAATACTTGCAAAATTACGTTGGATGTTATGGAGGTGGAGTATCTTGATTGTAAATGTCACAAATCATAGGGTTGAAACCTTTATTAGAGACTATTTTGGTTAATTTGGGGTGTTGTCCCTGATGATTTCCTATGTCAGAGTTTGAAGAAATGCAAAGGTGAAGGGGATAGGGAGTGTTATTTGAAGAGGTGGTGGTTTGTGATGGAATCCCAGGCCTGGGTGTGGTTTCTCAAGCACCATTTCCAGACAGCAGCAAGGTGCCAGGCCGAGATTAGCGTTAGGACTGGGACAGGAGTGTAAACAAAGCAGATACATCAGTGTTTGTGTTTGCATTGTGTCTTGGCTACCTTCCTCCTCCTTCTCGTCCTCCTCCTTCTTCTCCCCTCTTAACCCACCAGACTCCCGACTTCCTCATCAGAAACATCTTTTAATTCTCCCTGTTAGATACAAACACCGTGCTGGTGGACAAGGACATGGAACAAAACATCACAGTAGAAAGAAAGTAAATGTCTCTTGGGTGACTGCCATATTACAGGTTTTTGCATAATTTTTGTATGTAAATTAATGCAGTTTTTCTAAGAACATGGAAGACAGGCATTCTAGCTGACACTTGGAGAAGTTTGCCGACTAGACCAAGTTATATGGTGGCTTAAGAGTGGGATTTGGTTTTAACTCTAAGTCAGTTCACTAAGACTATCTGTCCTTCCTTAAAGTTATGCCTAAGTATAATGAAAATGGCATTTTATAAATTCTATCTTAAAGAGACCTACATAGATTTCTCATTAACCCCAGTTCTTTGCTTCATTGTCCTATCTATTACTAACATAAATAATTTTGAAGTTGCTAGAGAGAGAAGCAGAGGGCTTTGATGTGGTCTTCTTTTAAATACTAGAGGGAATTTCAGGGGAAAAGGGGAAGGGTTTGCAGGAACAATATAAAGGACACATGGACAAAAACAAGGGGGCGTGGAAACGGGAGGGAGGTGGGGAGGGCTGGGGGTGGGCTGGGATGAGAGTAAAAGGCAGAAAACTGTACTTGAACAACAATTAAAATAAAAAAAAATAAATAGTAGAAGTAAAACTCTTGATGTGAAGTCCTCAGGGAAAGGATGGGTGAAACTCCATAACAATGATAAGCCCTAAAGTAAGGGACATCCTGATGATGGCCATAAAGACCAAAACTGGGGTGATCACTATATGTCAGGCCTTATGCTATGTTCTCTACATGCACCATCTTGTGCAATCCTCACAGCAACTTTATGAGGCATCCACCATTGGTTAATTAATTAATTAATAGAGGTCAGTTAATTTATCGAGGGGCACGTAGACTCACATATGGTTTATCTGAATCTTCTCACCCTTCACCACTGTGTACAGGGTTATGCTCTTTATTTGAATAACAGTAATCAAGTGCCATGAAATTTGTCAACAGCGTATGATTTCAGAGAGATTTCAATGGACACTTAATAATTTTTGTGTATTGTGGCACTGCCATTAAAATGAGCAGAGGCAAGCATATGCCTCGGCCTTTAGGGATGCCAGAGCTCACCTGAGAAAAATGTGTGCTGCAGAAAGTCAGCTGTTAGAATGAATTGAGTCATCTTAGCCTATCCCTTTTGCCTGCCCTTTTATTTAAAAATTATAAATCCATAAAATGACAGCAAGGTGATAAAATGTTTTTTTGTTTGTTTCTTGATTTTTAATTTTAATATGCTGGTGTCTTCATTCAGTACTGATACAGAGAATAGGGCATTGAGATGGAAATAGGGTTATAGGAGTTCTGTCCAAAAAGTATACAGCCACATACTATGAAAAATAGACATTTATTGAAGAAGATACAAGATACAAGAAACATTGTACATAGGACAATGGTGCCTCAGTCCCCTACAAAATAGGCACTTTGGGACCTCACACAATTCTCCCAATTGCTATTAACTGTCTTGTCATATTTTCCTGAATCTCATTGATGGTCTGAAATCTCTTCCCTCAAATGTGATTTCAGTTTTGGGAAAAGCCAGAAGTCACAGGGCACCAAATCTGGGCTGTAGGGAGGCTGAGTCACCTGGGTGATTTGATGTTTTGCTAAAAACCTCTGCACCAGATGTGATGCATGAGGAAGTGTGTTGTCATGATGAAACTGTCAATCACCAGTTGCCCATAGCTGTGGCCTTCTGAATCATCCGAATAGTTTCTGTGAAGGAATGTTCAAGCTTAACAAAATGTTTGATGCAGGTTCATTACTATACTTGCTCAGTCATTTTGAATGTGACAGCCACACAGTACACATGCTCATTCAATGGTATCTACTACTCCCACGGACTAGTAGAGTGCAGTTGTCACTGTTCACACATGACATTCCAGTCCACTCTCCTTGGCTGCCAGGTGACATTGATGTCACACAGATCATTCTCGTTGTTAACAATGGTTGCACTTCTCTTAGACAGACTGCATATATAACTGCAGAAACAGGGATGAGTGGCATATCACCCAACAATATACTGGTTGGTGATACGTTTGCTGGTAGAAGGAATGTTGTATTTGTCTCTAAGGATGAATTAAGAGAACATAAATCAATACACTCAGAGCATAGAATTTCAAACTAAGTGGAAGGCAGAAGAAAATGGAATTTCTCATGCATCTGCTATGTTATGCCTACTTTAAACATATGCTTCACCATCTTCTCAATAGTTTTAACAGGTTGATCTTGTCTTACTCATTTATAGTCACGAATATTGATGGTCACAAATACTAAGTGAGATAGCTCATATTCAAAGGCACAGTCTTTCCAGCAATACAACCTATGACCTGTTCAGTGCTCCATGTTGCCAGTCATGTTTCAGCACTTTAAAGTGTATCTTAGATGTAAGAGGTTGTGTATAATGTGCTGCTTTTGGAGGAAGTTGCCTCTCACCAGGCAAAATTAAAATGAGGTTGTCCGTCTGTTTGGGAGGTTTGAATGATCGTTTGTTGAGAGTCAGGGAACTATAAAAAAGTTTCCTCTGGAGATCTCTAGGCTTTGCTTTTGATTAGAAATCTAGTGTTGCAACTGGAATAATAGTGGCTTAAACAACACAAGTTTTTAGATTTTTGTTTTATTCTCTCTCAAAAGAAAGCAGTTGGGAGGTAGGCAATCTGGATTTCTAGATTTCAGATTGTATGATCAAGCCATCAGAGTCTCAGGTTCCTCCCCTTTTCTTTCTCTATTCCCACTTTAAAAAATTGTTTTATTTCTTAAATTTTAAATTATGGTTGAGGTACAATATTATGTAAGTTCTGCACATGCATTATAGTGATTCAACATTTATGTACCTTACAATGTGGTCTCCACAATAAGCCTAGTAACCATCTGTCACTGTACATAGTTATTATGCTATTTATTATTAATAACTATATTTGCTATGCTGTGCATTATATCCCCATTACTTATAAGGAGAAGGTTATACTTCATCCCTTTCTCCTTTTCTGCCCCTTCCTCTATCCCTTAAAGCATAAGGCTTCCTTCCTTAAGCTTATCTCATTCTCCAAGATGACTGGACTACTGGATATCTAGCTGTTGGGTCTTCACTCTAAGCAGGTAATGGAAGGAAGTTTGAAAGGGTAAAAAGGAAAAATGCCAAGTATCTGACCCCCTCTTATGGGGCTTTCTCAAAAGTCTCACACACACACACTTCAAATTGCATCTTATTGACCACCCTTAGCAACGAGGGATTTTGCAAATAAAGTTTTTAAGGATGGGCACATTGCCATGCAGATTAAATATGGGGTTCTATTACTAAGAAAAAAATGGATATGGACATTGGATAAACTACTTAAAACATTAGTCATGATTAACTAATCAGGTACTCACTCCCAGTGGCAGGACTTCCAATATAAATTCATTGAAATAACATCCTTATTGCCATGTGTGGTCTGGGATCGTTAACAAATAATTGGATCAGCTGCCCACTCAAGGAAGAAGCCATGAACAGTAGGATTTGGAGAGCATGTTTGAAACATTGCAGGCTGAGGACGGCCACCACGGATTGGGGAAAGAAGGCATGACTCACAGATGTTAATGGAGCTTCATCATTGCTCTTCTGGGTCTGAGTGAACCATGCACTGATCAGCCAGAACAGCAGCCACGTGGAGCTACATTCCCTGTGGGCTCCAAACCAGAGAGAGAGTCCCCACCCACACCTCTTTCTCACTCATTTCTATGTAGTACATTTAAAAATACTTATTTCTATTATGAGCAAAAAAATAATCATGTAAACATAGGACTAGAAGGAGTCCAGGGAGATTTCCTAATGGAAGCAGGACTCTGTCTATATTGTCCCCAGGTAGCTTTTCAAAGTAGGTGTTCAGCCACTCACCCTCCAAACTCCAAGAGTTTGGACTTATTAAACAATTTAAGAGTTTTATCCATCTACCCTTGAGTTAGTTTTAACAACCCCAGAGATTTTTCTGTCTTTCTCCATCCCGACTCCTGCTTCCTTCCAAGGTTTGTGACAGTCTAGCTCGGGGCAGGGGCGTGGCTTGAATTTCCATCATGCAGCCTCCCCTCCAATCAGCCATGTCATGGTGGAATTTTTATTGGTCATAAATTTTTTTACTGGTTAGATTAATGTGATTGAAAGCATCACACCCAGTAAATACCGTCTGCTATTTGCTTTAGCAATACCTGTGGAAAAGGGCAACTTGGGACCCAGGCACCGTGGAGCTGGCGAATCCATTGGCTGTGCACACCTCGTTGGGGGCCCCTGTGACTGATGACCAGAAGTCGCTCTTAGAGGGAGGTCCACCCAGCAAGAGGCCCCATTGGTGCAGGCCGCTGCCATGTGTAGTCATGATTCACTCCACTGACTATCAAAGCTTTCTACAACTTTGTGGCTGACTTTTGACCAGAGGTTCCCTTTCAACACAAGGAAAATCTGCCTAGAGAGAGAAAGAGAGAAAGCACATTACGGGGAAATAAATGGCAGCCGTGTTTCTGACGGTCTCGGTTTTATTGCCCAAGGAGCTTCGGCTCAAGCCCGCCCTGTGGTGTTGCCCAGTGGACGTGTATTGGGGCATTTTATGGAGCATGGTTTATATCAGCATGAATTATAACAACAACAAGAGGGATATGCAATAAAACCTTGTTTGATAGCAAATGCTCCCCCCAATGCACTGCTCACAGGCCAAAGAAATGAGTGTTTATGAAAGCACTGCCCTCGGAAATCTGCTTTCACAGAAAACCACTTTCTGAAATGGTTTTGAGAGAAGGTGTGGGATCTGGGAGGCCGGGGTCCCCATCTGTTTTCTCCCCTCTGACCCCTGGTTGTTTGCCTATGTGGTCATGACCCAGGGTGGAGTGGGGTAGATGGTCTGTGAAGATGTTCGGGCCCCCTCGCCCTCATGCCTCCCAGCAGTGCCTGAAGCCCTCTGGCTCCTTCCTTCCTGCAAGAAATGCCAGAATTTCACATTTTAAAAAAAGGTAGAAAGAGAAACACAAACAGCAGATATGGCAGATTGCTGAGGAGATTGAGGATTGAAATACAGCCTCAAAAGTTGCATGTACACAGAGAAACCCCCAAACCTTCCCTGAACCCGGCCTGGAACTGACTGTCTTTGGTCTCAGGCCAGTTTTTAACTGTTAGACGGCTTGCAGTTGTAATGCTGGCAGTGGTGAGGTTAGGGGGTAGCTGAAGGGAGCTCTCTTTTTAAATTCAGCTCCTTGGGGAGGTGGTGCTAGCAAGGGCACCGGGTGCCCTTGGCGCCACCTCCGAAGCCCCAGAAAGCCTTTCTGGGGCTGGAGTCCTGGGGGTCACAGTTTGCATACGGATGTTGGGAAGAAAAAGAGAACCTCACAAAGGGTGATATGGAAATACCAAAACTGTAGTGACGAAAGAAAGAAAAGAAAACACAAGTCATGAAAGATGAAAGAAAAAGGAAGGGAATGTGATTGACAAATAAAAAGAATGACAGGAAGGAAGCAATGATAAGGAAAACGTCTCTGGAAAATAGACCTAAAAATCAAAAACATATTTTCCTTGAAATCACCAAGTGGGTTTCATAAGGGCTGCTGCTAGTTTGGAAATTCCGGGCTCCCATGTTCCCTCCCACCCTCGTCTTCCCCGGTCATGACCCAGCTCTGCCAAGTACCAGAGACAATGAGGGCGCCCACTCGTGTTTGTGAATGGGAAGGGCTATGCGGCAGTTATGTGAACGTCTTGTGTATTGATGGGGGAGGGAAGACCTTGATGAATCACAGAAGCAGCCTTTTACATGAAACACCATCCAGTTCACCACCAGCCAGTGGCTCTAATCTCAGCCGAATGTGCAGTGTTTATTTTTCCAAGAATGGGGCCTTCTATGGCTCACGGTACTCAGATGCTACTTACTAATGGACCCTTGTACAAGTCAAGAATGTGACACACGGCGAGACACGCAGCTTAACAATCACAAACAACAGCACAGTTAATGGGGGGTGAAGCTTTGGTGACATGTGTCACACCAAAGAGCCGACTCCTCCTGCCCCCCGAGGCCACAGATGGAGGGTCTCTGGATTGTGTAATAATGATAAAATATTGCCATCTGTTGGCATCCTGTGTAAGCAGGCTCAGACACACACAGCACTGATGTTTTTCCAGACTGCCTCTCACGTTTCTCCAGGGACAGGATGTGTGAAAAGTGCTGGGACAAGAGCAGAGCATGGCAGCCTGACCTTCTAGGAAGAGAAAAATAACAACAGTCTAAAAGTTCGAACTGAGAAGAGAACAGCATGTTGGCCTAATTTAGGCATGGCAGTAGCTAAGCCCACCCAAGGTCTCTGGCAATGAACTAGATGGATCCTAGGATTTCGCTTCCGAAATGTTGTCAGATCATCTTGGGGAATGTGCATTCATCCTCACGAATTTGGAGGGTTTTTTCATCGAGGGAGACCTTTAGTTGTTGCCAGAGAGTTGAAGGCCAGTATGTTGAGCTATGAAAATCACACATATATAGGCCAAATCGTAATGTACAATAATCCAAAATAGTCCCTAATATAATCATCCATAAAGTCTGTATAAATGGGATGACAAAATTGCTTTTAACTTTTTTAGGGGGCTGAACTTGAAGGATAAAATACAGAAAAACATTGTCTAGTTAAAGACACAAATTGGAAACTGAGAACCTAGTGAGGGTTCAGAAGCCTGGAGAGGTGCTTCTCAGACCCGGTAACCTAGAACTTGGGCTCTTGTGTGTGGTCAGAGCCAGTGCAAGGCAGTCAATTAGAACTAAGACCTGTGCCAAAAGCTGAGATCCTTGAAGGCAGCAATTTCAGGAACTGAGGGAAAAAAAAACCTTAAGGGTACTTGCCTATAGTTGCCAGGGCTCTGGCTGAGACAAGCAAACAAACAACAACAGCAAAAACTCCCCTGACAAAACCGTACCACAGCTCCTAGGAATTTCACAGATTTGAAGTTTAAATTGGCATTATTTTCATATTGCAGGCACCCCCAAACAAAAAATAATGGTATGGAAAACACTGTTATTAAGCAGGGTCAGTGGCCACTGGCATAGTGCCACTGCAGTGTGTCCTGGCAGTGAACACGAAATTGTCATTTTCCCACAAATCAGCCCACAAGGAAGGGGAGATATGATAGGAGGGAGGGAGGGAGAATGGAGATTGAGAGAGAGAAAGAGAGAGAGAGAGTCTAAGTCCCACTAAGGAACTCTCAACATCGTATTATAATACACATCAGGGGAAGAAACCCTGCCTCCATGAGCAATGTTAAAAGGAATAATGGTGCAGGATTTTCCAGCATTCATGAATACGTGCTTCTTAGATCCTAACACTGTAAGTTCAAAAACGTAACAGGACATGCATCTCCAGGGAGGCGCACTGCAGGGAATAAGGAACACCAAAGACAAAAGTAAGTCTTCGCCGCCACCAGAGCAAAAGGAAAGCCGTCTTCCCGCACATAGTCAAAAGCCACACAGCACACAGGTAGAGTTCAAGAGTGAAGATTAATTCAACCTCTCCTAATTTCAGCTGATTCTTACAGAGGCAACATACTAAATAAACACATGAGGTTGCTTCCCAGTTGTTCATAAGAAATATAAAATCTTAATATATATAAAATATTTGACATATGTATAGTAATGTATATAAAACCATAATAATACCTTGACACTCTAAATTCTGTTCATTTTGTTTTTTATTCAGTATCCAATCACTGAGCTATAGTAGTTCTCACCATTTCAAATCTCATTCACTGTGGGAAAATAAATACAAATATGTAAATTCTCACTTATATAACAATAAAAGTGCTTGCCAACAAAATGTAAATAACAATTCATAAACATAAACATATTTGTGTAATAAAACACAAAATTGAAATAACTTTTTTCTTTTTCTTTTTTTCTGCAAAGCCTGTTTCTCTTAGGATTTCCCTAATGACTGAGGAAGAATTTGAATACTAGAAGGGTGATAATTCCTCTTTGACAGCCAATGGAAATACATTTTTTAAATGCCTTTGTAGAATTAGGACATACTGATGTCAAGACAATACCAAGCCCAAACCTATATTGAACCATGCTGTTTTTTTCTTCAATATGAGGGTTCATTTTCCTGTAGAAAATGTTCACTCTTAAAGATTTACAGCCCTGTCCAAGTGGTTTAGTTGGTTAGAGTGTTGTCCATTGCACCAAAGGGTTGTGAATTCAATTCCCAGTCAGGGCACATACCTAGGTTGAGGGTTCAAGCCCTGAGTGTGATGCTTATGGGAGGTAGCTTATGGGTGTTTCTCTCTCACATTGATGATTCTGTCCCTGTCTCCTTTCCTCTCCCTCTAAAATCAACGAAAACATATCCTCAGGTGAGGATTAAAGAAAAAGGATTTATACACATACATCTTAGGCTTATGTCCTAAAGATCTAATTCCCATCACTGTTAAATAAAATAAATAAATAAATAAATAAATAAAATAAATAAATAAATAAATAAATAAATAAAGGGCTTTATGTATATTATCTCCATAATGGTAGTTTTTCTCACTTAAAACAGTGCCATTTAGCTTGCCTTCCCTTACATGTTCAATATGACCTCATTTATTCTCAGTTCTTTAATATGCAACACTTTCCCAGAGCCCAGACTGGAAGCAGCTATTGTGAAAGCATTTGACTTGGGGATAAATGCAGCCTCAGAGACATGGCGTGTTCCTGGCAGAGCCAGTCAGTCAGGTGGCTGAGTCTTCATCCAGGTTCTAACTTGATTTTTCCTGCAGAGTTTTCCTTTTCCATCAAATAATTGTCCTAATTTTCCTCTCTGTCTCTTTTGAAATAGGAAAGCAAAATGAGGATTTTGCAAACCCTATCTATTCCAGATCATTTAACTTCGGTGGCTAGTACATGGTACTAATGAGTGTGTGATTTTTAGTTTTGATTCCCCTGTGGGTTTGTTTACTGTGCTCTGCTCCATGGCTAAACATTGTATTCGAAAACCACTGCAAGTGGTGAGAATAGCAGGGAAAACGGGGCAGTTGGGCTACATGTCTGGAGTTCAGCGACGTCTTGATGTAGTGATGCCTCCCAATTCTTTAATCTCAATAGCGGGATATTATGAAAGCCTATCTCATACTTTATGGCCACAGTTCTAAATGTCCATTTTTCATAAAACAAAAAGTTCCGATGACATTGCTGTGTGGCATTATAACTAACATTTTTTCACATGTACACTTTGATACACAGTGACTGCTTTGTGTAATCTTCCGGCAAAATTGGGAGAATATTGGAAATTATGAACTTTGAACACCACTTGGCCTTTTGGCCTGTGTTGCAGCTCAGACCTGTAAGGCTACATGGTTTCATTTCTGAGATGTGCTCAGATCATAGCTGAATGAACTGCTGTGTTTTCAGAATGGCACCTCCACAACCCGTTGTGCCACCAATGTGTATCAATTCATCACGGGCACACCTAGGATCCTTAACATTTCATGGATTTTTTTAAAAGGCAAGTGCTATGGTGTGCCAGTAATAGTATAATCAGGGCTCATGCTTGGTATCACCTTCCTAAATGGAGGCCGCACTCAGAATGCTTGTTCTGCTACAATTAATCACATGCTTCTCCAATGTCAACAGAATTTTCATGGTCTGCTAAAAAGTAGTATTCATAATAGAGAAAAATAATAGAGTTACCATTAAAAATTGATCTGTCACTGTTCATTTTAACATTGTTGGTTCTGCCCGAACAAACTGTATGGAATTTTGAAAGTTTCCATCCAGTGCGTCCTCGCGTGTCTGCTTGGAAACCCTACCTGGCTCTCTGCAGTCTGCCCGGCTTCTCCACTGTGCATTGCTACACGTAAATGAAACTAGGAAGAAAGAAGCATGGTAAGGATTTTTTCTGAAAGTTGTATCTCACTGTCCTGGTGCCTTACACGTAGAAGGCCCTTTAACAGTTTCTGCTGTTCATTGATATTTTAAACAAGTGACACAACAGCATTTTATGAATTCTGTGGTGTTTTTAAACTTTCCAGAAAGAAAGGTTTCTGATAGAGGGGTAATTGCTGCTTATATTCAGAAATACTTTATAAAAGAAGGTACCATGAGCTCACCATGTGTTCAGGGGTCTTTGCTGTTAGCTCTGAACCAACTATCCATTTTATGAAAATAAATGTACCCATATATAGAAAATACCTCAAAAAATCACTTACTTTCTTCCTGGGTTAAAATATAAGTAGCCCAAAGGCTAAGCTGCTATTTGTCCTAGTAGCTTGTAGTCGTAGAAATTGGATATTCTGTGAGGTTCCTTTAACAGGACACCAATAATTTGTGATTATTGCGATCCAAGTTCTTTCATATGATTTTTGGATTTCTGCATTCCTAAATAATTATTGTTAGCATCTACAGGAGGCCCAAACAATAGATCCGTACAATCAATTTTACTTTACCAAAAACAAGTAAAAAGAACAAAGACATAGAAGAGAGTCAGAGTAAATACGCAGCTGCTTCCTTTGTCATTTCAGTTGCCAGGTATCACTTACAGTTGATGGATGTATCAGCACAAGGTGGGCACTGTACCCCTTCTTACTTTAGTATATATATGTATATATATACTTGTACGATTAAATGAGGATTTGGGACAATATGAGAAAAGTCACACATGGATTTTGACAGTCATTTTTACGCACAGACAAATGAGGGTGCCATCAGGAGAGCATGTATCTCAGCTGTTACACACGAGGAGCAGGGATAGAGAGGTTAATTCCATCAACCCACTCCCTCTTCTCTTATGTGGTCCCCTCTCCTGCTGACTTGCTCTAAATCCGGGCACTAGATCTGTAGCAGATTTGCTGAGGAATCCTAGCTGGCTCAAACAGAAAGGAAACCTGTGTCCTTTCAGAGATAACAGTGACTTCCTCTCCAGTGGATGAGCCCAGTCTTAGCCAATAACGGTAAAAATTTCTTCAAAATTAAGTTCCCACAAGATTGGTCCCAGATTGCCATTTAGACACTTTACATACACATTAAAAACAACTAGCCACCAAGTTTCAGACCTTTGGGGGCTGGTAATGGAACTCGACAAAGCTCTTTCCCCCGAGATCTATGTTAAATGCCTTGAACATGACAGTCTGCAGCCAGACCCATTCAGATGCTCCCGTCCTGGGCGACGAGTGACCAGGCATCGGAACTTCCCGTATCCCACATTTTCCAAAACAGCAGAGTGAATAAAATTATGAATTTGAAATCCTGGCTGTCATGTTTTTTAGAGAAATCCTAAATCAGGGTTTAAAGTATTGCAACCATGAATGTACTGTATTTTGCCTAAATTTCTTTTTTTTAAAAGATTTTATTTATTTATTTTTAGAGAGGGAAGGGAGGGAGAAAGAGAGAGAGAGAGAGAAACATCAATGTGCGGTTGCTGGGGGCTGTGGCCTGCAACCCAGGCATGTGCCCTGACTGGGAATCGAACCTGCAATGCTTTGGTTCGCTGCCCGCGCTCAATCCACTGAGCTACACCAGCCAGGGCTTTTTGCCTAAATTTCTTAGGGAAAAATAAGGATGCATAATATACATGGGTAGTACTAATTCCGTGTCTATATAAATGTTTTTTAATTCTTTTACTTGTGCTTATGCATTCAAAGTATAACTCTAGAAAGCAGTAACTATATCTGTATGAAAAATAATACCCTGGAATACGATAATTGGCTTTGTTTCTAAATATAAATAAATAAATAATTGAATTAAAAATTTTAAATGAAACCCTGGCTGGTGTGGCTCAGTGGATTGAGTGTGGGACTGAGAACCACAGGGTCACCAGTTCGATTCCCAGTCAGGGCACATGCCTGGGTTGTGGACCAGGTCCCTAGTAGGGGGCACATGAGAGGCAACCACACATTGATGTTTTTTTCCCTCTCTTTCTCCCTCCCTTTCCCCTCTCTCTAAAAATAAATAAATAAAATCTTTAACCAAAAAAAAAAATAAAATGAAAGATTTTTTTCTTCAAAGTTTGGGCCAAAAATGTAGGTGCATATTATACACAGCAAAAGATGGTAATATGTACAAATGAGAGTGGATCCATGGTTTCCCAGGAGGAATCTGAATTGTTTCATACTGAGGAGGCACCTACACTCTTTCAGAAACCTTACTAAACTATGTGATAAGGGAGAAAATATTTATTGGTTCCAAAATATTGAAGTTATAAAATCATAATTATTAATAATATCAAAAACTAAATTATATAAATCCTTTAGTTACAATAACATAGTGAATGTTGATCATTTTATTTTGTTTTATACTGTGTGGGTTGTCATCTCAAAGCCTAAGTGCCTAAGGCCTAAGATCTCAAAATCACCCCAATCAAAATCACCTTTCTTTGAAAGCGTTTTAAGTACAGATTCCAGGGACCCATGCCAGACCCCAAAATTCAGACCTTCCGGAGGGTGAACCAGAAGTCTGTATTTGAAAAACTCCCTCAAGTACTTCTGATAATTATGTAACCTGGACCACATTTTATTTTTTACTAGACCCTGTGCTAAGGATGAAAGTATAAGTTTGTATCCCCAATACTTAAAACTGTCTTCAAAATGTACTGATTGGCAATATTTATCTAATTAGAAATTCATGTGCTTCTCTGACTCGGAAATACTACTTAGGAGAATTAATCTTGTATATTTACCTGCATATATGCATAGTTTTTATAACACATAAGCAGAAATAATCCAAGGATCCATCTCTTGCGAAGTGGCTGAATATAGTTATATTGAACCTACTCCAGAATTGTAAGATGGAATAAAAAACACTCTAGGCCCCAACTTGGGAAACTACCCATAGTATATTAAGTGAAAAACAGAAAGGTGAAGTGTAGTTATGTTTTACACTATCATTTGTGTAAGAAAGGTAGGAAGTGAAATCCTTTATTTTTCTGCTCTGCTTTTCTATGAATTTATCTTAGCACACCTATGTGGAGTCATGCAGTATTGGTCCCTTCGAGACTGGATTATTTAACTGAGCACAATGTCCTCAAGGTTCATTTATGTTGTAAATATTGCAGGATTGCTTTTATTTTTTAAGGCTGAATAATTTTCCATTGTAGGTATACATCACATTTTCTTTATCCATTCATCCGTTGGTGGATATTTAGGTTGTTTCCACCTCTTGGATATTGCGAATAATGCTGCAAAGAACATGAGACAGCTAATATGTCTCTGAGATTCTGATATCAATTCTTTTGGATAAATACCCAGAAGTAAGAATTGCTGAATTGCATGGGAATTCTATTTTTTTAAGACTTACTTATTTATTTTTAGAGAGAGAAGGGAAGGGCAGGAGAAAGAGAGGGAAAGGAACATGGATGCATGAGACCTACATGGATTGGTTGGTTGCCCCTCACACACTCCTAACTGGGGACCTGGCCCACAACCCAGGCATGTTCCCTGGCTGGGAATTGAACCAGAGACTAGTCAGAACTGTATATGGCTCAGTGCTCAGTCATACCACTGAATGCTGAGTCCACTGAGTCACACTAACCAGGGCAGGAATTCTGTTTTTAATGTTTGATAAACCTCCATACTGTTTTCCATAATGTCTATACCAATTCTCATTCCCACCAATAGTGTACAAGAATTCCAATTTCCTCACATCCTCACTAACACTTGTCATTTGTTTTTGTGATTATAGCCATCCTGTCAAGTGTGAAGGGATAGGGACAAGAGAGGTGAGAAAATGAGTTGCTAATCAATGGTATGATGTTTCATTTATGTGAGTGACAAAATCCTAGCGATTCTCTGTATAATATTGCATTGTATACTTAAAAGTTGCTAGGAGGGTAGATTTCATGTTAAATGTTCTTACCACATGAAAATTAAAACTAAAAAATTATATTTTTGTATTTGCTTCTGCTTGTCTGCAAAGAAGTAGAACTATACACAGAAACTAGTAAGCATGGTCGCCTGTGTGTGGGAAGGTTGCTAAGTGTGGACCAGTGAACGTGTTTGGGGCAGGACTGAGAAATTTTATGCACATATTTTAAAATTATTTTAAGTCATAAAAATGCATCTACAGCATGAAGTTTTTAAATAATTAAAAAATGCAAAATAAAATAATTTGCATGTTTCATCTTATTCTTAGAAATTAAATGCTTTACAATTTCAAGATAATGGAAATTTACAAGCCTGATTTTTTTTCTTGACAATACATCTATACAACAAAAAGACATAATACTTATAAGAGAGCTTTCAAAAATGACATCAATTAAATCCAAAAGTTTAGAAGCACATGTCAAACTCAGGGTTATAACTGTTCACTGCCATCAGTCTTGATTTGAAAGATAAGAGCTTTCCAGCTTCCTAGAATGAACAACTCATCTTTACCAGAATACAATCTTTGCCGTTTCCGTTCTAGAAGACTCTTACCTCATACCCAACAGTCCGGAGGCAGAATATAGCAGCCTCTGACCAACTACAGTATGTTTCAATGAAAAATGAAGTAATGAAAGAATCAATTTGAAATTCAAAATTCTGGAGGGGAAATTCTGGAGGTGGGTGGATAGCAGTTACTGACTTCACACAGAGCCAGACACCTGGGAGGGCACACCTAGATTATCTTCTCTTCATCCCCTTGTGTGTGAGGCACATCAAAAGGGTATGGGCAAAGGGGGGAGGGGGACATGGGGGTACCTGTAATAGTTTGAACAGTAAAAATAAAGAATAAACAGAATAAGGGTCTGAGTATGTCTCTGTGCATGTGTGTCTGATGGTACTAGATAAAACTGACTAATATCTGGAGTTAGAGCCTTTCTTTCATGGAGTTTTGATACAAGAGAGATAGTATAGAGTCTCAGAGTAAGACACTTCTTAAATATGACTTCATTCTTACCTAACTGCCAAAAGAATATTTCTGACTGTGAGGCATATGGGGATTTCCAGTTTTCCGCTGGACCTTCTCACACAGTACCATGCTGAAGCTTGCAGGAGGGGAAGGCAGGTATCCTAAGTCTTCCACCTACACCCATGTTCCAAAAATACCACCTGCACCTTCAATGAGCATGGCTTTCTTGCTGCAGGCTTTGGATAAATTTCCCAAAATAAAAGCTGCCCAACCCTTCAAGGAATTTTAAATGATTTCATTCCTAAGGAAATGATTCATCAGTATAGAATTTGGTAAACATACAGAAGAAAAATCTGTTGCAAATATACGGATGTTCACATACGTCATTTTGAGAACGAAAATGGTACCGAGTCACTTTTGAATGTCAGTTGTTCTAACTCTCCTTCTCATTGCTTATTGATCTTGTAGCAGCCGTTAACTTTGTAAGTATGATTTCTAGGTTACTGGAGCAATAGATTGAACAACAGGCGGGGTTAAGGGTGATGTGTGACTCTCTCCCTTTGGCACTAGGACTGGATTTCATTCCATGTGGCACAAGGAAATGATTTTTCAGAGCAATCGTCTCAATGGAAAATATGAAGCAACACATTTTTCTTATTGGCCTTTGAAAGATCTACCCCATTACCTCTCTGATATTGTTTCCTCATCTTTAAGTTCTTTCTTATCTAAGTCCATGGAGTTTTGATGTTCATATTATGATGTCACACATGAAAGCTCTTTATACCTAATTATTCTACCATGTACAATGTATATTATGCCATATAATGTTACTCTTTTTAATAATAATAAGCCTCAGATAACTTTCAACCTAGAAGGACCTTTAATGTCTTTAGTCCAAATTTATTGTTTTGCAAAAGAGGAAACTGACACACAAGAGAAGTTAATGGCCAAATAGTAGTATTTAGATCACAGATCTACTAATTCCCAGTCCAGAGCTCTTTGTACCTTCTCATGCCCCTTTACTGTCATCATGGAGAAACACTCTAACCCCAGGTTTTTTAAAAAAGTGTATGTATTTGCACAGAAACTGAAAAAGAAACATTTCTCTTCAGTCTTTCTGTGATCTTGTTTAAGTTTTAAATTTTTACGTGTAATTAATTTTCTTACCATAAGCAACAATTTTATTTTACAGGCACTTACCATCAGGAATAACTTCAAACATACGCTGGTATCACATCTTCCTTTACCTCTTTGGACATTTCTCAAAAACAGAAAGCAAACGAAGGAGGAAGATGTGAAAGTATAGCTATGTTGGAATCCTAGACAAAGGGCATGCCTGAGGGCTTTTTTTTTGTTGTGTTTTGCTTGTTTTTGTGATATGCTCTGTTTTCTACTATATTCTGAACCTTTTAATTGGTACCTTAGAAACCAAGTCATACATTCTCCTGGGTGATGTTCCTGGAGAGAAATAAGAGCTAAGGAAAAATTTTTCCCATTGCTTGTTCAATGCAGATAATTCCTAGGTGGATGTTAACTGGGCATATGCTAAGCATTAAACACTGGTTGAAATTCACTCCTTTGTTAGCATGCCCTAAATCGGAGAGGGCTCAGCCACTATCCTTCTCAGATGTGTTTGTTTTTATACACAGAACATAGATCTGACGATTATTTTCACCATGGATTATGTTAAAGATATTAAAAGACACGGGTGGAAAGTGTATTTGCTTTTATTTTTGTGTTTTTGAGAAGGAGAGTGATTTCAGAAACAACTTTATTTAAGCCCCAAATGTATCAAAAAGGATCTAGGGAGCTGAATCCCCCTGGTGAATGGGGTGCATCAGAATAAGAGTCTTCCCATAAGCTTCTTAGATGGATAACCCTTCATTCTCGGTCAGAGAGAGGTGCTGATAGTTTTTGTTTTTGATCAGAGTAGCAGTTTTACGTGTGAAGATGAAAGGACGCAGCCTCTATGTTCAATAAAGGCTCAGCAACTTTCTACGCTACCAAACTATTGAAGAATCTACTTCCCTTCTAGGTCTTTCCATGACCATAAAGGAAGGCACTGGAGAAACAGACAGAGAAGCAGAACTCTGGGGAGGGGGTCAACATAATGGGCGTCCAGTAATCACTCTGTTGCTAGTTAATTGGATAGTGTTTCTGAGCAATTTAACTTTTAGCATATAGTTATTGAAGGAACAGCAGTTTTCCTGGATTTCAGCTCCTTTATCTGCAGAAGAACGGGATTGACATCGAGGTTCATCTCTGTGGGCGGGGGATGGAGACGTCTCCATGGAGGTCCCAGGGCTGGGAGAAGGAGAATGTGTTCAGTGAGTTCATGGGGGGGACACGCTGCTGACTCCTAATACTGCAGCAGTTCTACTCAGACCAGGTGCGAATATCAAACTCCTAAACAGGGCTGACTTTGGTTAAGGGTTTGTCTAACAAAATAAGGCATTGGGAGGCTACTGTCCTCTGTGAATTTTAGGGTTTTTCCCAGCTCTAAGATTCTGCAGTTCTGATTGTTATGATGGCGACTGAGGTTAATAGTCATTGTGTGCACAAATGTTCTTATTTAAATATATCACTCCAAGTAACTTCTGTAAGCTACTACGGTGATGATTTTCAACTTCTTTAAAGAGGAGCTTTTAACATCCCTGGTTCCTGGATGAGTCTGACAAGATAAAGAAAATGCCAGTTGGTTGCTCAGGACCCCATAGTGAGTGAAATTAGTGCCAGAATTAGGATCTAACATTTTTGCTTTCTGGTTGAGTTCTGACTGCACTTATCTGCAAATTATAGAATAAACGTGAGTCCAATCTGTGGTTGCTTAGGGGTGGAAGGACTTTTGTGACACAGGATGCTGAGCTGGGAAAAGTTGGTAAGGGTCTTCTAGCCAACCAATGAAGGGGTGAGGACATGCATGCCACTTTATTCCAAGACTGACCATATAGCTTTCTGGCTTACCTATGTAAGGATAGCCACAGATCTAAGATACAGCTTTATTTATAAACATTTGATTTAGAAGGATGAAAATTCCATAAAACCTAGTTACATGGGGCCAAAATAACAGCTACATTTTGGCAAATCTCTCAAGGATTAATCTGGGAGGATTAATCCTTGACACATTAGTAGTTGGCTGATTGGTTAAACTCTTACTGTTCAATAAGTCTTTCATGGACAAGTCAAGAGATGTACTCATACAGTCACATGTGAATTCTGATTCCAAAGACCATAACAATGGAATGGGACATAGAGTCTGGGTAAGTTGCATAGCAACAAAAAAGCTACCCATCTTGTTCTGTCCCTTACTCTTCTTTCTAATGCTTTACGGAACTGCTCAGGGAACATCTCAGGTGTGCTAGTTATAAATTGTCCCCAGTACTTGTCATAGTGTTTCTTCTGTTGTGTTTGTTTGCCATTCTGGCTCCTCCAGTGGTACGCTCTGTGACTTCTCACACTAATAGTCTGTAATGCTACTACCCAGTGCTACCCAAGAGCTAGATGCTCTGTGCCTCTCTACTTCAAATGCTGTTAGCACAGTTCTCTCCTTTAGCTATGCTGAGCATTTTGCAATCTAAAATGGGGCACGTTTATGGAATATTTAACCATCAGTTAACCTCCACTAAGCTGCCGTGCAGTGGTGTCTGGCCTCTCAGTATCTTCCAGAGATTTTACAGAATCAGTGTTTTAACTTTTTACTATCATCTTGTTAAAAATTACCTCTGCCAGATATGAATCCATGGAGTCCAGACCATCTCTAAGATTGCCTCATCTTTTTGACTCTAAGGTTGACCTTAAACCCAACTTGATAGTCCTCAACTCTCTTTCCTTGAGTTTTTTTTTAAAGGTTCTTCAGTCTCTTTTGAGATCAAGCCTATTCCAGCTGCCCTGCAGAAGGGACCAAAGTGCAGGGCTAATGTCCCATTTACCTTCTCAGGCTGAGGCTGCCCACCACATATAGAGTCTGTGCAGAGTTTTACAAGATTTCCACTGTAAATTTCCACAGAACCCCACCAAATATTTTGTCTCCATCTGTAAAAACTCCAGGTTGTTTATGGAGGCAGGATAATCTGCAGTTACGTCTACTTAGAACGACTGGAAGAATGGCTGTAGAAGGAGTACATGGCTGATGGTCCCCAAGGAGAGAACTTCAGATACAAAGCTTGCCCAGTTTAATCTTGGTGCCGACAGACCCAGAGACTGTGTCTTTGAAATATCCCCGCCCAAGCAGTTAAAATAAATTAAGAGGTCTGCCTGTTCCAGGAATGGTCCCTAAAATGACGATTTTTTTCTTCATGTCCAGTGATTATTTTTTCAAAAAGGTACTTTTAAAAACCACCTTTTTACTAACGAAATGCATAATCTGTCCAAAAACAAGGCTGTGGCTTAGCAGGTTGTTCAACTCGGCTTTCCAACCGAAAGTAAACAGGATGCTTTGCTTCATTTTCCCTATTTTTCTTCATTTACAGTCATACCATACCGTCTCCTCCCTCATAGCCCCAGGCAGGTCCGGATGGAGCCACATCCATGTGGTAACACCAAGAAAAAAAACCATTGCTGCTTGCGTCGAGCACAGAATCCACAGGGGAAAGAGTTAAAATAAAGAAGTCTACTTTTGTATGCTGGACCTTTACCTGGGGAGTTATAGAGACGTGGCGGCCCCGGGAACAGATTGTAGGAAAGGGGCTGAGGAGAGAGAACGTGGGTTCTAGAAAAGTTCCAACATGAAAAATTCAGAGCAAAGCACCAATGAAGTGTCAGTGCCGTTGCAATGTTGGTGGTTTGTGCTTATAGGAAGGAATGAGACAGATTTCTGTTCATTGTTACAAAGATTAAATAATTTCTGACATGGTTGTGAGCGAGAGTAGAAGATCTTGACTGTCCCCGATCCTAGGATATCGGATGCTTGTGGAAATGCATGCCGATGGGCTACCAGTGCCTTGTGAAAGCAAAAATCTATCCTCATTAACTTAATTTCAAAGTTTTATAAGTGAGTGCATCAACAGGAGCATAATTCAATGCTCTTTAATTAGCTACATCCCTGAGTCAAACAATATTTTTGTTTTTAAGCTTTTCATGCACACATAAAATTCACTGCTGGAGAACAATTATAATGTACTTAGTATTTCTTAAACAGTACAGTGAAGAATGGGTCGTGCTTGTATTGTTTTCTTTTCATACCCTGAAAGTGTTTTATTAGCAGTATTTTTATCTACTCTACCTAATATTTAGTATAAAGCACAAAAGAAGCCAAGATGAGAATGTCAATGCCTGCATAATTGTGTCTGTTTCTCAAATTATTATTGCTTTGCACTTCCTTGTGCCCCCCCCCCCTTTAACTCATATTAAGCAGCTTTTCTTCCCCGGAGGCGGGGATTAAACCATCAGTGGGAATGTCCCCTTTGAGTTGTGCGTTCCTGTCCTGCCCGCTGTTTGAATGTGGCTGGTGTGCTGACTACTAACCTCGCCTACTTATTTCACCTCCAATGAATGTCCACAAACTTATTTATAATATCTTTTTAAAAATGATATTTGGATGCAGCTGCTCACAAAAAACCAAAGGCTTTAAACCTTTTAAACCCTAGTCTTACACTAAATCTTGTTTGTATGCTCAGAAAAAAATATTCAATGAAAAATAACAGAGAAATTGTATAAATAGCTGTGCACACATCTGCCCTACCCAAATGCATTTCCGAAGGCACAGAGCTTACATAATGGCCACATTTTTGATGTCATTAAGAACATTTGTCATCAGAAATAATCATTTCACTTTTAATGTTGTGCGCCCTGGGCATTCCTCAGTATATTAAGCTCTGGGTGAAAATTGAGTAAGCCAGTAAGCCAGTGTTCTGAACCCATTTAAATGAAGAAGAAGAAAAAAAAGCAAAGTACCTTGATTATTTCAACTATACATCAAGCTCTGGGCTTTGAGATCAAGTCTGTATCCTACCCTTTTTGCACAATGCTTCTATGTGGTCGACTAAATCCAAAAAAGTGTCCAATTTCTCATAATGCTTTAGGCATCCAGGTCTGGGTAGATTAACTTTCCATTCATGAAATGTTTCGTTCAGGTGTTCAGGAATAGTGCAGGAAAAATAAATGAAAACTTAATATGTATTTGCATGGAGTCATTTTACCATCAATAACCTGGACTTACTGGAAAATTAGAAAGATAAACTATAAAATTGTTTATATTCTTTACAAAAATATGCTAGCCATGTTTAGCAGCCCTGTTCTTCTAGTTAAATGAATGTATACCTTTGTGTTTCTTCTACCGTAAACTGACTGAAACCTACTCATCAAGTTCAGATACATAACAGTTGAACTTAAATGGCACCCCTATTTCAATTGTATCTCCTCAGCTCTAAGTACAAAGAGAAGTTTTCTTGTGGCCCTTCAGTTACCACCTGCAAGGACCCAGGTGGTGATTTCTCTTGCCCTGTTTCACATTATTTCCTAGTCAGGTTACTTTCCTGAGATATTTGTTTTCTGGCTGAACTTTCTTTCAACCAGGGCAGAGGCTTCACTCTTAATACCATAATCCACCTCTAAATCCATGTTACCCAAGTATGTGACTATCTTACATATTTGTTGCTCTTGCTATTATTTTTTTTATACCAGGGAAAACCCAAAACTCTCTGTTTCCAGCAAATGGGAGAATTTATTAGTAGTGATAATAGCTAGTGTTACTAGTTCTTATAATCAGTATTTTTAGTTAGTATTATTTGTTAGTAGCATTAACAAGTATTTATCGAGACTTTATTGTGCATAGAGGTCTGAAGGAGTAGGTATACAAAGATATGAGAAAAATAGAAAATGCAGGGATCTCCTTAGAGAGAGGAAGTCTCAAGCATGAAACCGTAAAACAATCTGATGTTTGTAGGCTCTAGCCACATGCGTTTAGGCGGAGTTAGCCATCACCCCTGGTTATCATTATTCCAATTGTATCAACTTTGTTGATGGCACCAATACTTGGTTGGGTTTTTGCAAGGCTCTGCTTCAGGCTGCCAGTGTCTTGTGCTGTTGCACGTTGGACAGCTTGGTGCTGCAAGGAACTGTCCTCAGGAGAACCCTGGGATGTGCTATTGGAACAGTAACCAACCCCAAGCCTAGTATTCCACTGATAGGATGTACATGCAAGTGAGCAGATTTCATGTCAGTGATGCTTCCCCTGCTCCTAGATGAGAGCATGTCTTAGCACATAGTATGTCTTCAAAACAGACACAGGCTTTCACTTTTTTTGAAAGATCAAAATGAGAATTGTTAATGATTAGAAATTATTAAGTTAAGAAAAATAAATGGACCATTTATTTACAAGAGAACTGCTTATTTAAAATTTAAGATATCTGATATCTACCCGGGAGAATTTAGAAGCTGGAAACCTATGCCCCTTCACCCTTCTTCATTTAAATATCACTATCATTAGAATTTCATTCACATTATCCTCTTACTTCAGACAGAAAACAATATTTGGCTAAATACAGTATTCATTTCTCCATAACCCCCAGTTTAATTTTGTGCTCTAAAATGCCATTGAGCATTATACTAATGAGCAGACTTTTACAAGTACTCAGTGCTGAAAACGAGGTAGACTCATGATCATAATCTCTCACCTGGATTCAGCCAGATTGAGATATTGACACTTGGAGAGTCGGTTATGAATAATTTCCGACTCTGCAAGTGACTCATCTGTTGCTTCTAACCCTCTGGCTTTAGGCTTTTCTGGTCTCAGCCTAACGTAAGAGCTAAATCGTTGGTGCATCTGACCCACGAGGTCAATCTGGACATAGCAGCCAACCTTCCAAAGTCCACGATAAAACAGACAGGCGGTCCTGTTTTTCTAGAGCAGCGATGCTCACTCGGTGCCCTTTGTCTCGAAGGGGCAGTGAAAGCGTGCAGGCGTTAGGTGTTGAATTGACTGTGAAAAGGGCGCTGGGAATGTAAACACAACGGCTACTGTAGGGGCCTCGTTAGTCCAGGAAACGTTTAATTTTCTGACACTGGCCTATTGGCGGCTGAACCTGCAGAAAGTGGATATTGTCCTTTTTAGAATGTCATGGTGCAGACTGGCTGACAGTTTTTTGTCAGTTGATCCTGTCATCTAAATCACTTCTTTGTATCTGAACCTGGGAAGAAAAATAGCAATGAGGGAACGACAGAGGATGTGGTTATCATGAGATAATCAAGCCCCTGAGGAGATCAGACACACCTGTGCTATTCTGTCTTATGCCCAAGAGAGTGATTAAGGCAGAAAAACTGCTCTGTGTTTCCCTCACCCCATCATGCTTTGATACAGCATTAACTGCCAGCCTGTAAATACATCTCTCCATAAAATCAGCTCATCCTGCACACTTAACTGTCATCCGCAGGGAGAAGTAGCAAATAGCACAGGAAGCTATAGTCTGTTATTATTCTGTGTCCCCAGCAAGAACTCACAGATTAAAATGGATTGCAAGAGCAGCGTCTGCTGAGAATGACAGCCGGCCATGCCTGGGTCCTCGGGAGGGGGGAAGGGGGATTTACCCTGTAAATCATACCTGCTCCACCTGGGGAAGGCCCCCTTGGGGAAAGCTGTTGGGGACAAAATCCTCCTCTCAATCAGTGGGTTAGTGCATGCGAAATCACTCTGCATAACAGGAAAGACAAGAGCACTCTTTATTTCCTTTGGGTCCAAACCTGTTTTGACTATAAGCCTTCGGTCACGAACAACTTTTCTGCCAGGTGAAATGGAGTGTTTACAGGCATGGAAAAAAAAATTTAAAAAGAAGACGAAAAATTTTATTTCCCCTCTCCACACTAAATGCATTTCATTATGGCAGACTTCTCAGGCTATATGCCAGAAATCTCACATATGAAGGAAAACTAGTTAAAATAAAACAAAATCAATCCCACCCATTTTGATTTCAATGTGGAAAAACTCTTTCCACGTGGGTCAGTTATAAAACAGAGGTGGTTCAGAGCCACACCAACTGAACTGATGGTTGTGTACAGAGGATTTGGTGGGGGTGTTGGGGGGATTCACTTCCCTTCCCTTCTTCCTGGGGACACTGTGGCAGTGGCTTTGTCGTCAGCCAAAGTGAGTTTGCCACAGAGATGGTCTGTGTATTCCATGCAATTACTGATCTATGGATGTTTGCTTAAGTTAGAAATACAGTTCCACAAAGTCACAAACCAGCCAGTTCCATGGAAGGGTATAGGGAAAGTATATTCTTCCATGGACTGTGTGGTTCCATCATAACTTTTGAGTCATTTTGATGCCCCACCTGGCTGGAAATGGGGGGTCGATATGCAAATAAATTACAGGTGGACTTTTAAAAATGCAATTCTTCTGGGAGGAATGACATCTTAGAAGGTGATTATTGAGTAAGCCAAGGGACAGCAGGGGGAGAGAGGATTTGGGATGAGGTAAAAATAAATTGGTCCTTGCAGTGGTCATGTCTCCATATCACCTGTGGCCACTGGTATTATCAGACCTTTTATTTAATTTGTATTTTGCCAGTCTGATAAGTGTGAAATAATATCCTGCTAGTTTGCATTTCCCTCATTATTAGAGTGTTTGAGCATTTTATTATATGCCTTTTAGTCATTCAGATTTCCTTATTTGTGGTCTACTTATTACAATATTTGACCCATTTTAATTGAGGGTTTTGATTTACAGTTTTCTTTCAATATATATGATTAACTTATATATGTAAGTTGTCCCAGGGACTTTCATTTAATGACTCATTTTATGTTCACTAATTTGTCAGGCCGCCTTTGTTATATAAATTTCATTATGTACACAGTTCTCCCCAGGGCTTTCAAAATTGTTGCTTTGACCAGTCTGTCCTTTTCTATGTAAATTCTTTTATTTGCACAGTCCTCATACAGTAGGCAGCTGCTGTTGTTGTTGAAGCACATCTAAAGCAGTGAGTGCCTAACGGTCAAAATGTCCTCCCTGCATGTTTTTGCATTTGTTTTCTGCTGGCGCTCTAGGGATTTCTAAAGTTCTAGATTTTGTTTACTGGTGTATTGCTCATATTCATTAATTTTATGGAGAAGTCTTCCCACACCTTTAAGGACAGTCCAATGGAATATCACATGTCTAAGATTTTAAGGTCTTGGACGCAAATTAGTTTTTTCCCACGCGAGGCTCCCTATCAAGTGGCAAACTTTCTCACTGCTTCTCAGGGCAAGTGGGAGGAGTGGGAGTCCTCAGCTTTTCATTGGTAGGGTGGCTTTCTGAAGAAGTGAGAGGGGCCTCCCTCCAGTCTGGCTGGGTCAGGATGGCTGCTTCTGCTTTCTGTTGGGTTTTATGCTCTAAGCTGCTGTATCAGTTCATTCATAATGCTCTGGCTTCTTCTTATCTTTTGTTTTATTTACAAATTTTCTTCATTGCTCCTAGACCACTCCACATGCAAATATTATTCTTTGAAGAGTAGCTATATATTATTATTATTATTATTATTATTATTAAATGTTTTATCTACAAGTTCGATGTGTTAACACCAAGAGAAATCCTCTTTCATTCATGCCAGAATGTTACCACCTATCTTAATATTTTCCAACAGTCTACTGCACTTTATTCCTGGGATAAGTCGTATGTAGTAATTATATTTAATACAGATTAAATTTGCTATTTTAAAATATTTTTACAACTTTTTATAAAATGTATTAATGTATACGTTTGAGTTTGTTTACTATCTTCATGTGGTTTGGGTATGAAGTTACACCACACCCTAAGGAATGAAGTAACTTTTAAGATTTGTATTATTCTCCAAAATAGCTTTCAAAAGGTGCCTGTACTTTCACATTTTGTATATGGAAATTTAAATGATCTCTAAAGTTACCAGAGCTGTGTGGTGTTGCTGTTTTGTTTTGTTTCAGGTGTGGAGGTCATTCTTGCTAACCATTTTAATTTCATTAACAAATTTTGATATTTTCATGTGTCCCATTTCTTTGAGTCAATTTTGGTAATTCATATTTTTTTCTTAAAAGATATTCTTAATAAAATCATTATATTGTATGCCTGAAACTGATACAGTGTTACATGTCAATTACACCTCCATTACAAAAAAGAAAAGAAAAAATAACCATTTAATCTAAGATTTCAAAATTGCCAGAAAATGTTCTTGGTATACTTTCTAATGGTTTTAAAAATTGCCTGTTTGTAGTTTTTGTTTTTTTATAGCTGATTTTTCTTATAGTTTTCCTTTTTCTTTGTTTTCCTCTAGTTATTCTTTCTAATGGTTTATTTCGTCTACTTAAAAAGTGGCTTCAGTATTTTTTTAATCCTCACTCAAAGATATGTTTATCGCTTTTTTAGAGAGAGGAAGGAAGAGAAAGAGTGAAACATCAATGTGAGAGGGAAACATCAATTAGTTGCCTCCTATATACTCTCAACTCAGCATCAAACCCCCAACCTTGTGGTGGGCAGGACAATGCTCCAACCAACCGAGCCACCCAGTCAGGGCAGTTTCAATTTTCTTGATTGTTATTGTTAAGGACTGTAAATTCATATTGCATTGATACATTGAGGCCACTTAAAATAATGCTTGCATAGATTAATTATGCAATAATTGAAAGTTGTTTTATTGTTATAATATTTCTATTTATGTTATGAATTCATTCATAACTGCTGTTATTTTTGAAATTCCTTTTGTTTAATTTATTTCTATTTCTTTTACTACCGATTTTCTTCTTGAGTTAGATGCTTTTGTTCCTCGTTTTTATGATTTTTAGTATTTATGCTAAAAATTATTTTTCTTAAATACTTTAACTGAAATCTTGCAAATTCTATTACTGGTTTTATCTATGCATAAAAATGGAAATATCTATTTCATTACATTTTTATCTAGATTTTCTATAATTCTGCTATTTATTTATTTATTTATTTACTTATTTATTTCCTCACCTGAGGACATTTCTTCACTTTTTAGAAAGAGAAGAAGGGAGAGAGGATGGGAGAGAGAAACATTGATGTGAGAGAGAACCATCCATCGGCTGCCTTCCCCTAGACGCCCAGGCCAGGGATCAAACCCACAACCTGAATATGTGCCCCAGGGGGAAATCGAACCTGCAACCTTTTGGTTATGGAATCACACTTCAACTGACTGAGCCACACCAGCTGGGGCGTGGACTTTACTTTTTCTTTCTGATAAGTTTTTATAATTTTTCTTATTTTCCCCTTAATTTTGTTACCATATTTTCTTTATTTTGATGAGAAGACATTTGTGTTCTCCTATCCCATTTCTGCTTTCTTAAACTTTTTAAAAGTTTCACTGTGGCTTTCTACACTGTCAGTGAATATCACATGGGGCTTTGTACATCTCCCTAATTCATATTTTTATACAGTTTTACATTTTCTTATTTGTTTTTAGTCACTGTATCTATCATGAGCAGGAGCAGTGAGTTGTAATCTAGTATTGAGATTCTTTGTTCTTTTTGTATTTCTTATTGCTTTTTCCTTAAGAAATTTGCCAGTATGCTTTCTGGTACACCCTTATTCATACCCATTAGATATTCACTGTGGATTGAGAATTTTCATATTCCCTCTGTAGTCTTTCTTAATGCTTTCCCCTCTGAATTCAACCCTGTTTATATTAAGATTAGAATCTCTCTTTTCTTTGATCACTCAGTTGCTTATTATTCCTCAGTCCACATTTTTATTTTCAACCACCACCCGCCCACCCTTCCCCTCCTCCCTCTGGCAAGTCACTTTGTTTTGGTGTCACTTTCCATGAGATAGAGTTGCAGTCCGTATAGAGCTCTACCGCACGGAGTCGAAATCTAGTCTGGGAGGTGCTTTTTAAATTTTCTTTCGGCCTTTACAAATATATACAATTCACATTTACTGATAAAGCCTAAGATATAAGCCATAACTCATGTTCTACTTTCTGTATTTATTGCTGGTGCTTCTTTTGTTTCGACTCTAACAACATTGTGGGTTTCTTCGTAGCTCCGTTGAGTGTTGTGTGTGCTCCTCATTATCTAAAAGTTTCTCGTGCTATTTCTCATCCTAGTGGCTTCTTGGCTAGCAGAGCTGAACTATTCCTTTAGACCCCCACTTCTAGAGACTATCTATGTATTGACTGAGTGCCTACAATATGTTTAATACCTTTGCTCTTTTTT
This sequence comes from Tonatia bakeri, assembly GCA_004024845.1. Lineage (NCBI taxonomy): Eukaryota > Metazoa > Chordata > Mammalia > Chiroptera > Phyllostomidae > Tonatia > Tonatia bakeri. The sequence continues at coordinate 90,573 of PVIA01001674.1, read as the reverse complement.
TGTTTTACCTACTTTTCCAACTTCTGCATTGTTACCTGAATGTTGAGTCAATCACCTTCATCGTTCCTGTAGTATTTACATTTATACTTCTAAATATAATTTTTATGCTGTTATTTGTTTCATATATTTTAAGTAGTATCCTTTAAACTATAGGTATAAAAGATCAGCATATTACAGTATCTCATAATTTCTATCCCTGTTCCTCTTCCAAATTTCTGTTTTATTTGACGTATTGTTTGTCTTCAACATATATATACACATACATATATAATTATGTTATTATGTCAGACATGTCATACTACATGTATGGTGTACATAGCATATAATATTACACATAGTATACTATATATAGATTGATCAATTGATATATAACATTTACATTATGTAAATTACACTGCATTCTATTAATTCTAAACCCACTGTTGTTTCAGCCTCAGACCTACAGTTAAATAGAGTCAAAACTCATGGCTAAAACTCTTGCCAGAATTTTGTCAAGTGCACCTCTAGACAATTTTTCCAAGGAGGTCTCTAGGAAAATATGTTCCTTGAGTTTCTCACTTGTAACAGCATTTGTCCTTTTCTTATATATCAGTCAACAGTCTTCACATAGATGTATACCCATCTTCACAGAGATAGATAATCTCAGTTGCCTTTCCATTATATTATATTATCTTTGCATGTTCTGAATTGTTCTTGAATCGCTTATGGCAGGAAGAGTATTGGAGGAAAAGAGCCAGAATGGCGTTCCCTTGAGGAAGGAATTGTCATGAGTGTATATTAAAGTTCCTTATGACCATATATGTGACAAGAGAGAGAAAGAGAAGTGAAATTACATCTGCAGGGCTGCTTACAACTTAACGTCTCTACCCAGCCTCATTTACTGGCTGCTTCCTGCAAACATGGAGTGTATATCTGTATGTTTCCCGACTTATTTTAACCCTCTCCTATTCTGTCTTGCCAAACAGATCCAAGAAGTTCCCATTACCAATTTCACTACCCAGTTTTAATTGCTCCAAACAATAGGTAATGATTATCCCCTTCCTGAGTGCCCACCTTTTTTTGAAAAGCTTGTCCTGCTGGCTTTGTCCCCAAGGAGATGTAGGTGCAGGTGTACTGAGTCTTCCCAGCTCCCCAGCTAATGATCGGTGTGCTGGCAGCCCTTGAACCTTTAGCATGGCTAAGGGTTTCAGATGCCCCTTTGTTTCCTTGAGGATGATGTCTGCTTTAGTATTTTTTCCCCTCACGCTTGTTTTGGGGCAATTGCCAAGGAGTAAGAGAAGCATAATTGCTTCCACCCTGATATCTTACAACTGGAATTTTATTTCACAGCTTTTGGTTTATAGTATTTTAATTATTTCATTATCAACATTCTGCAATTTTATTGTGCTTTCTGTGTTTATGATTTATATGACAGTTTGATTTTTAGATCCTGAACAAGTAGGTTTGGAGTTAAGTTTAAAATGACTTCTACTTGATTTCACCATGGTTAATGAATATGGTTTTAAGTAATATTTTAAATTTATTCATATCCTTTTTGGCCTTCAGATCAAATTTTTGGCAATTATTTTATGTGTGCTTAAAAGTGATGAATCTTTTTAAATATCAAGTGTGGAGACTCAGATCAGGCTTGTTATGTATTTTCAAATCCTACAATTATTATTAATTTTTGCCAGTCAAGATTTTTTAAAGTACTTTAAAATTCTGAGTGCAATTGTAGATTTGTCATGATCTCTTTTTAAAATTGTACTCATTATTGCTTTGTATATTTTAAGGCTTATTTTTATATTTAGAGTAGTTCCTATTGTCATAGATTTTTGGTATAGTTATTATAACAAAGTTATTAGTGATAAAAAGAGCAGTTTTCTTATATCTTGTGTACAATACTTATTAAAATCTTCTATATGTTGCTATACAATCTTTCTTTTGGCTAGTATTTGCTTACTCTATATTTTTATCTATTATTTTAATATTTATGTCACATGTAACATGATTTTTTCCTAAACAAGATATTTAGAAGATTTACTAAACACCATATTTAGAAGACTTAGAAATGCAGTTCTTATACTTTTAAAAGGCAAATTTAATCTATTCATATTTATTGTGACTGCTGATGTTATGGATTGTTTTTTACCATCTTATTTTGTATTATTACTTAATTATTTTTATTCCATTTCTGACTTAATAGATTAATAAATTTTTTACAAATTGGTTTTCCTCTACTACTGTTTTGAAAGTTATGTTTTATTTTTTCTTCATTAAGGATTACCCTTACATTTTAACACACAAATTTAACTTTATTTTTTCCAACAAAGCTAACGATTGTCCTATCTATGTCCTTGTCACAAACAAGCAGATTAGATGGGCCCTCTAAGAGCTCTAGGCTTTATTCAGGGACCCCAATTTCAGCTCGCAATTAAGGCTGCAGTCTTAATTGTATTTCAGCTTTACAATTTTAGTTCCTAAGTTTTTCAACTGCAATGCACAATATTGTTTGAAATTTCTTTTCATTTCTAGAACTTTAGAATTTACCTTTCTATTATTATTATTTCAATTTGCTTTTGCTCTATTTTATAAAACATTGATACATGTTTAATATGTATGTGGAGGTGCTTTCTTCATATTCTCTTCTTGTCCTCTTTTGTGTATGCTTGCAAATGATTAACATCCTAATCTCTTGGGGTGAAAAGGCCTTGGCTTGTAGCATTTACCCATTTCCATGGTGTAAATACTACTACTGTAGTTGACTTCAGGCTACCAATATGACAGCAACTCACCCTCAAAATTCCTGAAAATTTAACTGTCAGCTCTTGCAAGGGCAAGTCACAATGAGCCAGTTCTACCACACTGCTGTTAAATTACTATGTCAATAAAGTTTGAGAAGCTCTGATACTTTAATTCATTGAAACTCTCACAGGGCTCAGGAATTTTCATTTTTATATGCATTCTCATGGTTCTGACTCCTGAGTCAGATTAAGATGAAAAAATATAAATTTTAAATACTTTGCTCATATGATGCCTATAAAGTGTTATCTTTTAGCTTGTGCTTTTTTTTTCAATTTAGATGAGGACAATTGCATTAATATTACTCTGAAGAAGGTGTACATTTAGATGTTTTTAACTAGTGGATGTTCATATCCTAAGAGAATACCGACCAGATCCCCCAGAGAACATCCTTTCAGTTTTCAGTCTGAGGGTTAAAGTCAGGCTGCCATAATGTTTGGAGCTGAATGGGGGAAGGCTGGGGTGAAGGCTGCCTTCTTTCAAGGTACAGCATGCAGGTGACTTAATTCCCCTGTTTTGATTCATGGCAGTGTCCTACATTCTCATCCTTGCCTGGTACCCTCCCCAACACACAGACCTTCTATTTCATATTAGCCGCAGCATAAATCTACACATTCTTGAATGTATGGGGGGCAAGCAGTTGCTCGAATGTGTTAGAATGGGCACATGGGGATCTAAATGCTTCTCAATCAGTGTTTCAGTCCTTCTGACATTGGCCATTCTTTCCTCACAGCTGCAGAGCACCAGAGCATTTTTGAAAGTTCGATAGAACATACCTTTCCTTATTCCAAGCTTGGGACTTAGCTTTATTGGGTCAGTTAAGTCGGTTACCACTAGTCCATCCCCTTACCAGCTTCCAAAATTTTTTTGCTACTTTTCCTCTCCAGTTTTTCATATCTATGAGGTTTACATCTTTTTAAAACTGCTTTAATGTAATTTTTAGTGGGATTTTTGAGAGAAAGAAAAATTACTCTATTTAATCTATCATGTGTGTGAGGAATAGAATTGGTTGTGAACATTTAAAAATAAGGACATAGATTATGTAGATTAAAATCCAGACTTATGGTTTCTTTTTAAAAAAGATTTTATTTATTTATTTTTAGAGAGAGGGGAAGGGAGGGAGAAAGAGAGGGAGAGAAACATCAACATGTGGTTGCCTCTTGTGCGTCCTCTACTGGGGACCTGGCCTGCAACCCAGGCATGTGCTCTGACTGGGAATTGAACTGGCAACCCTTTGGTTTGGAGGCTGGCACTCAGTCCACTGAGTCACACCAATCAGGGCATAGGTTTATGGCCTCTTTTAACAAATAGAAAGATTTATTGACATGAAGGCCATGACAATAGTTAGCTGTATCTGGCTGGCACTGCCTCATTAAAAGCAATGTGTACTATTCAGTTAAACACTGTCCCCACCACTCCCTAATGTCTTATACCCAGAGCATTTCATTCATTCCTAGTACTTGGTTGGCCTCTGTAGGATTTTGAATTCTGTAGCTCCTATAATCGAAGAAAATAAATTATAGTACCTGACAGCAGGCATAATCACTGTTGGGCATGGGCTTCACGACTCTGAAGAAAACCAGTTCTTACATTTCTGGAAGAAAAGTATGTGAAGGGACTTTGGAGGCAGTTCATTAAAAATTTCTGAAGTCAGAGCAGCCTAAGTCTTTCTCTTCAGCGTCTCCATGAGTACTAGATCTCCTTCTTTACAAATCCTACAGGCCATAAGCTAAGTGTAAAGCAGTCCTTTCATGAATCACACAAACAAGCAATACTCCCTAGATTTTATGTCATGAGGAGAGTATTCATGGGTAGAATTGTTTTCCATTTCTAACTTTGTAGTACCCTAATTTGTACTTCTTATATGATGTCCCATGTTGCCTTATATTAAGATCACACATGTGTCATATTTCCTTAGCAGGTTGTTAGTTCAACAGCGGGAGAGCTTCTGTTTTGTTGGTTGACCTATCCCTGGGACAAAGAGCATAATAGGTTCAAAAATGTTCATTGAATGAATTGATGTATATTACAACTTTCTTTTGAATGAATGTTTGCTACTCTAGACCAGAGTTGGCTGAAGTGTGTTCTTTGGAAGATTCGTTCTACATAATGTCAATAGTTTTATACCAAGAGAATGGTTCCATATCACCACAAATTTGGAAAATACGTGATTGAGTAAATCTACATGGGTTTCCTTACTACAGGACTTTCTGAGCCTTCAGTAATTTTTTCACTTATCAGTAAAATCTAACATGTCTTGCGTTTGCTCTTCGCTGGGCTAGGTGCTCTAATGATGAAGAATGTCTACACTGATCCTGTTATCACGGGCCTTAGAATCTCGCAGTATGCAAACAAGAGGGAGAATCCATGGACTGCTTCCCCTCTAATTTATTTGAACAATAAATCCCTTTCTGAGGAGCATCTCATAGCACCAGTATTTTATGGAACACCCTTTGGGAAACCCAGCTCTTGCCATAAAAATAACTATTTTAATTCAGAAACTAGTTGGGAATTTTTATGTGCAATTAGTTCCAGGCCCTGTAGTAAAAGGGGACTAATAGATTATAAATAGTACCAGATAGGGCACTTCAAACCCAATCAAACTTTCCCAACTGCATTTAAGAAGAAGTGGTGGAAACACTAGCTCCCACTGGAGATGTAAATCAAATCCGAGGGGACTTAATCACTTCACTGGCTTGGTTCAGTGTTCCAAGCCAGTCCCAGAAGGTGGAAAGCATTATAATCGATACCGAATATTGCCCAGTCAGGACCTGGACACTTAATGGTGTCATGCAGGAAGTGGCACATTTCTGAAAGTCATCGTGATGCTGCTGAAGATGCCCTGGGCCTTCCCGGGGGGGTGGCGTTTATGGCAAGACCCATCATGACAGATGTTTTTCACATACCAACCAACCCAAGTTACCCAATCTCAAATACCTCAGCTTCACAGAGTATATTTTGGAGGAAGGCCAGATTCTATTAATTAACTTTTATCTCTCTCTTGCTCATTTTCTCTCTCTCACACACACACTTGCCTTAAAAAAAATGCAATAAAGTTTCAGTAAACCTCAGGAATCTGATGTTTATTTTAATTAGCAATAAGCTTTTGAAAAGGAAAACACACTGAGAATATTATAGGACCATATTGGACTCCATCCCTACAAGATAAATGCTAAAATTGTTATTCATGACTTTCATTATTTTTATAATTTATTTTTTGCAAATTACAGTCCCCATTTGAGGTTAAACTGTAGATACAGGACACTTGAAGAGTTATAGGCCCTATTGGTAATGTAACTAAAGGATTCATAATTAAACCGAGTGATATTACTCCATAAGCTTTTAATTATGATCCCAAAATATATCACTAAAGCTTCAGAGAGCTGTACTAAGTTGTTAATAGTTCCTAATGCAGTGTAGGGGTGAGGGAATACACAGAGTAGAAAACAACTTAGCTTTTGCCCTAGGAGGATTTACATTTTAATTTAAATAGGGCAGAGAAACAAACAGATACATAACTGTAGTAGGTCATATCCGTCAGTTGGCACGGGAGGGGAAAGGAAAATACAGAACTGAGTTGCTTCGCTTTAATTATTTATTTTTGTATATTCAGTTTTAAAAAATGGAAACGAATTACTATTTTTGTAATGGAAACCATCAAGCTGAGAATGAAAACCACCCTATAGTTATGGTAGGACTTATGGGAGATGACATTATAAAATAGAAGCCTTGGCTGGATAGCTCAGTTGGTGAGAACATCATCCTGATACACCAAGGCTGTGGGTTCAATCCCTGGCCAGGGCACATACAAGAATCAACCAGTGAATGCATAAGTAAGTGGAATAACAAAATTGATGTTTTCTTTCTCTCTCTGTCTCCCTTCCTCTCTCTTTCTAAAGTCAAGAAATAAAAATAAAAAAAATAGACATGTAGTAAGTGCCTACTATGTGTCAGACAGTTCCACCTCTTGCTAATCTTGACAGTGGTCCAAAAGGTAGCTGTTTTATTGCCATTTTATTAATAGGCAAAATGAGGCTCTATGGTATTTAGGTAAGTTGCTCAATATTTAATTGAGTACAGAACAGGGATTAAAGATCAGCTCAGTCTAACCCCAAATTCTTGGCTCTGTCTAGCATGCCAGCTCCTTCCTGAGAAGCGGCTCTATGCACATCTTCGCCTGTCTGCTTCAATGGCACTTTGTTGAGACCCCAAAAGCAACCCAGCTGTAGAGGTTTGTGCTGAATGAGCAGGGGCCCTTGCCTGGTTGCTTTCCCCAGGTTAAAAACTCTATCTGCAAAGCATTACCAAGGTGCTAACACTGGCATGGGAGATCAGACCTTCTTTAGCATAAAGGAAAAGCATTTAAAAAATCTAAACATTTGATGATAGTCAGAAATAACACCCCAGTCTCTAAGGAGCCCACTGCCAACCTCTGCCCCAGAACCAGGACCTAGGTGCCAAGAGACCAATTCTAACAATGTTCTATTCCTACATAGCTGTGCGAGCCTGACAGGATCCTTCCATCATGTGACAAGTCACCAGCACAGACTTGTCTGGGAACCAGTTGCTGGGGCTGCTGACTGGCCTGGACAGGTCTGAGCCAGGGAGGTGGATGCCCAAGCAATTAAAACGCACATACACTCACGCGCATACGCTCCAGTGCACGCACAGCACACACACACACACCACCACCAACCCACTCAAACACCTGTAGCTTCATTTGCACTGAATAAATTAATTAAAATGTTCTCATGGGAAAATGCCTTAGCGAAACCTTGGGTTTACTGTAATGAAACCTAGCATGAGGAGCTGCACTATTATAATACTGATCATACCAGGAGATGAATTATTGGCTGGTCTTTTGCAAAGGGAGCAGAGGGCCATACTCTGTTTCTTCGCTCCATTTCTGTGCGTTTTTGGTTGATTAATATCTGCTCAGGATACGGCCTAAACTTAATTAAAGGAGAGGGAAAGAGAGACAGTCAAGAGCAGAAGTGATGTTCATCACAGCAGGCCCTGTGTCCTAGCAGTTTTCCCCTTAGAATCACAGTGTGCCCTAAAAAGACATAGGCTTGAAGACCTTTTTTTAAAGAAGTCTTCAATACTTCATATTGAATGAAGTATTCATTCAATGATATTAAATCATTGAATGATATACATAATTATATTTTTAACCTAAAAATTTATTAGCTGCACAAGCTACCATGATGGGGTCAGACAGTGGAAGATAGGTATATATATTTCTCTTCTGCTATCACTGAATTAACTGGTATGTTATTACATGTGTATAATTGTGCACGTTAATTAAGATGCACACACTTACCAAATTAAGATACAATTTAAGGCCACTTTTCCAGGTCCTGTTGTTGCAACCAGATGTAGTGTTTCATCACCTGACCATTAGTTCGTGTCTCACTGTTTCATCCATCTGTTCATTCATGCATTCACTCACTTATTCATTCATTTATGCATAAATATTTGACTTGCTTTCATTTGTTCACAGTCCCTTTTCTCAAGGAGCTACAGCCCCTGGCAGGGTTTCTCTGCAGTATTGACATTTTAGCTGGCTTTGTTTGGGGGGAGCAGAGGGCTGTCCTGTACCTTTAAGGATGTGTAACAGTATCCCTGGTATTACTCTCTAGATGTCAGAAGCACCCCCAAGTTGTGACATTCAAAACTATGTCTCTTGATGTCAAATGTTTTCTGAAGGGGGACAATCACTCCTGGCTGAGAACTAGTGGTCTTAGGGGCTTGCTACTTACTTCTTTGTAAATTCTTGAAGGTTCATTTCTATGTTCCTTCTCCATAATCTCTGAACATAAAACACTGCCTCTATTCGTAGGAAAGCAAATGAGACCTCTGAGTCTGTGCTCCTTATGTCACGGATTGGCAGTCCCCCACTGACGTGATGCAACCTTGACCCTTCCAGTGGCTGAGGCCCAGCTTGCAAGCCCTGAACACAACACTGCCAGGCTTTGGATTTCAGGAAAGGTCTCTCATGTGAAGAAGTTAGTTTGCAGAAACAAAATGAAAGAAGGTAGAGGTTAAAGGCAAAGGTGGGAGAATAGAAAGACCATAAAACTTACAACCTTCAGTTGTAATCTGTCCACTCAGCCGTGGGTGTGGGATGTCTGCTCACTCAGTTTTCATTCTCTATTGTACAAATCAAGGAATATGTCACCTACCAAGCTGGACTGTTGTGAGCGAGGATCATATAACACACAGATCTAACAGAGGAGAAGCACTCAGCTAAAGCTCTGTTAACATGAGAAACTCATCTCCATTGACAAGAGCAAACTAAGGTCCCAAATTTTATTTGAAAATTATGTGAATGGTTTTGAGTTTTCCAGTGTATGAGAGTAGACATTTTACCATTTGTGAAGTGTGGGAGATGCTTCCTCCAGTAGGATTTCATGGGAGACCCAGATTCTCCCTCTAGAAAAGGTGGATGTCATATCTTGTTGATCAGGGACAGTGAATCACAGCTGACAGTCTGGTATTTCCCAATTGGGCAGGTGCCTGGTGGAGCCACAGCGTCAGGAAGCAGTTCACCGTGCAGTCTGTGAGTTCATGTCTCCTGATTGTCCCATTTCACTAGGATGAAACCCTATTGCAGCTCATAGTCTAAGTGTTCAATGCTTTTACTGTCTTAGAAAATAGATTTAGCCACAAATTCTCTCATTGTGCAACCCTTTTCTTTCTTTAAAGGAGTCTAAAATGTTTCAAATCAGCATTGAGGCATTATCAACCAAAGATATCCTCAACGTGTCTCTGACATGCAGTCCTTTTGAAATCATGAATGGCTTTTGTGGAAGCGTGAAATTATCTGAGCAAATGACTGAGAAGTTGAACCTCATAGCATGAAAGGATACTTATCATGAAGAACAAGAGAACTGCCATGGGTCTCAGAATATCATTCCACCTCTTCCAGTAGCAACAGTGAACACTTTGTTGGAAAAGATGGTCTTTGCCCACAAGGACACAAACCTCAAAATTTAATAGATGCCCTCTGAACATACTTGACATCTTAACGTTGTACTATTTTTAGGCTTAGAAATAATTTGGCTTTATGCACTTACATTTCTCCTACTTATTTTCCACTGGGTTCTACTCACAGTCTGTACTCTTGTTTCCTCGCGATGTTGTGACTTACTTTTCATGTCATCTGTGTCATGAAATGAAGATAGCAATGCAGTGATGGGGAAGTATAAGAGTAAAAAGAAATGGACAGTATTGCTCACCAATGCCTGGGATCAAGGATTTCAATGTTTTAGAAACATGATCTCATTTAATTTTCATAATAACCTGAGAAAAAATATTATCCCTATTTTTTTTAAATAGAAGAAACCAAGGAAATAAGTAACTTAGCAAAAGTAGTCAAAGCGTTGAGCAGGCATCTGAAGTTAAGTGACAGAACCAACATGCTTGGTATTCTACCATGTTTCCCTAATAAATGTGTCTCTGATTCATACTCTCAAGTATATCCCTATCAAACGAGAGACTGAGGGATCTGTGTAGGGTTTCAAGCTCAGCTCCTAGACTTTCTCAGGGAACTCTCTCACAGTTCTGGGACAAAGCATTCAGAGTCAGATCTGCCTCCCATTCTCACTTCATGTAGATAGGCTTTGGGAATGCTTGAACACATTTCCTTTCATTCCTCCAGCAAGCTGGGCAATATCTATACCAGAAACAGCAGCAAATGAGAGTTGAAGTTGTTCAGGGTTTACAGTATAGCAGGTCTGTGCTAAGTGCTTTGCCTGAGTTTTTCAAATTCACAGGAACCTTATGAGATCAGGTATCCTCATTATGCAAATGAGGAAGCTGAGGACTAGACAGGAGACTTGATTTAAGTAACTCCTCCAAGTTGGCACAGCAGAGCTCGGAATCAAATCCAAGGTGATCCCTTACAGCTTCTCTGTAACAGGTGGCTCAACCACCCAGAGAATTGACTCCAGAGATGCTGACTGGGCTGGGCTGCAGAGGTATTATTTCCTTCAATCTGCCCAGCACTGGATTTAATTTGCAGTCACACAGAGCACCAAGCCAAGAAAACACCCTGAGCTCAGCACCAGGGTTGTTTACGCAGGTATGTGAGTGCTCAGGGCAATCCTCTGCTGGAGGCAGGTCTCTTCAGCTCAGAGAAGAGAATGATTAGAGGAAAATAAGAGCTGCCAATTCTCAAGGAGAGCCCCAACTTTGGCTGGTGCACCCCTTGATGTTTATATGAATTTAGAGGTTTTACTTTGACACTATCTTTGGTAAATCTAATTAGCAAGTCCCAGATAGCAATTGTGTATACCACAAACAGAAGCAAGAAGCCAGCGGCAGCAGAGGAGCCTGGGTAGGGTACAGGCTGGTCCTGGGGCAACAGTGCTGACTCGTTGGGATGAGTCAGGTGTCAGGGAGAAGACACACAGGCCTGAGCTGCGTTCTGCTCCCGGGTCTGGAGGCCCAAGGCTCAGGAGAACCCATCCGGGAAAGAAATCAAGCCGTGTTTGGATGTAACTGGTGTACACGATCCCAGCTGTCATTTTTACTAAAGGTCTTGAGAGACAGAGCTAGAGTCGGGACTTTCCCTTCCATAGTGGTTCTTGCTTCAAATTGACATACTGAGCAGGTATCCTGTGATGGTTTCAAATATGGTATCAATATAAAATATTTTTTAAATGCATCAATTTAGACTGACGTATCAGGCCTTGAGTCAGGTAAGCCTTTAAGTCAGTGTGAGACTTGGCTGCACCCACCACTTTCTCAATAGATAAATAAATGTCTTAATATCCACAAATCTAGGTTTCCTCATGGGAAAATTTGTGATTGAAGACTACCTTCCTCACCAAAGGATGCTAACTGTTGAGTAGCTCTGTGGAAGCAAATCATTTATCACTAAGTATTCATTGGCTGCTGATAGCATCATTTATTAAATGCACCTTGAGCAACTGCTGATTGTAAACCTACAGTTATTGTTTGTTATAGGGCTATTCTCTATCAGACACTTTATACACATTATTTTTAGTTTTCACATAAATCCTATAAGATACGATTGAAGAAATGGTCAGATTTTAGTCATTTTTTCCTTATAGCAGGCTGTCTGAGAGCATGTTAAAGTCTAATGCTCTAGGGGAATGTGAGATCTAAGAAGGAATCACATTAATATGCCTGAATGGAAGACAGTTTTATTGACTAAACACTCAGTACAAAGGAAAATGTACTCACCTTGAATTTCTAGTTGTTACAAAACCTTTCCCATAATAGGGTACCTTGTTAGTGATTTTTTTAAAAACACAATTAGTAACTTGGAAAGACATCTTTACCTGTAAGTAAAAGAATTAACATTACTTTTCGATGCCTATAGGGTTCCTTGAGAGGATAAGGCATAAAAGAGTTAAAAATGGTGTCCTTATCACTTTGGCCTTTGCAAGTCACTTTTAAAAATGAGCCTGGTGCGATGATCACAAACAGACGCCAACAGTTCAGCCTGAACCCAGACAACTCTCTTTTTAGGACCCAAACAGGGGCACGTGGTTCGCGCCGGAACTTCCGGTCACGTTACTCATGACCGCGTACAGCGCTGAGTCACAAAGGTGTACAAAGGGGTCAAAAACATATGCTTGAACAAAAAAAAAACCATGATTAATGGCTATAAGAAAGGTTTTTTTTTTTTTTCTTTAAAAATTCCTCTTGGAGAGTTTGGAAAGAAAATGGTTTCATGAAATATGAGCGGAAAGTCAATTGTGTAACTTAAACTCAGGTAATATAATATGGGGTTATAATCATCTTATTAAATTAATAGCTGAAAAGAAGTTATCTTCTTAAGACTTAACTCTTTTTTATGTAGGCAAAAAAATCACTTCTTTTCATAAGATCATGTATTAATATATTTTAGAAGATGTACAATATTGAATATTGCTGAAAGCAAGCTGCTCTGCTAGTTGTGGTTATGAATTAAATCATTAATCAGATATCAATGCTAACTTCAAGGAACACACAGAATGGTAGGGAAGATATGGCATATATTAAAAATAGCTATTATATGTGATAGGAAGTGACAAGGTCATAAAGGAAGTTATAAGTGAACTATTTTCGGAATTCACTGCGATTTCAAAATAAACCGCAAGTATTTGTTTTGCTTTCATCTGTTACTTTGGTTGTTTGAGGTTTGAGGTTTAGAGAGGAGAGAAAGGAGGACCTGAAATATACCCATGTCATACTATGTCAAAGGTGTCTGTTGAATTAGATTCAGGTTTCAGTGCATCACTATAGCCCCCCCAGTTCCCCCAGGTCACCCATGTCAAGTTATGACAGCCCATTTTATACCTGTTACCATCCCAAGGGTATAAGGTCTTCCTGCTGTGCCTTAACTATTCTTGAGTCATGTAAAAAATTAATACATAAAAAAGCGTGGTGTCAATCTCCAGCTAGGGAATCAAGGTGATTCTAAAAGGATAGACTGTTCAGACCAATGAGAAAATCGTTCCGTGTCTTTGTGCATTCAAAACCTGACCATCTCCATGCATCCCGTAGAATTCCGGCATTCTGAGAAGCAGTGCACGAGTTATAGATTGTAGCTCCTGCCTCACAGAAGAACCTCAGCCTCTGTCTCTGGCGCTTTGGAAAGGCCACCTGTCCCATCTGATCATCCTCAGTGACTCAGAAATTTCCATTTCATAATGCTTCCACTTCCTCTTTTGGTCCATTATGGTGATAAGCTTTTGTTTCCCTTGAACTAAATGAGGTTACCTTTTCTTTATAAGCCCTGGTTGTTCATTTAAGTACTTCCTTCTAAAGATTACAGAATAGGCATATGCTCAGTCACATTTTAAGTGTATTTATTATCTAAGAAACCATCAGGAAAGTATGGAAATCTAGTTAGAGCTGAGCATATTTTAATGTTATCTTAATTTTCATGAAAGATCATAATACCTACACCTATGTCTCTAGGTAAGAAAATTCGTACTGAAATAATTAAATCTTACTTTAAAAACAACAAAGTGGTGATTTGCATTATTAAGTCCTTTATTTTTTTATTGTAACAATGATAAAGGGGGGAAAACACTGAATGTATGAGTTGGTACACAATTCCAAGTTCATGCAATGCATGAAAAGTCAGTTTATTACTTAGTGCTTAGACCCAAGTAACAAGTTTGATTTTTTTTTTTTTTTACTACCAGCCAACTATTTAAGTAACAGTTACTGTCTGGAGTTCTAATGTCTATATCAAGCTCCTTTGCTCTTCACCTATAGCTAACCTCAGATAGAATTTCATTTTGCTCTTGGCTGTGAATTCTCATGATGAATCAAAGCTATAATGGATTTGCAATTGTCTTTTTTTTTTTTTTGAAGCATTATTATTTTCATTGGATGCAAAGAGATGTATTTTCTTTGCTCCCAAGCAAATGTATGACATCTGGTCATTCCCCCCTGTTGGAAAGGCATCTGCCCAGGCTGGGCCGCGATCACACAGTTGTTAAACAGCGGGGATTATCAGGCAGGACAGTATTAAGTGGTATTTAACAGCAAGACCAAAGTTCTCTGTCAAACGCCTGACTTAGGGCTCTTTGACTGTTTGCATCGCAGCCCTGAGACCTTTTGCACGGAACCATTTTTCATTCTGACAACAAACTACTGTGCCTATCCAGGGTTGCTTTGCTGGAGCTGACAGCGAAGTATTTCTGTGGCAGAAATATTGCCACAGAGTAGGGGATCGGGGTGGAGGGGAGACGTTTTTATCCCCTTTCACTCTAAGTGCAATGGCATTCCAAGCAGTAGGTGTCCCAAGTCATTGACTGGTTAATCTATTCAGTATGATCCCTTGTCTAGTCACAACAATAGGGAGGTGGGGGGCAGGGGTGTGGGGGGCAGGGGCCTCACAATGTGATTGTCGAAAGTGCCCATTACCTTCTCCATCTCTCCTAAGCACATTCTCATTGACAGAGGCTTGGGGAGGGGGTGACCGCTGAGACTGTCGACTTAAGTACTGTTCTCTAAAAGCTTTTTTATTGGGGGGTAAGGGGGAGAGGGAGAGGTGTTTGACAGGCCCCTAAAGTTCAAGCCCAGCCATTTTATGACCACAGTAAGACATCAGTTATGGAACTTTTGATATGATGGGTGCAAAGGCAGGAAATAAAAGAAAGAACTTAATGAAAGTTTAATCTTCTGGGGAATTTGTCCCCCTCAGAGGCATAAATTGAGTGACCTAAAGCTAAATTTCCCTGTCAAAGGCTGGTATCCAGCTCATGCGTGGATTACAGCCATACTAGAAAGGAGAATACACACACACACACACACACACACACACACACTTTTAAAATAACTATTTCTGGTCTTAAGTGAGTACCTGCAGTTGCTGATGGAGCCTGAGACATGCTCACTGTAGATTTATTAGAGAGGTTATTGCTTCTCTGCACAGAGTGTATTATAGAAAGTTATGTGGGTTCTCTGAATAGTTGTCTGGTCCGGATTTTAGCTGTACATGGCTGACATCTGATTGGCTGAGAAACTGAAAAAAAAAAATACTTCTGTGAACTGTCACATCAGGCTGCCATCCCCGGGATCTAGGATGCTAAGTCTGTATCAAGGCTTTGTATCAAAACTATTATCACTGGTCCCTGAGGGAGTCATGGCTCACAATCCCTGTTACACTGGAGGCATAATACAGACTGTAGGTTGCTGACCAAGTCTGGATGGACTCACCCAACTCTTCAGGAGTTAAAAGCATGTTTTACCTGTCACAAAGAAATTAACCTGTTTTGGCTGAATCTAAGACAGAATCATTATAGAATGGTCACGTCAATTTATTTCACACATAACATTCGTTTACTACTCCCCCCCATAAACACACTTTTCACATCTTCACTCAAGATGTCTTAAGAACATGTGTTTGGAATAAGTATGTATACAGTCACCTGACCTGCCTATAAAGAAGTGAGAAAAGATGCAAATTACAAAAAACTTGAGAGACTTTCTAAAGGGGCAAGACATTGGCCTGAACCTCAACTTATTCAGGAAGTGATTAGCACAGATATTATCATTTTCTTGGGGCACTCTCTCCATCTGCTCAGCCAAGCTCCATAAATCAACAATGTAACCAGAGTTTGGAATTCCATTAGCCGTTGATTTTAAGGAGCCCGCTGTTTTCCAAAAATGTAACTACACTGCACGTGAAAAACAATCCTCTCTGAAGTGTGCCTGTGCACATGGCGTCACGCATTAAGAAAATGAGCCCTGATGGCACACGTGGCCGAGAACTCACCGAAGCTGGCTGCTTTTGCTGCTAATAGCAGAGCACTTTGTTCTACCTGCAACAAGAGTCTTTGACAGTTCTTTTGAACTAATGTCAACTGTTCCTCCCTCTGCCTGTCAGAGAAAGTCAGACTTGAAACCTTCCATATCCAGTGGGGTGGAGGGAATCCCTAAATTGGAGAAACGTGGTTGTTTTTCCACCTCCCTCCCCCCAGGCAAGGTGCTTAATCCAGTACACAGAAGACTGAAGTTTCCTGTGTGCACACCCTTGTTGATATGTGCACCCCAAATCTGCAGAGGGTTTCAGACTTTTAACTCATTTAACAGCCTGATGCTCAAGTTAAAAGGATTGGGCTATATCCTCACTGACTACAATGAGATCTACCACTTATTTCCTTTTTCAGAAGAAGCTCAATATATCACAGGAAACACAATTTATAATATGGGCCGTTTCGGGAATTTGTCAGCTATTAAAGTGAGTTCCACTGGGCTTGGCTTGACTCTATAAAAGTAAGTTGCAACAGTGTCTTTAGAATCAAAACGGGCCCCTGTTCTTTGAAATGCCCTTGGTACTGACAGAAAGGGAAGGATGGCATGAAGCAGCAGAGAAAGGAATGTGAGCAGGAGAAAGAAAAGGAGAGACATCAAAGCTCAAATAAGGAATGCATGTGATTTCCATAGAATTCTAAAATTTTAAAAATTATTAGCATCAAAGAACATGTATAAAGGACCCATGGACCTGGACAACAGGGTGGGGATTGACTGTGGGAGTGGGGGGCGGGCAGTGTAGGGGAGAGCAGTGGGTGAAAACTTGGGACAACTGTAATAGAACAAATAAAGAAAAGTAACAAGAAAAGAATTATTAGCATCATTCTGTTGTAATAGTACTTTTATATTAATGTTGGCTAATTGACCTTTTAAAAAAGACTCATTCTCTGAACATTTTGATGACTCCATAGGTCAGTTCTTACAGGGAATTATTCTAAACAGAAAGCAAGAGAGTGACTTGTAGGTTTGGATAAGTTATTTTGGATTTGGAGAAAATGTTTTCTGGCAAATTTGTTTCAGTTAATTAATAAAGAGATCCTAGGATTGTGAATGATGTTCCATCTAACTGTGTCCTCATAGCTTCAGATCCCCTACTTGAAAAGGAGAGAATTGTAACTTCACTATTTACACAACGTGATTCTAGTTCTTTAGCTACTTCCAAGGTTCCATTTGGTGCTTCAATTCACAGAGTACTAATTTATCAGCTATTGAACTCATATTGTCAGCTGATGGTTGTTGGCACCATTTCAAGGCCAACAGGCATCCCCACTTCGGGGTGTGGTAAAGAAGGGAACTTTATTCAGTGCCAAACAGCTCGATTGTGATTCAGCACATCTGTGACAAGAGTACAGCTATGAGGCGACCCTGGGCCAGGCCCTTCTCCAGCTAGACAGTTCTGCTCTGCTCCTTGCTGGTCTGCTCTGGCTTGTACTGCTTGTCTCTATTCTGCTCCCATGAGACATCTTCAATGTTTCCACTTTAGCCAGGGAAAGGCAGTTTTTGGTGGAAAGGGAAATTGTACTCTCTGAGCCAGAGCTGATTTATACAGACAGATGTCCCCACTCCTACAACCTGACGGGTCCATCCTCATGTAGATGAGGACTCCAAATCCTTGCAATTTGATTGGTCCAAAAGACACCTTCCTGTTTAATCAGAAGGGGTCCACTCTGATTGGTTGGTGAAGAAGCTGAGGGGAAATAGCTGCATAGCTCTCATTGGGTGGGGGAAGTCTCAGTCCTATTGGTTGAAATAAAATTCCAGGAGCACTTTCACAAGGGCTGGCTCAGATGGCTGAAACACAGTGCAGGCAGGCAGTTCAATGCAGAGACAGGTAGCTTAGTGCAGGCCTCTCCCTGAAGTGCAGTTTGCATAAGAGACTGCTGTGTAGAAATGGCAAGTGGACTCTCTTTTTAAAAATTTAAGCCCAGTTAACCACCAGGAGCTTTTCTTACCAGGTATCTTTAAAAAAAAATTATGTACAGTGTATATATTGAAATCAAAATTTCAAATGGAATCTTAGGACATAAACACGCATACGCATACATGAACCATAGATGAAAAGGACTACAAGGGGTGTACCTTTCTTGTAGGACTGTTTCTGTGAGGTACAGATAGAAGTCTTTAGGTTGTAGTCCATTCTGCTGCATGACCATTAAAGAAATTTGCTATTATGACCATTTTTTAGTCTCTACACACTAGATTTCCATGTAAAAATGCAGTGATTACCACCCCCATTGTCTTTTCTTTACCCAACCACTTCATTTTGCATGCTCATGTTAGGGACCTTGGACGGAATTACAGGCATGTAGATGGGACTTCCCTGCATTTGTCATCTCCTATTGCAGAAGCTAAAAGCCCTCTTTGGGTATATAGTCTTCACTTCCCAAAGAAGAAGAGCACCACATAAGATCTGAGTTAACTTCTCAAAATTCACTACTGGTTTGCTTTAATCTCTAGTTCACCTGGAACTATAACTCTGTACCCTTGTTTGTGCAGTTCCATATTAGAGTGTCCCAATTTGGGACTTTGTTTAAAATATAATATAGTTTGGCACATGTGTCAAAATCTGAAGACATGAACTTCAGTTCTGGTCCCATCATTTATAATGGTGAACTTGGAAGATGATAGAATGAATGAATGTTATTACAGATTATTATTATTTTTTAAAGATTTTATTTTTTTAGACAGTGGAGAAGGGAGGGAGAGAAAGAGGGAGAGAGAGATCAATGTGTGGTTGCTTCTCGAGCGTCCCCTATTGAGGACTTGGCCACGCAACCCAGGCATGTGCCCTAACTGGGAATTGAACTGGTGACTCTTTGGTTCACAGGCCAGCACTCAATCCACTGAGCCACACCAGGACCAGGGCCTATAGATAATTATTTTTAATATTACAAATTATATTCTAATATGTGGGTATCTCTATTTTTAAAACACACTAAAATAATTAGATACTGATATTTTAATTTCAGCATGTATTTATGTGGAAAAAAATAAAGAAACGAACAGCTGTCTAGGTGCTTAGATTAGTACAGATTAGTGATCCAGAAAATTCAAGTTTACAATCTCAAGTAGCCATTTTCCCTTAGCTTATGGAATTTGAGCGGATATTGAATTATCAGTCAATGATAAACATTTATCGAGTGTCCATCCCAAACACCACACTCTTTTATGTATGTGAGGGATAAATATGAGGATGAAACATAGTGATTACTTCACTCTGTCAAAGTCTCTTCATGAACAGATCAGCACCAAGCAAAAGTGGCTATAATTCATTCACTATGGCCTTTGCTCAAAGTGGGTGAAAAGAAAAAAAGCTCAACATCACTAATAATCAGAGAGATACAAATTAAAACCACAATGATATATCACCTTATGTCTGTCGGAATGGCTACCATCAGTAAATTAACAAACTGTATTGGCGAGGATGTGGAGAAGGAGAACCCTCATGCACTGTTGGTGGGAATGCAGACTGGTGCAGCCACTGTGGAAAACAGTATGGAGTATCCCCAAAATATTAAAAATAGAACTCCCCTTCAACCCAGCATTCCCACTGTTTGGAATATATCCTAAGGATCCTAAAACACCGGTACAAAAAATGTATATATACACCCCTCATGTTCATAGCAGTGCTATTTACAATAGCCAAGATCCAGACAGAGCCCAAGTGCCCATCAGTAGATGAGTGGGTAGGAAAGCTGTGGTACATTTACACAGTGGAATATTACACAGCACTAAAAAAGAAGAAACTCTTGCATTTTTGTGTGACCTAGAGAATATTATGCTAAGTGAATGAAGCCAGTCAGTGAAAGATGAGTACCACATGATCTCACTTATATGTGAAATCTAATGAACACAATAAACTAATGAACAAAATAGAAACAGAAGCATAGATTCATGGGACAGACTGATAGCTGCTGGGGGCGGGGATGGGATGAAAGATGGTAAAGGGATTAACCAAAGAACTTTTATACATAGCCCCTGGGCAAGGGGAAAAATATGGAAATTGACCTAGGGAGAGGATAGGGTGGGCCTAGGTGGAGGCTAGGACAGGGGGAAAATGTAGGAACAATGGTAATAGCATAAGTAAATAAATAAATAAACAGATAAACAAATAAGGAAAGAAGGAAGGAAGGGAGAAAGGAAGCAGGCAGGAAGGAAGGAAGAAAAGAGAGAGAAAGCCTTCTAGATCACGAGGCTTGTGCGACCCCACTAGACCGGCATTCTCAGTGTCCTTTTAGGTTGGTTTAGCCCACAAGTAGAAGCCATCATGTTAGCTGGAGAAATGAGTTTTCCAAACCCTCAGCAGAAAAAAAATCAAGAATAAACTGTGACTAACAAGTTGGATCAAAATGAGCACAGATGTACTGGGGTCCCCGCCATTGTCTGTTTGGGGGAAGACATTCCGCATCAGGGCTTTTTCCTGATAAACTCACTGTTAAGTAGCAAATGCTCGGTAAATGGCCCAATCTTCTGGATATGGGGCATCTGGAGACAAATTGAACTGTTTTCTGCACCATGAATACACTCACATTTGCAACATTTTGCATGCATTATTTTATAACTAGTCTAAGTATCCATGGACCTATCCATACCTCTAGGCAGGTAATACATACATAAAAAATATATTGCTTTCCAACTCCCTTAACAACTGTTCCATCATGGATAGTTCCTGAGCACCTTCCTCAAGGAAAACCTCAGTGTATTATGGGGATTTATAACTTGTATATTCTCTGACTGAAAAAAAAATCAGTTTTGTGTATGTTTCTCGAGTGATCTAGGATCATTTTAAGATGTGAATCCATATCCCAGCTATAAACCACATGCAGCACAGCTAGCTTTTAAAAGTGGCATACAGTCGTAGTCCACAGCTATTACCAAGCTTCTTAAACCTTTTCTCAACATCTCAGCCTCTTTTTTCCCCACTAGGCAGCTGCATGCTTGGAAAGTCCCCAGCATCAGTTGTGCTGGAGTTAAAAATCACCTAACACCTACATAAAGATTTTTTTTCTTCTTTATGAATTGGGCTTTAAATCTTTACCTTGCTTTAGTGAGAAAATAAAATTGAGCAATAGTCAATGTCTCATTTGTATATATTTGTATGAATTCTGTAACCTGGAGGATATCTCCAATCCAAGGAAATGTAACCATTAACCCACAGCTAAACAGTTTCCAAAGAAGTCTTTTCAGGGAATAGCTTTTAAATGCCCAAGGAGCTCAATCTAACGGCAGAGATATTTGAAATATACACAAACATACAAGCCTTTTAGATAAACACATTTTCAGGGAGCTTTTGATGAAAGTGATAAGTTACATTCCCTACAACTACACACACTGTATTTTATTACCCTTCAGTAGACACTTATCAGCTATAAATGTTGGGTGGTTTAGGCTAGAAATCAACCCTGAGGGAAACAGAGGGAGGACTCTGGGACTCACAGTTCTATAGATCAACATAAACCTGAGACTCAATTTTATTTTCATTTATTAAAAAGGTCTGTGGTCCGCTTCTGCAATTTCAAATCCATTAGCTTCCTGCCCCCTGTAAGAAAAAAAAAAGAGAAGGTAACTGCAGATTTTATGGACTGATTGCTGATGGCTATGCTACTACTCTATTGGTTTTGAGTGGAGAGTCCATTATAGATACATTATCCATAAAGCATGTTTCCAGTGGAGCCCGTAGCTTCCAGTGTGACTGGGGAGTGAGTAAAGTTGGCTTGGTCAAAGAGAGGCCAGGGAAAGGGTCAGGTCTCTTGGAAGCTAACACAGGGTAGGCACTGGTATAAATTACAAACTTTCTTTCTACTTCCATATAATTATGTCTCAAATGTGCAGCAGTTGGATTTCGTTAACCAGCCACCAGATGAACTTGGAAATCATATCGACAGTAGATTAGAGTGGGAGTTTTCAACCTTTTTCCCTGCCATGTATGTTCAAACAATATATTTGTCTGTCTTTGAAACTCCCTGCTTCTTGCCATATGTATTCAACAGCTGACTCTGCCCATATGATTTTTCTTCATCCCAGCTATACTGTGTTTAAACCTTTTTCAATAAACATGCAAAAACATTTTTAATGGCAATAACACAAATGAAAATATGGTTTTGTATTTCCCCCATAACTCTAGGTCTTTGATTTCCAAAAAGAAAAAAAATTAAATATGTTTCTTATGTGATTGCTTGATTTTGCTATGCCATAACTACTCTATTTGTGAAAGGAGACAGAAGAATAGTTAGAATAACATGACTGGCATTCATATAAGAGAGGACTTCTTTGAGGACACATCGCACTTATGTTCGAATCCCAGTACCACACAGAGTTCATGGTTGGCACATGGAGGTGACCAATGAATTTGTCAAAATGAGGTAGATTTTTTTTTAGTGTAAAGTTGCATGAAGCTACTAGAGTCATTCTTAAAATGAAAAGATAATTCCTTTCCATTATTATTGCAAAAGCTAGGTTCACATAGGCAAAGCACAATGAAGAATTTAGTCTACTCTTTTCCTGGTGATTTCAATTAATGTGGTCCATTTCAACCCACCACCTACAGGTTTCCCCCATAGCCTAGTTTCTACTAGGGTTCGCCAATGTACATCTAAGATGTGGGCAAATTTCACAAGATTGGTCTCCAGTCTCCTTCCTAAATATTTGGCTTTAATCTAAAAGGTGAAAGTAGCCTACTCTGATTTTTTGTTTTTACTTTTTTTTAAACCAGTTTTAGGTTCACAGTAAAATCAAGAGGAAAGTGTAGAGTTTACCATATACCCTTTGCACCCCCATTGTCAACCTCCCCCACCAGACTGGGACACTTGCTACAACTGATGAACCTACATCGACACATCATAATCGCCATAGTTCACTTAGGGTTCACTCTCGGTGTCCTACATTCCACGGGTTTGGACAATGTGTATCAACACGTACCCACTGTTATAGCACCAGAGAGTATTTTACTGCCTTAAAAATCCCTGGTGCTCTGCCTGGGTCTGCCCTGCTGTAATAGCATATTTCATCCATTCATCAGCGACTCCTGTCCACCAGTCTGTCATTTCTGACAATTATTTTAATATTTTTGCTTTCTGGTGAATAATGATCTAGATTTAAAGTATCTTCTTCTATCAGTTGCACTTCTTGGACACGCACACAACCTTCCTCCCATCTCCTAACCTGCCAATGGCTTTAGAGTTTTGTGATGTATGTGAAATTTATAAAATGTGTCAATCAGACGTTAACTTTAAAACTTGGTGGTGACAGCCTTGCAATCATGGTCACCATCGAGCATGGCAATCATGGTCACAGCAGCTACTCATTTGTTTAGAGCCAGAAGGACTTTGGATGCTGTGCGTCATCCCCCTCCCCACCTCTCTTCATCCTTCCAAGTCCCACCTCAGAGAGAAAGTCCCCTGGCAGGTCCCATCATCACAGGGCTGTCCGTCATCAGCTGTGGTTGCCCCGCCAGAAGCACAGGGGCCGCCTGGCCGTGCTGCTAACAGAAACTGTTAGCAAAGATCTGCTGACCCCGTGCTCCTTAAAGATGTTTCAAATTCCATCCTTTGATGCCCTTTGCCCTTTGACAGGAAGACATCAGCCCCGCATCTTAGGCCATCAGGCTGGAATAGACAACCCAATGACAGTGGAGTCACGCCGCCTTGGTGGAGGTACATTTTGAACTGATCATTTAAATTTTTTTAAAAAATCCCTGAAAACATCATTCCCTCAACCTACCCTGAATTCTCAGAACTTGCTATGTTCCCAGCTCATCTTTCTGACTTGTCAAAAGAAGTTCTTAATGTGGCCTTTCCAGCTATTTGGTCTGTAACAAAACAGGGAAAGGTTCGAACAGGTGGGGTCAGCTTCAAGAAGCAGACCTTTTATCCAGCACCCACGGCTCTAATATAGTAAGTAAGATTAAGGGAAACAGTAAAGAATTTTCAAAATGGGAGGCCCCAGAACCATTATTGTCTGTCGTCACGTTAGCCCTCAATAAGACCACAAAACCAGACAGTAAAATCTGGGAGCCTGTGGCTCTCTCCTAACCAAGGGAGACGAGAAAACAGAGAGGGAGCGGTTGTGTTTTCCTTTTACTTTTTTAGGGAACTCCTCATGAAGTCAGCCTTTCCCTGCTCAGCCTGGTCCTGACCACGGCACAGCGGTTGTCCTGTCTTCTCTAGGTATCGTGTGCTTTGTCACGGACACCATACGCTTACTGTGGTTAAAACTCCGCTGCCAAGCCCTTCCCACCCACCAAGAAGAGTCATTTCAGGGCGATGTGTGTGTGTGTGCGCGCGTGTGTGTGCCTATGTGTGAGAGAGAGACAGTCAGACAGAGACAGAGAGAGGTGAAAGGGGGGGGAGGTGTGGTAGAGTGCTTTCCTTTCGTCCAATGTCCACGCTGATCCATTCAAACACACTGTGCACAACTCTGGTGTCCAAAGGCAAATCTCAGTCTCCAAAGCTGTGATTAGCATCACGCATCATCATTTATACTTTCATTGTAAAGGAGCACTTCTTGTGGAAAAAAAAAGACAAGAGAAGATTCTGACATTGCCACCACATTTGGTAACAGCTTTCAGACAAATCCCGAATCCCACATTTGAAACAGTGATGCTTCTTGCGAGTGGCCTGTCTTTAGCTTGAAGCTCGTCTAGTACTGGGTGCACAGAAAGTCCTATCCAAACAGGCAAAGAATTACAGAGGTAGAAAGCATCTTAGACGCTTTCTTCCGGCCGCTTCATTTTACAGGTAAAGGAACTGTGTCTTGGTGGGGCTTGATGACTGACGATTCATAGCAGGATAGCAAGCCAGCCCGGGTGTCCCAATTCTCACCTGATAAGAGTTTCTTCTAATGTACAACCTCAGTAATCCTCAGCAGACTGTCCAAAAGGGGACAAGCGGTGCACTGGATCATTGCTATAAGCACGATTGGTGTTCTCATCAGCCTCAAATTCTCAGTGTCTTACTCAGCATGATAAAAAATTAGCTCAAACTGTGCCCAGTTGAGTCTCACTGAAGTGAGTGATGGCCTAGGTGAGAGGGTAGCAGTGTGGAGGTGGAAATACTGTTAATGCAGGTCACGGGGAGGATGAGCTCTGGGCTTTTGTTTACAATGTGGTTCTACCAGTTTCTCGGTGATCTCTTCTTGTGGGTTGATTGGTTTGCACAAAGGAAAACATGGACAAGTGTTCTTTTTAGAAATGGGAAAAAAATGTGTCAAAGATTAAAATGCAAATGAGAAGCAAATGAGAGAAAGGTCTAGGCATCTGAGTGCAGCCTCCTTTGTGGTTCCCTGGCAAGAACACTGCCATCCATAGTTTAGCACATAATTAGCCTTGATCTTGGGAGCCCACGTTTGTAGATCTCACTTACCACATTTCCTGTATATTACTAAACATTTCAAACTGAGACAGAGAGAAAGCAGGAGAAAGTGATTTCCACTGGCAAAAAGGCTCACATTTCTCCTGTCTTGTAAAACAAAAGAGGAAAAATAATGGTGAATTACTCTCATGATGATTTCTTTCCTTAAACAGCCCCCACTCCTTTCTCATCCTATTTTAAATAAAACCTGATGATGCAAAAGACTGGCTTCTGACTCTGCAGCCCGTCAGCTAGCAATGGAAATGTTTTCTTATTTTTATTTTATTTTTTTTAAATGGCTACATATTAAAAGCAAACCAGTCTTTGCCAGCTTTGGATAAAAGGCTATTTATTTTCAACCAATTTGATAGCTACAGTTTTCAGTAATTGAATTTTCTGTGGTCAGAAAAGCAGTAATCTTAGAAACCAAATAAATATTTTTTAATAAAATGGAACACTGAGAAACCCTATAATAATGTCAAAAATGTAGCCACTTATGGATGGATAAATATTTTAAGAAATTTACATTTCACCCAAAGCTTTAGGCTTCGAGCTTCCCTGGAGATGTGGAAGAGCGTAACATTTTGCTTTGGAAACGGAACAGTGCGGAGCTTAGATGAAACATAGACAGCCTGTGGACGCCTTCCTGGTTCTTGGGGTCTTGCAAGCTTTACCGATGCCTCTAACAAATAGTCTACAGCAGGGTGTCTCTGCCTTGGCAATACTGACATTTGGGGCCAGATGAAGCTTTGTTGTGAGGGGTTTTCCTTGTGCATCATAGGGTGTTTATCCCCACTGCATATAGTCAGCCTCCTTCCCCACCCACCCGGTTATGGCAGCCACATACAATGTGTCCAGACATTGCCACTTATCCCCTGGTCTGGGGTTCAAAGTCAGTCAGTGGAAAACCACCAGTCTAGTGAAGGGTTTGACTCGGTACATATTTTGGTGAATCTTACAAGAGTCAGAAATGTTGGTTATTTTTCTTAGTTTATCATTTAATGGCTCACATTATTTTGAGCGTGAACAAAAGTCCTTCACAAAACCTGTGAAGAACTGTGCAGAAGCATTTAAATAGATTATAAGCATGAGTTGACAGAGGAAGTATAGTTCAGATAGTTTCACGTCTTGGTGGGGTGTTACTTTTACTTTGGAAGCATTCGAGTTCTAATCTTGGCTCCGTCATAACATCTGTGACACAAACTTCAGGTCATTATTGATGGTACATGATTATCTTTATTGCACTTCTGGTTTTTCAGCTACAGAATAGAGATGATGAAATAGGCACGTTCAAATTCCTCACTGTGTATGTTCTATTGTGTTGAGTGGGTGGGATTCCATGTTCGTGTGTAAACTAAATCTTTTCTTACAATTTTTGTCATGGAAACATGAAACTAAGGAAATGTTGGCATCGGATGTCTTCATCTTCCAGTTTCTACTTAGAATTTTCCCTAAACCACAAAGAGTAGATTTTGTGTAATCGGTCCTTTTAAGAACTTGATTGGGAGGAGGAAAGCAGGTCATCATGGATGTGAAAATGGAACAGAAGTTCGAAGAGAAGCTGGGGCACACAACTTCTTTTCTCCTGTCCGCTGAGCACCGGTGGGCAGGGCGTTGCACATGCCTCAGTGATGCTCTCCATTCATGGGTTTCCCCGTTGGATTGAAGTTTCATATGAGCAGAGGTCAAAGCCCCAGATAGTAAATTACTAGACTTGGTTCATGAAGAAAGTTACAAATTCCTCCAGAAATACATCATACAACTCAAAGGCCCCCAGAGAAACCCCTAGATTGGCCCCTATCTGGTGATGTAAAGGCAGGCATGGCAATCCTCAGCTACCTTCCAATGTAGTGGTAATAATGTGGATAAGATGACAACATCAGTAGTAAACAAAACAAACAAACAAAACCCAGCACAGACCGAGGTTGGATGATGCCTCGGTCACCATTTCCAACGACGCTGACAACATCACTGTCCCTCACTACGCATCGCCCAGGTCTCTAGGCCAGCAAAACAATGGCTCGCCTCGGCAGAGACTGTATTTAATCTGTCCTGGTGTATAACGTGCAGTATTAATTCACAATTCAGTGAGTGAATAAGCATGTTGTAGACCTAATTTCACATGTCCCAATTTAAAAAGCATAGATTTTCCCCTAATGGTTGCTTCCTTGGTGTTTGTTGGAACTTTCCTGGAGGCAGTGGGCACAGTTTCAGAATAATTCCTAATGTATACATTTGGCGATGGGAAGGGGAGGGAACAGTCACTTTTTCATTAGTGGATCCAGACCTATCCGTTGCTCATACATTTTTTTTTTTTAGCTTTCTGCATATGCATTTGTTTTCGCTGATTCAATCCATTATTCAATTAAATTAGTCCCAGTTTAATAATAACGGCCTCCCTCTAGCCGATCCCTTTAATGTCAGTGAAAACGAAAACCCAGGTGGTTTTCAACATGACACTAGGTGGAAATCAGTTATGAAATTACCTGTTTATTAATGATGTGTCAGGAGACTGACACGCTAACGGCGGGCACCGGCTGGAGGAGTGCTAATGCAGAAATAACAAGACCGTATTATGGGCAATATGTATTCTAGAGAACTCTAACTTTCATCCCCTGGGGACGCCATTGAAATCCAGATGTTTTATCTCAAGATTTTAATCCCAGGGAGTGCAGATTTTAAAGTGAAATCAAGCACACTCCACGTCGCCGTTTGGCCGCGCTTCCTCACTGGGGAACCCGCGTGAGCAGACTCTTAGTGCCAGAGGTGCCAAGGATTAGTGTCGTATCAGTTAATTAGCCAGATGGCGGGCGGAGGTGCTTTTTGCAGTTGCAAACATGGATTTAAAGCACAACTTTAAAAAGCAGGTTGAAGACTGGTCTGTTGATCAGCGTCCATGAAAGTTTTTGAGAGTTGGCAGTTATGGAGCAAAATAAGAGCTGATCTAAACAGGGGAGGAACAAGCAATTTTTATTTAAAATAAGGAATTTTTACAGGAAGGTTTTACATTTTTATCCTAAAGAGATCTGGCCACAACACTATAAATAATATACTGGATAGATTCATATAGGCCACTTTTTTTTTTTAAAGCAGGCATAAATGTGCCATAAAGTTGATATTAGTAACAGGGAAAATAAACCAATGACCCTCACAACTTGGGTGGGGAGAGACTTTTTTTTTCAGACCCCTAAGTGTGTTTTTTATAAAGTAGCTCACACAGCCGATGGAGTGGAGCAATGCCGATGGTCTGATGATTCTGAATTATTGCGAGTATAAAAAGCAATGGAATAATTTGTACAGAAAGGCCCCCTTAAACACTGTGTGCCTCAATTGCTGCCTTTGTACAGATGAGTGTGTGGCAGCCCATTTTTCCGGCCCCGCCTTCCTCCGTGTGTGTGATCTCCCAGACCCATGTCTCGTCCTGGAGGCTGGTCCGAGTGGACCACAAATGGCTCCACAAAGTGACTTCTGGACACTAAGAATCCGCGCCCTCATACAAAATGGTAAGAGAATTAAGGACATATCAGTGTGCTCTTACAAAAGAGAGGAAAAATTATTACCTATTTTACTCACTTGGACTTCAAATTGCATTTTGGCAATTTCCCTACACTTATGAAGCCTTTTGCATTGCACAGAACAGAGGGCTGAATGCTTCACTGGGGGGAGGGGGAGGTGGGGAGATTTGGCTGGGGGGGATAATCTGTCTGGGTAATTAATGAAGCACACTGGCTTTTGTGCTAGGAAAATCAGGCGGTGGAGTCACCCATTGCTGAATACCTGGAATTTAATTTCTATGGAGGTAATGAGGTGGTGAAGGAAGCATCAGATTTCGGCTCCAGCATGGCCTTCTCTGCCTTCCCTGCCTCCTAGCGTGCTGTGGACATCCTACTTTTGTGCTTCCCTAGAATCTTTTCTCTCCTGTGATAAATAGTATATCACAGTATACTATTTAGCTACTTTTCTCTGTAGATGGCTATTTGGTCTTGATTTCTTGTGGTTCTACCTTTGAGCCAAGTGCCAGGTTCTTAGTCAATGTTTAGTATTTATTAAGCACTGAATATTCTACAAATATTTATCATTTGCAGTTCAGTTTCTCAATCATGTTCTCATTTGAAATTCCCAACAACCCTTTTGAGGTAGGGATAATGAATGGCAATAATCCCTATTTTGCAGGGACTCATGGAGACTCATAGAGGTACTACAACTTGCTCAATACCACAAGCAGCTAGGAAGAGCAGAAGGATTTGAGTTTGAACTCTTATCTTCAGACCTTGTGTTCTTCCCACTGCCCCCTGCCCATGGACGTAATGCTTCACCAACAGAAAGAAAATGCCTTAGCTACCAGAGACAGTAGGAAAACGTCAGTTGGTTGGGTGCTGCACTAAAACCAAAACCATAATCCTAGAATTTAAAAGCCTATTTTTTTTAAGGAAAAGGGCATGCCTTTGTAAACAGATGTTTTGATCATTAAAGCCAGCTTCTCATCTCAACAATAACTTTTTCAACTTAGATTTAATGTAATGGGAACCCCAGGATTGATTAGTCCTATAAAAAGAAAAAAAAATCAAGTTTCCAAAGGGGTAGTAAGGGGTTGGAATATTCCTTGGAGCCTAAGGGATATATAAAATCTACACGGTTATTTGCATACATTCTTATAATTTCTATCACAAATATACCCTTGCTGTTTTCCCAAATCTTTATTTAATAATGCTCATAATAAGATTAAGTTTATCTTCACTGCCTTGCTCTTGGTGCCAAGCAGACAAAGTCGGCAATTCATTCTATTTTTCCTTTTCGATCGAAGTCCAGAAATAGAAAGAACACGTGACTGGGGGATGCTTCTATTCACAGTGGCTCAGAAGCTCCCACTCCCAAGTAGAAATAAAGTGTGGATAATTATGAACAGATCTGAGTTATCCTTTCAGTGAAAGTTAACAATGCCATCTTCGGGTGTCTCCTAATTAATAGGGATTTGAAATCCTCTGGGAAGAAGGAATTATCTCAGCAGACTGCCTTCTGTCATTGCTGGTTTTCAAAGACAGATTTGTTCACTTTAGAAATACCAGGTTTAAGGATATAAAGACTAGATAGAAGATATTATAGAAATAATTTAGTCCGAGGAGTATTTAGTGACATTTTCATGCTTAGAATCAGTGTGAGGATGACCGTAGGCCAAAACCATAAAATGAGGGAATTCAGGGGCCAGGGTCCCTTCTTATGAAATGAAGTGTCCTGGATACAATGCGTGTTTTTATTAGCTAAAGAATTTACTGTCCTAATGGGATGAATGTTCACTTGTATTGTGTCTATCGTAGATGGGTAGAACATGATTCGATTAACCTAATAAAAACAAAAGCAAGAATCCTTAAGATTTACTTTTAATTTTTTTACTCTATCCACCTCAGTATAATCAATCTCCAAATCCTGCTAACTGTGAGAAATGAGAAATATATCCATATATATTTCCCTGGTTAATATTTATTGATCTCTTACCATTTGCCTGGACCCAAGCTAACAGTTTTACGGGCATTATTTACTCTTTAAAATTCTTGTGTTATTTGGTTTTTGACTTTACGTCAAACTGCAGGCCACTTCCTCTTGGGTCTGGGCTCTAGTCTATGTATACATGTTGTCTTTTCGTTAGCGAGAAGTAGGTCTTACGCCGTTTCTGATTCGGTCACTGAAACCAAACTCATTAATTAGCTTAGATCAATCACAGCCCATCCCTGAAACTGAGACCAAGATTAATTCCATCAATGTCAAATGGACTGAAGATTCCACAAGGAACACTGGGATGAGGTGATGGGATGCTGAGCTTCAAATGTAACCTGTCCACTCATCACTTGCCACAGTCTTTTTTGTTTTATCACTGGTGGTTTAGGTTCCTCCTCATTCCTTTATTTATTTTTTAAAATAATTTTTAAAAAGATTTTATTTATTTATTTTTAAAGAGAGGGGAAAAGAAGCAGAAAAGAGGGAGCGAAACATCAATGTGTGGTTGCCCCTCACACAGCCCCTACTGGGGACATGGACCACAACCCAGGCATGTGCCTTGACTGGGAATTAAACCTGTGACCCTTTGGTTCACGGGCTTGTGAATCACTCAATCCACTGAGCTACACCAGTCAGGACCTCCCTATTCCTTTAGACTAAAGCTTTCTCTGATTATGAACCATGTCCTAGTCATACTTGTATCCTGTAACAGCTAGTCTACTCATGGAAACTTTGGCATTGTAAGAAACTAGCAAAATATTTGTCCAATTGAATTACAAACTCAGGAAGAAATGGTCAGAGTAGGTGGGCCCTGGTGCACCTTAAACTCTATCTAATATACTTCACTATCTTAGCTTTTTTACTTGAGTCTCTGAATGGTTTTCTCCCTCTGCTTTTCCCATCCAGAATGATTCTTGGTATGTCTTTCCACCCTGAACTTCTCAAGTGGGGAAAACAGCTCACAACCAAGACTGCCTGAGCAAGAAACTTTTCGACATGACCACATCAGCAAAGACACCACCAGGCGAGGGGGCTTCTGGCTGAACAGGGCGGGGGAAAATGAAGTGGGAGGAACATGCGTGTCCCACCAACCAGAAAATACTGGATTGGGGTTGGGGAGATGCAAACGCCGCCAGTTGGGATTTCCCTGTCGGTGTTTTATCCATCACAGTTGCTACCGAAAATGGTACATGATTCATTTGACGATTCTTGACATATGCCCTGAAGTACATGTGGCATTTAATTGAAAAACCAGCAAATAAAGACTTCTCAGCCATGTGAGGCGGCTGCCTTTCATGACAACACGGAGCTATCGGCCTCAGTGGCCTTGCTGTCAGGGGACATGGAGACACGGGGGCTCATTTTGGGAAAATGAGCCTTGCAGCAATTCCTGGGCAAGTACTCCAAGCCTCTGCCGGCTCCACAACACAACCAGTTCAGGAGGCAAACTCCCTTCTAAAATTCAATATCTAACACACAGGAAGGACAGGAGTCTCAGGCAGAAGAGTCTTCTTTCCTTGATTCAAAGAAGCAATTAAAGAATGAAAGGAAGAAACAAAAAGAAAAAAAAAAGGAAAAAGGGAGAAAGGAATGGAGGCAGGAAGGGAAATAAGGAGAGGGGAAGGAAGAAAAAGTCCTTGATTCTCTAAAATCTACTCACATTTATAAAGTTACATGATGGGGAGGCATGTCTCAAAATTGTATTTAAAAGATTGTCTAAATATTCAACTCTTCATCCCAACACCTGCATTAGAAGCATCCCCAACCCCCAGCTCAGGTCCACCTCCACCAAAAATGTGTAAAAAGAAGAAATAAAACGTGTTCTTTCTAAAGCAAATGACTTCACAGCTACTGGATGGATGGTCCCAAGGGACCCCCATTCACTCTGTTAGCCTATAGGAACACTTTTGTCATTTAAGCCACTGAGACAGGTTATAAACAGTGGGAGTGCCTGCACATAGAATGGCACAGGACAGTGCCCCCTCTCCTCCCAAGTGTAAGGCCTGCTTTTCCATTCCTCCTTATGGACAAAAACTGTCTGTACCACAGAAAGGAGAGGGGGGGAGAGGTGGGGGAGGAGACTGGAAAAAACTAGCAAAGGGAAAAAAATTGGAGAGCCAGCCTGGCACCAAAAATATAATTTAGTGTGCAGGTATTTGATTTGATAGAAAACCTGCATTGATTTAAAAAAATAGGTCCCTGACAAGGTCGTAATTCATTGAGAGAGGCCAAGCCCGCAGCTTAAGTTTGACGTCCCCCTCCAACCTAAACCGTAACTGGTTTTAGGTGATCCCCTGTGAGGGTAGCATGTTGCAGCTGGCAAAAAAATAAACACTCTTGAGCCCTGTGCTAACAGAATTTTTTTCTTTTCTTTCTTTCTTTCTTTTTTTTTTTTTTTGATTTATGCCACGAGCTAAGGAAAACAGTTACATATTTGTGAGTCCCGTTTTGTTTGGCCCTGCACGCTTGCAAGGATTGGTATCCTGCTGAGAGAGAGGGGCAGGAAAGTGGGGGGCGTGGGGGCGTACAAGGAGAGAGACAGTAGCTGCTAGGTTCCTTTTCCCAGGCATCTCCTCCCAGAGAAGTCCCCTCCCTTTCTTTCTGCCTCCGGGCCACTCAGCCCTCAGCTCAAAGGCAGATAGATTCCTTCAGGGAGAAGACTTGAGAATGAGTAGCTGCCCTGGTTTTCCCAAGCAGCATCATCCTTTTTCTGGAGTTTGATCCACTGGTAGTATCTCTCTTTTATTCCTTCCTGAATGGCAGAGTCCACTCAAGTTTGGCAGATGTAGACAGAGGCTAGTCAGGAGAGCGTACGTGGTTACTTTCCTTTGCGTTGTCTTATTGGCACAAACCAAAGACAGGCAATGTTTTATCTGCCTCCCAGCCTGGCTGATAGACAGCGTGCTTGGTCCTCCTTTTGCAGAGAATGCATTTGCAGGGAGTTTAGAAGCTCAGTGAAGTCAAAATACTCAAGGTCACTCACCTCCTTGGTGATAGTCAGGTCTAGGGTTCAGCGCCTGCTTGTTTGACCTGTGGGCTCTACACTCTAGCCACTTCCCACCTTCATTTAAAGAATGCAAGAAAAAGCTGCTGCATGCAGTAAGGTATCTTAGATTGGATCCTAGGACAAAGAAGGGCTATGGATGGAAAAAAACTGGTGAAATCCAAATAAAAACTGAAGTGTAATGAGCAGTAATGTACCATTGTTAGTTTCTTAGTTTTGACACATTTCATAGTAATCTAAGTTGAAAACTCTAAAGGAAACTGGGCAAGATCACTCTGTACTATATTTTCAGCTTTTCTGTAAATCTAAAATTATTCCAAAATGAAAATTTATGTTCCAAATGAAAAAAAAAATCACAGAAAAACAAAGGCGTGCTGCAATTTTAATCCAAGTTGGCATGAGACTGTGTCCCCAGAATGGACTGGACAAAGGTCCCTGCTTACTCCCAGCTCCTGGAGTGGTCTCGTGGCTCCAGGTGTAAACCGGCCCATCAAAACAGGGGTTTTGACGGCAGCAGAGAGATTGCTCAGTCGGCTGGTGGACAGAGACGCTTGCCTGCTTCCTCAGCTTCACCGTTTTTGTCTTTAGAGAATAAACTTTACATTTTATCTGTGAATTCAAATTTACAGATGGGGAAACGGAGGACTCACGTACATATATCTTTATTTCTTGAGGAGCTAGGATGCTAGTAGTTATTACCCTTGAGCGAATCCTATCTTAGCCTCCGTGTTTCCTGAAAAAAAGTATTTCCCCAGGGGCAGGCAGCCCAACTTTTAAGAGTCAACTATAGTCATGGTTTACCACCCATATACTTGCCAGAACCTCTAAATTACTTCCATTATTAAATCACCCTTCTTTGTGCAGGGACTTGTCCCGCTGCATAAATAGACCCTCTTGAGCTCGCTTCTTTAATCTGTTCTGTCCGCAGTATATATCACTAACAACATGACTTCACGGAAGACAAATTATTCCATAATAATGTGCAGAATCATTTGAATCCCAGTCCGTCTCCATGGCAATATGAAAATATAAATGTCTGCTGCATAAAAGTAAAAATAAAATAAAATAAAATAAAAACCTGTGTCACGCTGGCATAAAAAATGAAGTTAAATTCAATACTTAAACCAGGGATTTGTTGTGTGTTATTTTTTTTACCACTTTGTTATCATAAGTGCATGAGGCAACTGTCCTGCCTGTTAAAGTACACACACAGACAGAGAAATGGATATTTTTTCCATTCTATTTGTCTCCTTTTCAGACACAAGCAGTGATTCACCAGTCGCTGGACAGGCAGCGGCAGCGAAGGCGCCTGTGAACTTGAGTATAATAAAATTCTAGTATAACAGTGTGTTGAATGTTTACTTTGGCTGTCTGCCTTCTCAAATCCCCCCTTTCAACTAATATTTTAAAATGTGGAAAGACATTAAAATGGAGATAAATTCAAGGCTCTTTCTGAACCCGAGCGTCTCTTGTGCTGAGAATTCTGAATTTAGCTCTTTCTGCTACATTCACGCTCCCTACCTTCTCATAATTATTGTGACATGAAAGGTCGACTCGCTGCCTGCATTTTGGCAACCAACAATTTTACTCTGAAAGAAAGGAGAAAATGGGGTTCCGATAGGCTGTTATAATGGCTCCTGTTTCATTGCGGACATTTATAATTGGTCCTGGGGAAAATGTGGGTTGAATGGGAATTTCTCATTGGTGCTTCAAACAGTAGGATAATGAAGAGTCCTTGAGACAGGCCATGATGTGTGTGGGTTCCCAGGCTGTCCGGGACCCTCTGTGCGACAGCAGCCGCTCTCCTGCGCCTTCTCATTCTCTCAGTTTCCTTATTTGTAAACTAGGGTTAGTAGTAGCCCTCACTCAGTAGCAAAATGAAATTAGGTAATGCGTGAGAAGCACCCCGCATAGAGGCCCCCCAACAATAGGTGCACAAATAAGGTCAACGTGGAGTTGGTTGTAAAGACTTTTACGATCAAACGACTCAATCTCTGTAAGTCGTTCAATCATAATAGCTGACTCCACACAGCCGATGTTCTAGTCAGCAGAGAACCAGATAGAGTGCCTTCTGTCATGGAGTTTATATTCCAGTGCTGGACACAATCAACAGAAGCCAAATAAACAGGTGTTTTTCAGGCGGTGGATGCTACCAGGAAGAACGGCAAGGGTAAGGGGCTGTAGGCTAAGGCTGCTATTTTGGGTTGTGTGGTCAGGGAAGACCTGTCTGAGGAGGTGACACTTATAAGTAGAAAGCTGACTGAAGGGATGGACGTTTAACCAGGTGGCTACGGAGAGAGGATTATATTCCAAGCAGAGGGAACGCTGGATATCAGACCCCTCTGCAGAGCGCCACTGGCTGTCAGTGGAACCTCAGAGGGGCCCCGGGCGCCAGAGCAACAGCCAGGAGAACAGGAAATGCACCCCAGAGGAGGAGTCTGCAGGCCAGGTGAGCCCTGGCAAGGACTTTGGTCCCTAGATAACTGGGGGAGAAAGGACAGAAAGAAGCCATCTGAAGGTTTGAACACTGTAGTGCTAGACCTTATCATTACATTTTAAAACTTTTAAATGTAATGTGCAAGGGATTGCCTGGCGTGGGGAGAAGTGCCTTTAGCATTAGTCTAGGAGACAGGTGATCATGACTGGCCCACGCATCTTGGGAGGAGTTGTGAGAAGTGATCTTATTTTTTATTTTGCCAGGTAGAAACAGCAGGTTTTGTGCTTAATCTTCTACTTACTCACATTACTTTTATTCCCATGTCCAGCCTCAGTCAATGAATATCTTTAGGTGACTCGAGATAATTTTGTATTTTCCTGAGACAACCTGAAGTAAAAAAGCGCAGGTATGTCCCTTCCAGAGTGTGGGCCCTGTAGGAGAGGGCAGCAGGACGTTTGGGGCCAGTCAATGCCCAGCTCTGGTGCCTGCTTTGCCTCTGGGTAACATGGCGACTTTGGTGAGTTAGACGAGGATAATGAGAGAAAACATGTCAAAAGCACTCAGCATTCATCAGGCACTGTTCTAAGCCTATTTGCTTCATTAATTTTTATCAGATTTTACTGTGATTCTCACAATGTGGTGAGGTAGGTGCTAAAGGATTTATCGCCACATTGCAGATATGGAAACTGAGGTGCAGAAAGGTGACGTGACTGTTCCAGTGTCTCACAGTTGTAAGTGGCAGAGCTGTGATCAGTATGTGAGTATCTGGCTTGGGCCTTCCCAGTCTTAGTACTCTGCCTGCTGCCCCACATCCCACATGAGTCCCTGCAAAGAGTATCATAAACACTCACGCTCCCAAACAGTCGCTTGGTGTGATAAATACTAAGAGGACAGGAGTGTGCAGACATAGTGAATACAAGGACAGGGGAAGGAGAGCAAGAACATACGTGGCCTGACCAGGTAGTGCCACTCCCGAGAGCTGGCACAAACTCAAAACTGAAAGATGAGAACATTTCATTGTGACCAGAGGGGAGGGATGGGTATGTATGACAGGCGCTGAATCCTGAAGAATGGGTGGCATCTCTGGGAAACCAGAAAGAAGATAGTGTGGCTGGGACAGAGGCTGCAGTGAGAGGTTTACAGGTAAAGAGTCAGGAAAGGCCCTGGCTGAGTAGCTCAGTTGGTTAGAGCTCTGTCCCAATAAGCCAAGGTTGTGGGTTCAGTCCCTGGATAGGTCACAAACAAGAATCAACCAATGAAGGCATAAATAAGTGGAACAACAAATCAACGTTTCTCTCTCTCTCAAAATCAATAAAAAATACAGTTAGGAAAATAAGTGGGGGAAATTAGGCAAGATGCTGTTTACAGAGGGTAATAGCTATCTTTACTGTCTGTAGTGGGACACTTTCGAGAGTGCAGACAGACGTCAGGGATTACAGGCACAAGCTGGCACTGCCTCAGGCAATCTAGGAAGCATGTCCACTTAAAGGACCTTGGATTTCATTTGAACTATAATGCAAAGTCATTACTGGGTTTTCTCTTACTTTTGAAATGTTATGGTGTATGCATCCAACAGAAATCCATGCATTTGTACACCAAAAAAAAAAAAAATGTGTACTAGAAGGCACACAGCGGCATTATTCTTTTTTTTAATTATCACCTGAGAATATGTTTATTGATTTTACAGAGAAAGGGAGAGGGAGAAGGAAAGGGTGGGGGAGAAGAGAGAGAGAGAGAGAGACATCAGTATGAGAGAAAAACATCAACTGGTTGCCTCCCACCTATGCCCCGACTGGAGATCGAACCCATAATCTAGGTATGTGCCCTACCAGGGAATCAAACTCTCAACATTTCGGTGCTTGAGACAACACTGCAACAAGCTGAGCCACCCAGCCAGGCAACTGCAGCACTGTTCTTCATTGCCCCACGCTGACAGCTACCAAAATGCCCGTGAAGAACAGAACTGAATATAGAGTTTCGAGGACACTTGTGCAATGGATTATTATATAGCAGGGAGATCAAACAAACTATAATTCTTTGTAAGAACATGGATACATCTCAAAACTCTAATATTTGAGCAAAAAAAATCTGGTCACAAAAAGTTACTTAATGTATAATTCCATATTTACAAAAGTCTTCTATAGTGTTTCGGGACAGGAAAAAATGAATATTTTTGGAAAGGTCTTAACTGGAGTTCTCTTAATATACCAACTTCTGATCCAGGTGTTTGTTACATAGGCATGTTTAGTTCGTGAAATTTCTCAGTTGTTCACTTAGGATATATGGACTGTTCTCTACGCTTCCTACTATACAGAGAATGGGGTGAGCCTCATGTCTTGTAACTTCTCTCTGGGATGTATACTTGATATACAAGAACCATTCTTTATGCTATGGCATGACTCCTCACCCTGGCTACTGTTGATGTCTTGCTGGATAATTCTTTGGTGGTGGTGGTGGTGATGAGGTGGGGGCTGTCCTATGCGTTGGAGGATGTGTAGCAGCATCCCTGTCTTCCACCCCCTAGATGCCAGTAACAGCCCCCACTTCCAGTGCTGACAATCTAATGTCTCCTAGTATCACCAGATGTCCCCTGCAGGGTAAAGTTGCCCCCAGTTGAGAACCACTGAACCGTGGTGATTACGATCTCTGACGTTTATGAGTGCTTAGTGTGTCAGTTTCTCATCTAAGGTCTTTATGTTTATTAACTATTCTACCAACATCCGCAAAGAAGGCACTATCATGTCCCTTATTTTCCGGCAGAGAAAACCGAAGCAAAGATACTATAGGCAATGTTCCCAAGGCACTGTAACCAGCAAGTCAGTGACAGCACCAGGACCGCCCTCAGATGGTCCAGCCTCGTGGTGTGTGCTCTTAACCACCGTGACAACCTGCTTCTTGACCATCTAACACAGGATTAACACTGCCTAGGTTATGCTCAGCTCCAGAGGGATATGCATGCTCTGAGTTTGTGATTTCCATAGTGATGGGTCTTCAAACCTTTCCATTCATCAAAGTTACACAAAGTTAGGATTCATATTCATATGTTTAAAAAGTACTATGAGACTCAAGCTTAATAACCGAGTAATAGTGTGACTCACAAGTTACACCTTAATAAAACTTCAAGAGCTCACAGAGACCAATGTGATTATGGGACAAATTATTCCATTCATTCAAACAGAGGGGAAATATACTTATATTTTACAATTGCCTTGAGTTATATATAAAACTAGCTTCTGGCCCTTTAATTACAGACAAAGGTAGAAAACTGTGAGAGTCGCATGGATCGAGAAGTGCCATCTACCTCTGAAAAGGCATTTCTGCAGGCTCCAGAGTCAATGGGAAGCCTTCCCTTTGAAGCCCATTTCCTCCCCAATTTGCCCTTATTTCAGAAGAGAAGCATTTTCCTCTTTTGCTAACTAAATATGATCTGCAGTCTCAGGGAATCAGATATCAAAAAGCATGACTTAAATAAGCAGTACAGATAGAATGACTGGGAACTGATATTGCTGAATTCTCATGTTAGCCACAAACTCACTTGTTCTGGAGACAGCGGGTTACCAATCTCACTCACCACGCCCCAGTGGTCCTCCCGTGGGCCCCGGGTGATGTGTGGGTCCCCGCAGTCCATATTGTAGTTCTGCTCCTGTGTGCTGGTCTCCTCTACACAGATTAATTGTGTTTGAAAAGTTGGAAAGTTAGTTGTTTAGAAGTGAAATGCATACTCAAATAGAAATGTTACTATAAATGTTTTTTAAGTTCCCAGGCCAGCCACCCAAAGCCTCAGAAACTAGAAAAGGAGAGAAGTAAACATGCCATGAGCTATTGACATAATTTGTCCTAGTAAACGTGTGTGTGTGTGTGTGTCCTTTTTGAGACTAGATCCTATAATTTAAAATTCCTGAAAGCTGTTAAGTGTGGAAATGGCATTTTGAAGCCTTTGCTTATGCACTTTTTAATGTGGGTAGCATTTTGGTTTTCCTTCTAGCTATAGAAGTTTAAATTTATAATTGCAGAAATATGTGTCTTTGTTTTTGGAAAAGACACAAAGATGCAAAGGAACTTGTATTTCTGTCCATGAAATTCAAGGAAACAGATTCACGTCTCAGGAGTAGAGGCAAGTTCCAGGGTGCTCTGTGAGCACTGGGGTGGACTGGGAATGGGGCAGAAGCTGGCCAAGTGTGGTCCTCAGGACAGCATCTTCCCATCACCTGGGAATGCTGGCCTCCCTCCAGAATCAGCATTTTCACAGGATGTTCAAGGATGTGTATGCACAGTACAGTTTAAGAAGAACTGGCACAGGGAATTTTCTAGCGGGTAGAGATTAGCCTATGGTGTCTAGCAACAGTGAGATCTAAGATTCATTGTTTAAAATTTCTTTGGTTTTACTTTGTAAATTTTCTGTGTTCCATTAGTTTTTAAGTCTTCAGTGTCACAGTGAGCTAAGGGGAGGGCCTTGTCCGTGCTTGGGAAAAAAAAAAGTGCTTCTAGTGAACATTGTTGGTTCCCATGCAGCATCCACTTTCACTTTCTAACAATTCCCAGATGTGTCTTTGCTGAGTTCTGCTTAGCACAGCTAGCACTTTGGGTGAAGCTGGACCTACCTTAGTTCAAGAGGTGGGTCCTGGTTGGTTCAGCCCATCAAGGTGTATTATTCCTTGGCCATACTCACTGGTTCAAGGTTGGGTACTGTCTTAGTCTCTTTGGGCTTCTGTAACAGAATGCCATTGACTGAGTGGCTTATAAACAATAGAAATTTATTTTTCACAATTCTGGGAGGTCTGAGGTCAGGGTGCTGGCACATTTGGTGTGTCCCATGAGAGCTCACTTCCTGACTCATTGATGGTCACCTTCCTACTGTGTCCTCCCAGGACAGAAGAGGGGAGAGAGCTCTCTGGGGTATCTTTTCTAAGGGCATTAATCTCACCCATGAGGGTTCCACCCTCATGACCTAATCATCTCCCAAAGGTCTTACCTCCAGATACCATCACAGTGGGGATTAGGTTTCAACATAGGAATTTTGGTGGGACACAAGACATTCATTCTCTAGACGGTATGTAACTTAAGCCAACCAGTCAGGGTGAGTCTTGGTATCATGCTTTGGAATGCTGAGTCAGATGTGCTGTCTTTCCTGTCGAAGAAGAATGAGGCAGCGTGTGGCATCATCACCTGCTGGTGGACTCCTGTTACCATGGAGTCATGGAGAGTGGGGATGGAGAGTCAGACACAGGCTGAAGCTGACACCCTAAAGGCAGAGAAAGTCAGTGAAGAAACTATGTACTTGATGGCACTTTTGAGAGGCTGGTTCATCAATCCTAAAGCCCCCGCTACAGATGGGCTTCCTGTTATGGAAGCTGATAAATCTCCTTTATTATGTATGTCAGTTGGAGATGAGTGTTTTGTGACCTGCAGCATGAGAAATCTTAAGAGATAGATTCAGTTTTACAGAGGGAGTGGCTTTAGCATGATTGAAGCCGTGCTTGAAATACAAGCATTGTTAGGCGACCTCAAAGGGTGAGAGAGCTGCCTGCCTCCATGGGCTGGCTGGCTGCTTTGTGCAGCACGCAAACATTTCTTAGAAAGATGATCACAGACATTTGGGGAGGGCAGCTTGGGGAAAGACAACTTCCTGCATTTGAGCAGAAAGAAAATCCAGATTTTTTTTTTTTTTTTGAAACACTAAAGGATATGTGATCCTTGAAGACTGAAGCTACCTGGAAAAGTTAGGTCATATAATATGTGTATTACCTTGATTATGGAGTGCTTGGCACATGTAAGGGAATGAATCAGACTCCAATTCATCTCATCTCCCAAATCCCCATGCCCCGTTATAGCCTCGGCAATGCGGAGAAAGGAAGTGTTAGTGAGATTAGCTGGAGACCCTGCTGCTGCGGTTGGTCCCAAGGCAGAACCCAATACTCATCACCTCTTCCTGCACTACCCTTTCTAGGATTCTTTCCCCTCCTGTGGCATTTTTGTTGGTCTGGGTGGCTTACCTAGTGGACTGACAGGATTTCTCATCCTTGAAGTGTCTGAGCCCTTGAGTTTGTTTGTTGTTGTTGTTGGTTTGGTGTACTTAACTATTTATGGTTAAAAATAGACAGAGGAGCCCTGGCTGCATAGCTTAGTGGGTTGGAGCATTGTCCCAATATGCCAAGGTTGCAGGTTCAATCCCTGGCTAGCACACATATGAGAATCAACCAATGAATGCATAGTTAAGCAGAATAATAAATTGATGTTTCTCTTTCTGTCTCTCTCAAATCAATTTAAAAAAAAAATGGACATGAGAATACCAAGAGAAGTTCCAGGGGCAAACATATTCCTCCCTGACCCTGTTTTGTATCTCTGGTTTTACATTCTCGTGGTAATGACTTTCTGTGTCTGCCGTTTACTGTCATGATCCCGAAATTATATGTGACAGCTTTAGGTTTAATTTCAGTGGAATTCTTCCTGTGTTCCCTGCTGACAGATCCCTTCTGAAACCCAGGTTGTCCAGATCATAGAGCCTACACTTGTAGGAGCAGGAAGCACACCTTCTCCATATGAGCCAACAAGCATGTAGATGGGGCCACTGCTGCATCTGCCCTCGATTCCCAAACCCGTGTATTCTGCCTTCTGTGAACACAGCACCATATTTGAGACATTGGTTGATGACATCTACCACACCCTAAAAGGTAGTTCCCCATCTCCCACTGGTGCCTGGGATGACTTCAAGAGGTCATGTTCTTTTAACTCAAAAGCCTCTGGATGGTGTGGTATATGGTAAGAGCAGGCATTCCATGGTCATATGCCCATTGCCACATCTTATTTTCAGTAAAACATGTCCCTTTGTCTGATGAGACATCCTGTGGGATCCTAAGCTAGTAAATCAGCCACTCTGTGAGACTTGGAAGATTAGTGATAGCTGAGACTCTGTATGCAAAAAATGCAAATCCATGTCTAGACTCTGAGTCAATTCAAGCCAAGATGAAATATTGCCCTTTCCAGCTTGTCACCAAATGGTCTGGCTGCTGGGAGGAATTGGACTCTAGTACGGAGGGTGGGACTTAGCATTAGCCTCTACTGAGAGCAGGTCATCCATCCACCGCAGTAGCTCAATGAGCTTGGGTAGAAGGCAGCTCTTGGTGTGGGCCCTGTGCCTAGCTAGCCTTTTGTCAGCCATTGTAATAGTTACTCTGTACACGAATGCACTGCTCAAACGCTGGGACGTCCAAGGATGTCAGAGGCTAGCTGACATCTAATGGCTATTGCATTCTGCCAACTTGGTGTTTCTTGTACAGTGGGCATTGCTCTTGGCCCAACGTGAATGTGAGATACAAAGATTCTTACTCTTTGTGTTCATTCCCATTGGGTTATCCACATGTCTTTTCTCCAGCACTGCTGCTTCCAGTGTTCCAGTACCTCCAGGTCCCTGTCCAATCAGCCAAGCCATTCACCATTGCTCAAGACTGTGTATTCTTGTTTCAGGCCATTTTTCTGTTCACACAAAGTGGATGATGAGTTGCACTTGATGAGACTCTGCCCACTAGGAGTCTTTCTTTACCTTCAATGTTGTTCTTTAGCATCACTTCTGAGTGGGACTGTTGTCCATTTTTATTGGCCACCTGTATACTTAGTCCATCCTGTTGTGGTTTGTGTCTATGATTTAATTCACAGAGATTTGCCTTCTTATGAACTTAGTGATATTGATGGTGAGTTCATGGGTACACCTTAATCTGTATCACATCTAAAGGCCTAATTGGATATGTTTTTTCCAGAGGAAACTTGCTTTTACTGGTATCCAGAGTCTCTGCTGAATTGGAGTCTCAACCCATCCTCAGGGTTCTAGGGTCAGTTTTCTCCCTCTTAGCCAGTTCCAGCTCTGTGTCCTCATGATATCACAACTCTTAGCTTTTGCCCTCAGGGTTACTCCTCACCCTCCTTCCATTCCAGAATCCCATCCATACTTTTTGTATAGCCATCAGTGTCTCCAAGAATGAGTCTTATTGAAAGGTTAGAGGTTTTACATGAGAGGACCCTTCAGAGAACCCCAGTTAGCATAATAGCAGAAGGAGTGAATTCAAATTCCAGAGCATACTTTTGATTGTCATTGAAATAAGAGAGATTTCTTAATGAACAGAAATCACAGGAAATTTAGGGCAGAAAACAGTCACCGGTTTTTCTACCTTGAT
The DNA here is from genome assembly GCA_004024845.1 of Tonatia bakeri. Taxonomy (NCBI): domain Eukaryota; kingdom Metazoa; phylum Chordata; class Mammalia; order Chiroptera; family Phyllostomidae; genus Tonatia; species Tonatia bakeri. The sequence goes on along the minus strand of PVIA01001674.1, from coordinate 46,056 downwards.
GTAATCACGGTTCACATTGTATTCTTTGCATGTGTTTTCACATTTAATCTTCAGAAGACTCCTCCTGTAAGGTAGCTGTTATTAGTGCCCTCAGATGAGGAGACAGAGACGCAGAGGACTGATGTAGCTGGCTAAATGTCACACAACTAGAAAACAGTCAACCTGGGCTTTCAACTCACATTCTACACCGGCTTCCGCAGTGCAAGGATGTGAATAAGTGTCTTGGAAAAGACAACAAAACCAAAGAGCCTTGACTGAAGGTGATATTATTATAGTGAAGCGACCAGACATCTGAACTCCAGTAGGAAGTTTTCCCTGACATGCATCCATCGCTCCCAGCACTTCCCCAGGAGATTCATTTTAGTATTTGAATCCTGAGAACACTTTAAACAACACACATAGTATTAATAGTAGGTGTATTTAACTGTGTCCATTTCTATCTTTTATCTTGTATTCTTACTATAACCTATTTAAAAACAGCACTGACCTTTTTGTCTGTATTTTGATTTTTAAAAAAATAGCTATACACGCAGAGAAGCAAGAAAAAGCATGAGGTAAAGAAAACTCTTGATTTAACAAGAAATTGTTTACCTCTAGCCACTGCAGCACCTGGATAATGATGATGCTAGTACTGGATTCAAAAGAATAATTGTGGGTCTGACGTCTATTCCGAAGAAACAGCACAGAGAATGCTGTTGCCTTGAACTGAAATAGTCAAGAAAACAGTGCTGGGAAATACTCTAATCTCTTTGCTGGGTTGGTATATCAGTTTTAATTGATGCCCCATGCCAAAAAAATGTTTTTGGCAAGGCTTCACCCTCATTCTATGCCAAGAAACCACTCCTGTGAGATAACAATAAAAGGAGGTAGTTTACAATAAAAAGTTCAATATGAAAAGAAAGTTAATAAGAAGTCAAATACATTTAGTACCCTTGGCTGAAGGAGCAGAGTGTCAAGCTACAGGAAATCTTCTGTAGTGATTTTATAATGTCTGTGGTCTAAAATAAAATTGCTCACAACGTGTCCCCTACAGGCCCAACCTGCCACCTTCAGCCACCGGAGGACACGTGCATTTGCACTTCTTCTGTGGGGCATTTTCCCTGACACGTTTGATTCCTTGACTGGTGTTTGTATTCTACACGGTGAGCTTTCAGCATGGTTTTATAGAACGAGTGGCCAGCTGGGGGCCAGGTGGAGGGAACAACGCAAACAATTGTTAGACCACCAGGGCGTAACAACAAAACGAAAGCAAAACATCCACGAAAGGAACCAGACCTAGACACATGGCAAATCACTGCCAGCAATATGTACCCAAAATTAAAAAATAAACAACCAGGACTTTTCCAGAAACTAGAAATTTAAAGTGTCACTGCTGCTTTCATTAAGCTTAACTTAGATTTGAGTTGGAAAGCTGTTGTAATGTCCAAAATGATGCAAAAAAATAGAAGGTGTAAGAGAAAGTCGCAGCAGGGATTATTTTAAGCTTTTTTTTTTTTTTTTTGCAGTTGTGTGAATTTGGGAGATTGTAAAAAGACACAGATCTAGAAAATGAAATGAAGGTCGTTATAGAACTGTGCTCTCATTTTCCACGCTGATCAGCACCAACACAAACACACTCACACACCGCACACACTCGCACGCACATGAAATGGAAAAAACTAACTGCAGAGAACTACCTCAGCTACTTCACTTTATTTTTAGCAATCAAAGGTGTGATAGAAACAGCTTCGAAGGGGGATTCGATAACTGGCTTGTGGTCCTTTAAACAAAAGCATTTTAAAAAATGTTTACATACAGAGAATTAGCCATAAAGGTAGTAGGGTTTTTTTATTTTTTTGTCCTTTTCTTTTTTCTTCCTTAAGAAACCATAACAAGCATGACTGAACAAAGAATCAACTTCAAAGTCTCATTCCTTGGTAGGAAGTGCTTTCGAACAAAAATCATAAACCTTTGTCAATGAGACCTTTGTGAGAAATGACGAGAGCCTTCCCTCCACCTCTTGTCAAGTCCTTAAAAGCAAAGGAGGTTTCTCTCCCATACAAAAGAACACCTCAGTCAGAGGAAGAGTCATGTCCGAACAAACCTTCCCTTTGCCCCAAGCATTGGCCTGGCACCGAGTGAAGTGATTTTGTAATACGTATCTCACAAATAAGGAAACGCAGGGCTGCACTTTTCCCCCCTTTTCTTTCTTTCTTGTATTTATTTATTCATTTTAATCTGTACCATCCTGTCCTCCAACAGATCTTCAGGCAGTTGCTAAGACAAGGTATTGTAAGGAACACAGAGCAGTTGGGAAATCAGATAGGTTTACATAAGACGATCGCATCTGTCCAGGCCGGTTTGCTGTTTCTTCAGCTGTATTTCACTGTGAGGGGAGAAGAAACCTTACTTTCTGGAATTAGGAAAAAGCATCTCCCATCCCCCTTTCCACTCTTGGGATCCCAGTTTGAACACCCTCTTCCCCACCCCCAACAAATCAGATTGGCCAGGAAGGACCAGACTGGTAGTAGAAACATTCCATTTTGTGGTAGACAGCAGTGCTATTTTCGTTGTTTCCAAAGTCAGCCTCTCTAAAGCTATATTTGAGGGTTAAATGGAATAGTCCAGACCAGAAAGGTTTGGCATCAGTGTCTTATGAAAAGTATGGGAGGGTAAGTGTAAGGAATTTTGGTCAGGTAGCTGTCATTTTAACTGAAATCGTAACTCAATAAATATCTGTAAGGAGGAGGATGAATTAATTTGAACCTGTAGCCTACATAATTATCACTTCTGGTTTACTTCTCTTCATGATAGTTCACCCCGGTTCCATTTTCCTTCAACTGAGGGTTGTTTTTGACTATGCTGATGGAAATGAGGTTCTACATTTCACCCTTGACTTGTCAAAACTCAGGAAATGGTATTTGGCAATTATCAGTCACTGTCTACCTAGATTTCTAGCTATCTGTTATGCAAATAGTGAGCATAGAACATGAGCCCTATTTTGGGGGCTGGGGAATAGAGGCGGTTTCTAACACAGGAAGTGGGAAGCAGGGTGACCCATGCTGTCATGGGCGCAGGGAATTATGTTCAGAATAACTGAAAAATGAGAAGGGAACTTACAAGGTGCTGTTGGACAGTCAGCCACAGTGGTGTGGTGAATTCCTATAAATGAGGAACCATCCCCTCCCCCTTACACCTACTCAGCTGTAGGCAAGTATGGAGGGAGAAATTAGACACCTGTGACAATACAGGACCACGCTGAACCCTTTATGGAAGAATTAGTCCCAGCAGGGACAATTCTACCTGATTAAGTTCTGGCTACTGGCTTTTAATTTCCCAAATTATAATGGTGTTGCCATCAAAAGAGACGTCCTTTAAGAGCAAATCACTACTTTGTTTTCCATTGTTGCACATCAGGCTTGTCGCTATTGAGTTCTACTGAGAACATTTTACCAAATAGGAACATGGAGGAAATGATAGGATTAAAGAAACTGACCAATAGCACCTCAACTAAGTGTAATACTGAGTAATGCATAACTGCAGCCTTGTGAACAATGAAACCCCAAACCTCTCTATTTACTTGGCTTCTTTTCCCATCAGAGCTTTGAAAGAGGACCGGCAATACGAGAGCACTTGACAAAAGGAAACTTTCCCTTTCATCTCGTTGATATTCCAGGAGAAAGTCTCGACCTGTGAAATATATAGCTCTGCTTAGAGCAGCCTGACACTGTCTTCGTTTCTGTGAGTGGAAGTGCACAGTCACATAGTCGGACTGAAGAGCACAAGTTCAATGACATGACTTCCCCCAGCTGAAAGGGTTAGGACAGTCCAAATTCTTAATTGTATTGTTAGACCATATGTAGGCCAAGGATGAGGAGACTTATGATGCCTGGTTTTCTTAATCTCTCATGTTTAGTAGAATACTTAAAACGCCAAGGCACTTAATCATCATGTATTGACTTAAGCCTCAGAGTGTTCTAAGAGGGCTTTAGTTCAAAAAGTCTACCTTAAGCACAGGTCTAGACTGAGTAACATGCTTGGTTGAAAAAGCCAAGTTCATGGGTGTCAATCCTTACCTTTGACATTCAAAAGCCTATTTCCTATCTCCACGCAAAGCTTTTCCAAAGTGTGTTAAGTAAGCAGTAGATACATTCGAGAAACATGTTTTGATCTATCAGGCATATTTGAAACATAATTAAAACCCACCAAAATATTTTAATCTGCTATTTCATTATTCAATGTCATTGAATGTCATATAATAATCTGCTATTTCATTATTCAATGTCATTGAATAATGAAATATGAGTACTCAAAAAATGTTTTAAAAATTAAGTGAACTATTTTCTTCTGCAAGAGTCTATCTTTTTCATAGATTACTTAATAGTGATTTTTTAAAATTTAAACAAGAGTGGAAGTCTTGATGTTTTGTACATTCTGCAGCATGTTCAACAGCAGTAACAACACAGCAGAATGACTGTGAGTATGTGGTAGTAAAAATACATGGTATGAAAAACCTAACATTTATTGTGTGCCTCCCTCAGGTGCGAAGGCTGCCTCTGTTGCCTAATACCTGGGAGCCGTAAGACAAATTTCTTAACCTCTGAGTCTCTTCCTAAAGCCTTATGTACAATCCCATGGTTCTGTAAAGATCAAATAATGCAGTAGATTTGAATCACTTAGCTCAACTTTTGACACACAGTAAGCACTTAATACCCCCAAAGCAAGTTTTCTCCAAATTACCTGAAATACTGTATTACCTTTTGGTTTCTAAAAGGCTTACGGTTCTTGTTACCTGTGATTTAATGTTGGCAAATAAGGCAGCAAGCAAATATCCATGCTTCTCCTGAATCTATTTATCCAAAAGAATTGCAGTCAGGATCCTGAAGAGATGTTATTGTAGCTCCCCCATGTCCATTGCAGCACTGTTCGCAATAGCCAAGAGGTGGAAAAAACCTAAATGTCCACCAATGGAGAATAGAAAAAGAAATGTTGTATATACATGTGATGAGATATTATTCAGCCTTAAAAAAAGAAGGACATTCTGCAATATATGACAACATATGGGAAACCTGAGGGCATTCTGCTAAGTGAATATACCAGTTCACAGAAGGGCAAATACTGCATGATTCCATTTATACTGAGTGTCTAAAATAGCCAATGTATAGTCATTCATATAGAATGATGATTGTCAGGAGCTGGGGGAGGTGAAAATCGTACCTGCTAATCGGCAGGTATGATTTCAGGTCGGCAGGATGAGTACGTCGTAGAGACCTGCTGCACCCCGTCATGCCTGCAGGCAACGGTACTCCATTGTCACGTAGACATCTCTTCGGAGGGTAGACTTCATGCTGAGTGCTCTTAACACGATTTAAAGAAAAAGAAATTTCGTATGTTCTCTGATATGGGAAAAGTTTTTTCCTAAAGCAAAAAAACAAAAAGTTGTGCAAAAAGTAACCCTGGCCAAGTAGTGCAGTTGGTTGGAGCATCGTTCGAATACCCCGGGGTTGCAGGTTCAGTCTCCAGTCAGGGCACATACAGGAGTCAACCACTGAGTCCATGAATAAGTGGAGCAATGGATGCATGTTTCTCTTTTCCTTCCCCTCTCTCTAGAAATCAACTCAGAACAAAGTTGTGCAAAATTTAAAAAGTAATAAAAATTAAGTTTTGAAGCCTATTTCCTCAGCGCTTCATATTCTCAAGTGTTTAGCCAATACCTAACATGATTCTTTTATTTTATACATGAAGCAGTAGATGCCCGGAGATATTATTAAAGGCCTCCTCAGGTCACACATTGGTGAGTGATTTAATGACAAGAAGAAGGTCTTTCCTCTCTGCCACCCAGCCAGAAAGATCAGCATGAAAAGGAAAGACATTTGCATAGCAGGGGATCAAATTCAGCCTTTCCTACACAGGAGGGGCAGTCGGAATGACCAGAGATCAGATATGTTTTCAGCCTGTTTTGGCACCTGTCCATTCTGAAATCTGTACAACTGAATGAATACATAATGTGTTTTGCATGGCTGGGTCCCGTTCTTCTTGCTAATTTTTTCATCTTATAGGCAAACAGAATATAAGAAACCTGGTATACAAATGAAGGCTTCAAGCAGGTTCCTGGACTCAAACTCTAGTGCCAACCCAGTCTATTATTTTCAGAAGTAGAGTAATTTTTCCCTTGCTCCATTTCCATGTTTACTAGGAGACAACATTGTTACACTTGGTTGCATCAGAAAATATTGGAAGAGTTCTAGGATTTGACGCTACCACATGATCTTAGAAGGCTCTGCTGTGTTGCCAAGGAGTTTACCAGCACAAACAAGCTCCGGTAAAGAACAGGCTTCCCCTGACAACTGCAGAAAACCTAACCCATTGCCAAATGAGATGGGAAGGTTTTGATTATGTTTCAGTGAGTGCATATATGAATACATATGAATACATCAACTGCAACATCATACCTCTTTTTTTGTATTCCCGTGGAAAGTATTGGTTTCAGAGACGCTTGCTGTAAGCAGAAGCATCTCTCACTTCACTGAGTACCTTCGGGACATTTGGCAGGGTGGTGGGATTTGTCTTGGCACCCTCTCTCCTCATTTGGTGCCTCTCCTTCCCCTTCCTGGGCATTTCATTCCTCACCCCATCAGGTTTTAATCTGGCTCTCATTTTTCAAGTACTTCCCTTTAGGTGTTTGTGATAATGGCTTCAAGCACTCTGGCTCCCAGAGGCATTAGCACAGAGGTTTTAGCCCTTTGCTGTGGAGCTCAGAAACCTGGAAAGCCTTCCGAAAAGAAACTCCTCGATGACCCTGACTGAGCAGTGGGAGGAAATCTATGGGTAGGTGGGCTCTGAGGGTTCTGGGTGCCCACCAGGTCTAAAAGGGTTGTTCTGCCTTCCTAAGTTTGCTTCATAGGATGGTTTCTGAAATACTGGGCTGGGGGTGGGAGCTGTGAATGAGCCCCACCCCCACCCCCACCCCAAAGGAATGGAGAAGATGCAACTTGGACAGAAAAGAGCTGAAAGAGAAGAGCAGAGGTTTGAGATAGCCTCATTTAGAAAACAAAACTAATGTACCCAGAATCATCCCTCCACCCATAAACTTCTTCCTTTCTTAGCCCTCTCTTTCCCCTTCCTTCCTTCCTTCCTTCCTTCCTTCCTTCCTTCCTTCCTTCCTTCCTTCCTTCCCATCTCTCTCTCTCCCTCCTTCTCCCTCCCCCCCTCTCTCTCATTTTTCTCCTACATCATATACACTTGACCCTTTTTCTCTATTGTAAACAGCTGGTGCAGTCTGAAAGAGGCTTTCCCAGCCACAAATAAAGCCTGCTTAAAGAGATCATCATGGAAACAAATCAAGTAAATCCTTAATTAAATAAAGCCTTTGAGCCTCTGCTTTAATGTCGTATAACTGGCTATAAGCTTGTAACAGTCAGCTTTAAGATCTCTATGGAAGTTGCCATTCACCTTGTCTTCTCATTTAAAATTGAGTCTTAAATTAGGAAAAAATTCACCACCTACTGAATGCCAGGCCCTGTTCTAGGTGCTGGAGTCACAAAAGCAAAGCAGGTAGAGAAGCTCTTCCTGCTCATGGAGAATGGCAGAAATAAACAATAGCAACAGTGATGAGAAACATGCTGGCAGTTTATTGGAGAGTAACTGGATAGAAGAGAAAAATCAGGGTGCTCAGGGCAAGTCAATTGGAGGTAATGTGTTAGCAGTGATGTAACCAGACAAAAATGAAGGTTCGGGTGCCTGACACCACAAAAGCCAAACTCGTGAGGCAGGTGCTGGTGCAAAAGGAAAGAGGTTTATTCAGGTGCTGCCCAGCCTGGGAGAATGGTGGACTCCCATCTTAAAGACCATCTCCTCTTTCTGCCATAGAAAAAGTTTAACCGTCCTTGGCAAGGCCAAGACAAAAGCCAGCACTTAGAGTTTCTGTTTCATTTTAAAATTCAGTCCTTTGGGTCATGCAGGTGGCTGCTAGCAGTCTTAGTTCCCATCCAGGTAGCTTAGCTTGGTCCTGGCTGCTGTTCATTTTAGGCTTCCTCCTGGATCCTGTGTGTAGAGTTCATATGGCCATGGAGCATGCAGCTACTTGGGACTCATGGTTGCATTCCCCCAGGCGAGAGAGCATGTGAATGAGAGAGTATACCACCAGGTGGGTGAGAGAGAGAGAGGCTCCTTCCTGGAGACCATGGGCCACGAGACTGCTGAGGTCATGTGGTCCATGGAGAGAACAGGTGAGTGCACCGTTTGACTCCAGATCACAAGCAATAGAGAGAGCAAGTCCTTCTTTGTTCACCTGAGATGACATTATCTGGGGTATGGAATGGACCAGGTGCTTTCTCAAAATGAACAATCAACTTCCCGAACTTTTGCATACACCTCCCAACCAATCCCTTCTTTCCCCAGGCTAGTCTGACAGGCCTCTTTGGTCCAGCTCCTCCTCTTGCACCCCGTTTTGACTTGGTGGCATATGTGCCTGCCTTCCCCCAGCCCCACCCCCAATCTAGTACCAGAGGAGGTGGAAGAAGGGCTTCTCTTCTCTCCCCAGTTATCTTGCTACCTTTGTGCATGCTTAGTGTAAGAACCTCCCTCCGCTGCCATTCCAGCCAATGATGGGGAGACTCTTTAGGGATCCGATTGACTGTCTCAGGGTAACAGTGATATGGATGTCTCCAGGGGAAGTTATTGAAGTGAAGAATATGGGCACAGCTGTACGACTTTCCTAAAATAGAGAACAGCCTGATGTATCAGAGCCACAGCAAGAAGAAAGGAGTGCTGTCCAGTGGGTGAAGGAGAGATTGGTATAAAATGAGACCTAGGTATAGCTCTGTAGGGCTTTGTGAATGAGAAGAAGCACCTTGGCTGGATTTTACTTGTTGCAGGATGCATGTGCAGAATTTTAAGAAATGATGTGATCTAATCTAGTTTATGCCTTTAATGCCACTCTGACTAAATTGGGCAGAGATTCAGTTGTAGAGGAGCAAGAGAGGAAAAAAGGAGTACATTTGGGGACTTTTTCAGAATGCCAGGTAAGAGACGATGGAGGCTTAGGGTAGGGATGGGGTAGTGAAAATAGAGAGGAAACCGATGGATTTATGTTTGTCTTTTGAAAGTAGAGAATCAACTGAATAGAAGGGGTGAAGAAAAGAGATGAATCAAAGGTAATTCCTATGTATTTAGCTTCAGCAGCAGGGTAGATGGTGTTGTGGTTCATTCTGGTTGGGAAAAAAAATCTACGGGAGGCTAAGAAAAAAATACTAATAGTTTGATAGATATACATGACAGATATCTATTGGACATCAATATAGATAACAAGAAAGCAGTGTGAATTTTCAGTTGTGGGCACCTGTGCTGTATTAAAAGTCAAAGAATTGAATGTGTCAACTTCTGGAATGTGTGTAGTTAGAAGGAAGAACTATTCCCATAGTTAGGGTCTGACAGAAGAGGAGGAAAGAAGAAAGCAATACAGAAAACTGTAAGGTAGGCCGTAAGGTGAGACTGAAATGGAGAATTTGGTATGGAAGCCATGCAAAGAAAGTATTTCAAACAGGAGAACAGTCCCAGAATGCTGCTGGGACATCCAGTAAGAGAAGGAAAATAGAAACATAGAGGCCATTCATGACCTTAAAAAGAGTTGTTAGGACAAGTGTCTCAAGGTCTAGGCAGTCCTTACTAAACGCTGTTCTTGCTAAATGTTCAAATGTATCACAGTATTTTGCAGATGCAGCTGTAAACAGGGTAAGCTTGTCAGGAACACAATGAGGTAAGTGTAGCCAACCGCAGAGAAGAAATCAACATATCATTGAATAAATAGTGTGTATAAGCAATGGCTAAGTTTCTCTTCTAGGAGACAGAGCCTTGGATGTGAATCCTCTGTCTCCTTTACTTTTTGCAGGTAAATAGAACTACCTTGCAACAACCACCTCTCATTCGTGAATGCAACACCCCCAGTAGTGACTTACTTGAGTTTGGTAACAGTGATTTTAGTGAAAAAGGGGTGTTTCGACCCAAACTGAAGTGCATTACGCTAATAAGGTAAACAGAAGAAGGATCCCAAGTCAGTATGATGCTGGCTTAAACTAATTCCAAGATCAGCAGTTCAGCTTTTGTGATCATCACCCTTAGGGTCACTCATCTGTTGGTGACCCACGATCTTTGCAATTCATAGAAAATGAGAGCTTGTAGTCAGCCATGATGCCAAAATCAGAGTAGTATTTCCAGCCATGATAATCATGGCTATTAAGAGCTCATGTGAGTCTACAAGTATAATTTCTCTTCCGAAATATTATAGAATTTTCCTTTCCTTTCTCTGTCTACCTCTCCTTCAAATCCAGTCTCCAATATCATATGATTCTTCAGAGAAATGAAATTCAGTCTGCATTAGCCTGGCCAAAAATGCAGCTTAAAATAAGCTCTGAGGAAGTGATAGAACAGCAAGAACAGGACTCTCAGTAGAAAGTCCTGGATTTTAACTAGCTCCTCTTCGAAATGGTAACGTTTTTGTGACTCGGACATCAAAGGGACAAACATGTTACAGGGATAAATGTAGGAATGCTGGCAATCAGGGTCTAAAGAGAAGAAATAAAGCAAGAGGAAATGATAGACAGGAGAGAGAAATTTGGGTTTCTTTTAATTCAGTTTTTAGTCCTAAAAAAGTTATCTGTAAAAACAAAAGTGGTCTTAATGTTCTTTGAATTCTAAACTTTCCGTGCTTTCTGAGGATGACAAGGAATATGCCAATTTTGGGCATTCATTCCATTATGGAACAGGATGGGTGGATTTTAACTAACGATTGCAAGCCTCTTCTATTGTCATTAATCCTAACTGTGTTTTGAAATTCCCTGAGTTGCTTCCTTTGAAGGCATATAGAGGGCTTAATGTGTTGGCCCAGCATGGAGGTGGTGGTCCTTTAGTTAATAATTTTTCTTATTTTCCAGTATCTTGGAAGTATTTTTCCAAACTGACAACCCAATAGTTAGATGATAAAACATTTTGTGAAATAACTTGTTTCCACCAACTTTTAAACCTTCATCATTTCTTCAGCATCTACCTGCGCTAGAAAACAGGGCAGCCTGAACTTTGAAGGATGGAGTCGGTGGTAATTATGCCCACAGTTTTGTTGCAATGTCAGACGGAAAGCCCCGGAAGTTCATGGAGCCTTACCTTAGGCTTCAACATCACTTTGTATGGAAAACTCTGCAGGGGTGCCCAACCATGACCCACGGGCCATGTGCAGCCCAGGATGGCTGTGAATGCAGCCCAACACAAACTTGTGCATTTACTTAAAACGTTATGAGATTTTTTTGTGATTATGCGTCACAATGTATTTAATGTGTGGCCTAAGACAACTCTTCTTCCAGTGTGGCGCAGAGATGCCGAAAGGTTGGGCTCCCCTGCAAGAAGTCCCTTTAGGAAGGAGAATGGCCTACATGGTGGGAAAGAACTCACCAGACGTCCCTGAGTTTTCCATAAAGCAGATTCTCTTCTTTACCTTCTAATTAGTTCGTCTTCATTCTTTTTTTTTTTTATTGCTGCAAGTCACTTGATTCATTAAACATTCATGAATGCTTTTACCTTTCTGTAAATAGCAGTTGCAGAGAAGCACTTTCTAACAGAAGAGGCATTACTAATTTTCTCAGGGGAAAAAGTAACAAGTACTCATTAAACCATGACATCAAATCTAAGCTGCCAATGGGATTATTAAAAGCCATACGATGCTTCTTGGGGACTCATTTGTATTATTACTGCAATTATGTTCCATTCACAACTGAACTGCAATAGTAAAATATGTTTGAAATCCTCTATGACACACCCACATACTCACACATCTCAGTAACAAAAGTCCTGGCAGTACGGGTCTCATGTTTGAGCTCGGTCCCACGAGTCAGCGGGTCAGACACACTGACAAACCCCATGTCCTATCGGGACTCCGTTTCCAAACATATGCTCCAAGAAGCAGCCTTCCTTAATTTTCTGAATTTGGATTTTTAGGATGAGCTTCAGGGTGAAAAAAAAAAAGTCCTTCTAAGTAAACATCTCAGCCCAGGGATGCACGTGCTGTGGAAGAACCGTGTAGGTAGCACGTCAGACCACTAGGGTGAAAGTGTAACTAACGTTTGTGTCCCTTCGTGTTCGCCATATCGAAGGACTGTCAGAATTTTCTTCTTGTTGGTGAATTCTCCTTCCTTTTACTTTTAAATGTGTTTGGAGCCTCTTAAGTGTTTGAGAGTAGGATATATTTAAAGTAAATTAGGAATGCAAATTTACAGAACATGTACACTATTTCACACTCGAGTGAGAGTTGTGCTAGCCCTTAATTTACCTGACAGGACATTGGAAGCTCGATCTCTTAAATCCTTGCAGAGGACGGGGTGTGCCTAGGAGGCAGAGCCTGTGGGCACCTGGGGCTTCTTCGGATGGAGTGCATCTCCAGACACCGCCCTCTGCAGCCAGTGGGGGTCATTAGAAGTGTTCCTTTTCCTCGGTGCTCTGATCCCTGCCTAGGGTGGAGCTCTGTCCTGAAAGCCTGCCTCACCCCGGCATTTCTTCCTGGAACTACTATTCCCTGTATGTATCTTTCCAGAGAGTCCCTGGGGACTGCTTCTTCCCAGAGAGCCACTTTCTAGAAACGGGATCTTCCATATCATAAAACTAAGTGTAAGTAGCACCATGTTACTGTTAGCAGAGGGAAGAGATGTGTGTGACCAGCCCTTCATCAGTTACAACACTCCGTCACAGGGCTGTCCCACTGCCCTCCACAGCCAGCCACCATGCATCCTTTAGACCTGACAGGAAGGCGGACACACAGTTTCCACCCTGGCTCACAGATTCCTTTTGCTTTGCCCCACCCCCAGGTTCCTGTTCTTTTCCTTTCAAAGCTTGAATGACAACCAAGTTTGCCACCTCCTTGATTTTTGACTGCACGTAACCCCTTCAAGGAATAATCCATCAGTGTTCTCCCATTCCTGGACCTTCCTGTTCCAAACTCCTTTCCCTTTCCGTACTACCATACCACTGAGGCCTTTGGTACAAGTTACCACTGAGGCCTTTGGTATCAGTTATGCAGAAGTCCCTTCTGGTGCATCTTATAGATGATTGATTGGTCACTACTTCAATATTTTTCAGAAATCCAAGTCCATTTACTTGTTGAATACACATATTCTTGGCAATCTACGTAATCACATTATGAAGGTTCAGCAAAGGGCTGGCTTAGTTGTCACTCAGGTCCCCAAAGGCCACTTGAATGTAGGATCAAATGTGAGTCCCAAACCTCTCTCTGCTGGCAGGCATGGGGTTGCTAATACAAGCACCAGCCTCTTCAGCCTTGATTCATACCAGGGATTAGCCTAGCAGAGTTGGAGGTGGCCGACTCTCTTGTCATGCACTGAATACTGCTCACCAGCCCCATCAGGAGTCAACATGCAGGCTATGATTGAAGTCGTGAATTTTGGGGAGTCTCGTGTGACACTTCACATTTGCCTCTAATGAGCTTGTGACGATATTATGGCCTGTTGAAATAATTGTGAAATTTGACTTTATTATTTATGATATTATTATATGCTAGAAGCAATAAAGCAACAAGATTCATGACTCAGACTCTGGACCCAGACAACTTGGTCTCAGAGTTCAGATCCAAACTCATTTTCTGTGTGACTTTGGGCAATTTACTTAACCTCTCTATGCCTAAGGTTTCCAATTCAATTATTATCGCAATAGAGTTTTGTGACTATTAAACATATTAATGGATTTAAGTGCAAGGAACAGAGTTAAGTGCCAAATACATGGAAGAAATTTTACTATAAACCAACTGTCCCATAATTTAACTCATTTAAAATTTAATAAATGAGACTTTTCTAAAAATACTTTATTATTTGCATTGTTCGCTAAATGTAGATCCTTTTACTTGGACATTTTTGCTTGACACTCCTTAGATATTATAAATCATTCAGATATAAAGTTACCTAACAATATTATCTTATATAAATGTCTCTCCCACATAATTAGCTCTAATATGGAAAGCTACCAAATATTGTGTTGAATAAAATTGCCTTGTTCATATTTCATCTGATCCATATTTTTATTTCACTATAATGTAAAATAAAGTTTCTTCACATGATTTATTCTTTTCCTGGTGTTGATTACGCTTTTTTTGTCTCTAAACCATGTTTGTTGCAGAGTTTGTCAAAACTGAGACATTGTGATCCTAGTAGGTGTTTATCAGAAATTATCCAGTTTCTCACTTTGAAATTAAAATTTTACCTTTGTCTCCTGTTCTTCATGATTCTAAAGATTTCTGACAGATGCCCTGATATCATTGCTTTGTGTATTATAATTTATCTGGTTCCAAATACTGTAGAAGCCATTTAAGCAAGTAATTATTTAACATCTATTTCGTAACTCAAGGACAGTCTTCAACAGGGGGCAAAATTGCCTCCATCAGAAAACTTTGCTGAATATCATGCTTGCTTGAGTGTAGAAAATTTTTAGAAAAATACAAAAGAAACCGCGTGAGTGCTTCTCTGGAATGGGGGCAGCAGAAAGGGAGTAACTTGAATGTTCTCTGAAGATTTTACTCAGTGTGTGTGTGATGTTAATATAAACATAAGCCCATTTTCCATAGATGGTTCTCATCTCTGTTCTCGAGGCACCCTGCTCGTTCAGCCCTCGATGAAGATCGTCCACAGGTTCGTACATTTTTCTAGTGGCCTTGAGTATACCTCGCTCCTCCGACTTTTTTGCAGTTCCTTTTCCTTTCCAACTTGTGTAGGAGCACTCCAAGCCGCCACGTCGATTTCTTTGTCTCCCGTGTCACGTACTGCTCCTGGGATTGGTTACTAGATGGCAAGGATTCTGTCTTTGCGGGAAACTCTCTCCCCCCCACCCCCCAACCCCTGCCCCGTGTCTCTTCAATGACCGATGATTGCTCAGATTCTCAATATGGGATTTGACCCATATGTCACAAAGCTTTTAGGATCAACTTTTCAAAAGTTTACATTGCTCGTTCAGATACTGCTTCCTGCAGCTCCAGACCTTGCATGCTTTAACCACAATGCCATTTAATTGGGCAACTGGGGCTTCCAGCTGGCGACAGTCACAAAATAGCAGCTTCTACTTAGAACAGAGCCTGGCAGCTGGGGAATCCCAGAGTAGCAATCCTCATTTCTAAAAATGGTTTTGATATTCCGTTTAAAACATACAGTGTATTTTTATTTAGAAAATATTTATTTAGCTGTCAGAAACACTTCAACTAACCACTACGCTTTAAAAGGGCTGGGATCTGGTTACACCCTCAGACATCATTGGAGCTCTGGTTTTTCGTAAACTGAGCATAATGAACTATAGTTGAAGAACCCTTTATAGTTACCCACGTGGGATTTTCTTGTCACCTACTGTATACACAAGGCAAATATCTTAATCCCTTGCATCTTCTAAGGTCCGATTCCTGCTTTGTCTGTACCCCCTTATCTTGCACAGTAAACAGAGACACGCCTTCAACAAGGGGAAGTAGGGAAGATCAAGGGGACTCCGGACTCAGTTTAATCTCCTTATGTACCCAGACTGGGAGATTTCAGCAACTACCGAGTCAGACATCTCTTAATGGAGGAAATTAGAAAACCCCGATAAGATAAGTAGGAGGAGGTGGTAACTGATTAGCTGTAAGGGTCTGGGGAACAGACTGACCATGAGAAAGAAAATCAATAGACTTTTTTCCCCCTGTTTTTAAAGCAAGTGGTTTCTGAGGGAGAGTTCAGAATCAAAGCTGAATCAATAGTCTAGGAAGAGAAATCTAGGTTAAGGGGATCCAAAACTGATTAGTGAAGTCAAACCATGGCCTAGCTAATCTTCCACTTTTGTCTCTGCCTTCTTGCCTCCTCTCCTAAGTGTGGACTTCATCTTAGAAACTGTGCCTTCCAAAGCATCTGTACAGAATGGTTCACCTGGGATTGCTGTGCATGCACACAGCAACATATGGCAATATAAGTACACAATACTCTATTATTATGCGCGTACTTATACACACATTTTTTCATCACTTTGACTCTTGCACACTTTGTGTCTGAGAATTCATTTTGCTTGGTTTTTCCAGGGTTACTAATTCTGTCTGCTCCGAGCACTGAATCTGATTTCTTTTTTGTTCTGCTACCAACCAATGCCCTTGACCCATTCCTCTTCATTCTGCCCCACACACCCTCCGTTCTGGCAATGTGTGTGTCCATGAATGCTTACTTACGCCACAGGCATGCAGGTTTCTGCAAACATAACTTATGCTTAAAACACGTATGACCTACTGACCTTTCTGAACAACACTGGGAGAAGAATAATAAAGATGAAAATCCTGGCGATGTGGGGTCACCAAAGTCCACGGGGCATGCCGCTTACTGCCCCATATATGGCACCGCTTCAGTATGGCCCCTCAGGTCATCGGCTGTTCCACACAGGAACATTTCTGCAAACCTTACGCCCAGATCAGATGAAGAAGGAATGATTTATTCAGTTAATTTTCATGTAAGAGCATAAAAATAAAACAGAGCTTTGACTCTCATGGAAAATGAAGAACCCTAAAGACTTGGGTCTGGAAAGGACTTCGTTTACAGCTCACCTAATCTAACCTTTTCTTCTAAGGTCAATCGGCTGATCGCTCTGCATGTGGGCATTACTTTGCTGAATGATGCCATTATTATTTTGTAATTTCCAGAAGAATGTGAATTTGCCCATCTCAGCAGAGAAATGTGTAGTATTTAGTTTTTGTCTTCACTGAGGGTGTGTTCACCTGCTGTGCATGCTGAGGAAATGGGCCGGTCTGTGTAACACCTTCTCAAGACGGAGCTCTTCGACATTCGTGAAACTGGTTTTCTGAGGCTCCAGTCCTGCTCGGTCTGAGCTGACTTCCGTTAGACTGGTGGACACGGAGAGCAGCTGCCTGGAGCCCTTCTCTACTCAGCACTTCTCAGAGTAGGACCAGCCTGTTCCAGTGCTTGGACAGCATTTATTTCTTTTTCTATGTTTCAGAGAAATACTAAGTCTACATTGATTGAAGCCATTAGTAATGTAACTAGTAATCCAAGTAGTTTATCGAGTTTCTCCTGCCGGTACTGGCTACTTTGAAGTATTATATAACTTTCTGGCGATCTGGAAAAATGATACAGAGGGAAGTGTTGGCTAGCCAATGTTAATATTTGCTCAAAACAGTGAGTCACAAAAACTGCGATTTCCTCTTTGGGCTGCTTATTACTGGCATATTGTCTGAGTCTCAGTATAATTTGATGCAGTAATCCCTGTTTAGAATGTGGAAGAATGCCTTGTTCGGGTTAACGGGAGACCTCTATTTGTCTTGATATTCCTGTGGGTGAGTTTCCTTCGGCTGCATTTGGAGGAATCAGTCATCCCATCAGAGGTCACCTGGTAGGGCTGCTGGATTTGCTTTTTCATCGTTCACTCTCCCTGACGTGTGTCCGCACCCGGGCTCGATCACAATTCTTCTAAGAAACGGTTATTCATCTGCCTTTTCTGAAACACTGACCATCTAAATCGGAAGATCATTCAGAAAGTGACCTTCATTTGGAAAAGGCTTAGGTGCTAACAGAATTGGGCCTAGAAGAATCTATCATGTACAAAACAAAAAATCATCATTTTCTTTCCTATAGGCAAACTGTGAGCTATATGTACCCACTTTTCTTGGGCTTGACCTTCCATGATTCCGAGCATTTCTTTGGGTTCCAGAAATTACAATGCACCATATTGTCACACCATCTGCTTATAAGATGAAAATGTGTGCAGGGAAGTCAGAGAGAGACAGCTCAGTCACATTTCTCTTGAACAGCCCTGCCCCAGTGGTGGCAGGCAGGGACAGTGTAGTGAGCTATGCGGTCAGGTTGACCTTAACTCCAGCCCTGTCTTTGCAACTTACTAATGTGTCCCTTTGGGGAACTCTCTTCATCTGTCAAATGGTGGTAGTAGGAGCACCTGTGTCCTATGAGAATTGCAAATGATATTGTAGATAGGCGAGGCACCCAAGCAGAGGGCCTGACACAGAGAAAACAGATCACACAAATTTATAATTACTATCGCATAGTTGAAACTCATTGCACCACATTACTTACAAAAGTGGAAACAAGCCCAATGTCCATCAACTGCTGACTGAACAAAATGTGGTCTGTGCATAGAAGGGTGTGTCACTTGTCCTTAAAGAGGAGAGAAATTCTGACACAGGCCACATCACGAGTGAACTTTGAAGGCAGTCTACCAAGTGGCATAAGCCAGGCACAAGAGGACAGACATCAAGTGGCTCCACTTACATGAGGTACCCAGCGTAGTCGGACTCAGAGAGACAGGAAGGAGAATGGCGGGTAGCAGGGGCTGGAGGGAGGGAAATGGGGCGTTCGTGCTCAGTGGGTTCCGGTCTGTTTGGGAAGATGACACAGGTCTGTGGATGGCTGGTGGTGGTGCTGCCCCACAGTGTGAGCGTACTTAATGTCACTCAACTGTCCACTTAGAGGTCACTAAATTGATACGCTTTATATATACTTTATCATAATGAAAATGTTTCTAAAGAGTCAATTCTTTAAGTCACTTGAAGCTAAAAACAGGTTATTCTTTTAACCTAAGAAAGATCTTTACATATCCCATAATTTTCATTGTGATTATGATGAGGAAATTATTGATTATTAATTCCTTTGGATTGCTCCTTTGTAAAACTAGAAAATATAATGTTGATGGAGAGAGTGGGGAGGGGCAGTGTCTTAGGCTGCTAGGGCTGCTGTAACAAAACACCACAGACTGGGTGGCTTACACAACAGAAATCTAGTTTCTCACAGTTCTAGAGGTTGGAAGCTCACGTTCAAGGTTGATTTCTGCTGATGGCCATAAGGAAAGGAAGTATTTCAGGCCTCTGTCCTTGGCTTGTAGATGGTCACCCTCTTGTGCCTGTTCGTATGGTCGACCTTCACCGTGCACATGTCTGGTGTCTCCCCGCTCTCCTGAGGACCAAGTCAGATCGGCTCAGGGCCCACGTTAATGCCTCGTTTTAACTTAATCACCTCTTTAAAGGTCTTATTTCCAAATACTGTCACATTTTGAAGTGCTGGGGTTAGGATTTTGTTGACCTGAAAGAAATAGACAGCCAGATATTTCTCCAGCAAAGTGGATTTATTCAGGAACGACGAAGAATTACCATTTGGGGCAAGTGTTCTAATGGTGAGCCATCAGAACATTAGAGGAAAGGAGAGAGACCTCTTCTGTGGACTTGGGAGGAGCTATTGTAAATGAAGAGGCCACCGGAGGAAACTAAAGGTTCGGAGCAGAGTGATTTACGTGAGCTTGAGTGTCTGGCGGTGTCCTGTTGGCTGATCTGTTACTGGGCAGAGGAGGAATCTTTTGTTTCTCCTGCTGACATAGTAAAGTAGGTTCACTTCCTGTTGGAGATTCAAGGTATGCTTCTTCCTGCTGGGGCCAATGGTGTGCCTTGTGTGATGTGTGAGAATTCTTCCCTTTCTCACCTCCAGACTCCATGCTAAATGAGGTTTCTGTTTATTAATTTTCACCGCTTCAATACACGAATTTTAGGACAAGGATACAACTTACTCCCTAATGGTGGCAGTAACAGGAAGAGACCTTTTACAGCTGGAAAAAAAATCAATCTTACTTTTCATTTCTGTACATTGACGCATTCTTTTAAAAGTGTTACTTGGAGTTTACTGGGTTAGGGTCCAAGTCAGGGTCAAGGTCAGGGTTAGGGGTCAAGGGAAGGGTTAGGCATTATTTTAACTGCTGGAGCCACAGCGATGAAAAGACAAGATCTGTGACTAATCAATCAGGGAATAAAAATGATAATTCTGTGTAGCAACAAGTGGTATGAAAATAGCTCATGAAAGGCCGTGTGCTCATGATGCAATAGGGGGAGAGTGATGCTTAGACAATGTAATCTAGGATGATCTCCCCAAAAGAGTGGTATATCTACAGATGTAAAAGAAGTGAGGGCTGAGATTTACAAAGATCTGAAGGAAGAAGATTCCAGAGTCAAGGAACAGGAACTGCAAAGTCCCTGAGGAAAGAGCACATTGGACATATTCGAAGAATGGAAAGGCCGGTGTGACTGGAAAAGGCAGCAAAGGGGAAATGATCGGACAGGAGTGGGGAGAATTCTGCAGGGCCCAGGTGGTGTGCAGCCTTGAAGGGCACAAGGTAGACCTTATTTATGTTTTATTCTAAATATAATAGAAGAAATTTGCATCTTACTCTGAGTAGAATGAAAGGCTTTGGAGGAATTACAGAGGAGAGATATGATCTTATTTATATTTTTAATAGATCCCATAACTGCATTTTTGAACAAGCATAACTGGTAACAAAGTCAAATGCCTTTATATTTATTCCCACCTTCTCTTTAAAATGTATTCAATGGGAATAATCTTGCCTGGGTCCTGGACGAACAATCTGGCAAGCTTGCAACATTTCTGCTCTTTCGTAACAAACAGTCCCAGAATGACTTTAAATTGCAAACAGAGTTTTGATTCAGGAGACTGCCCAGCCCTATGTAATAATCCAAACGCTGAATTTCACTTAGGGTTTCTTTCCCTCCTGTCTTCAGTCCGGCTGCCACTAGACGGGAAGCTTGCCTGCGTTGGGAAGGGGCAGGACCCGTTGCCCTCCCCGCTCGCCTTGGCCCGTGCACAGGGGGCTCGCGGGCGGATGGCACTGTGGGCAAGCTCTTGGCCTAAAACATCATTAAAACAGAAACTTTCTTGAGATTCTGTTGAGTGCCCCTATTTCCTGTATTCCCTTAGACCTGGGTATTTGCCTCTGTTCGCGTGGACCGCTACATTCTCGCCAAGGGCCAGGGCTTCCAGAAGCACACAGCCACACCCCTTCTGCGGAAAGTTCCCAGCCCTGCCGGACAGGAGGCAAAGACATCCCTTTATCCAGCAACCCCTCCCAAATCCTCTTTCTTTTGGATTCTGTCTTGTTCCAAACGTGATAGAGAGGTTCAAGATACTTGGACAAGTGGTCAGGGATTTCTTTTTTAAAAAATGCTTGTGAATATTTGCCTGACATTCACGTTGGGGCCTGATGTTGATGTTTCAGTGGTGCTGGGGCAGGATGAGTCCATTCCTTGCCTCCTGTCACATGACTCCGTGCCGTCACTGTGTGAAGAACTCACTGCATGGGAACAATGGAGGAAGGAGCGAGGCCAGGTGGGCATCAGTAGCAGTCCAGGAGAGACACAATGGCTGCTTAGAAGGAAGGTGGTGATGAGGAGAAAGATTCAGGATGTTTGAGAAATAGAACTATAATAACTCACCACTGGGGGTGATTAGACATGAAGGTTGACTTTGAACTTTTTGGCCAGTGGACAGAGAGAGGTATCATTCTCCGAGAAGTATGAGACTATAGAATATTGCATTTAGGGTGTGGATAAAGATGTGTAAAAGGGAAGATTTATGAATGAATTGTTCTGTGTCTTTTAAGTTTAAGAGTCAGATTTATGAGTCTGGAGTTCAGGGAGGGTTCAGAACTAAAGCTATAAATTTTGAAAGCATCAGCAGATAGAAAATTTCAAATCCACGGGATGGGATGAGATTACTTAGGGGAAAAGGGAACTTAGTGAAGAGAAGATAACTACTCTATGGCCAAATCATTTTGATTCCGACGTTCAGAGCTGGACTGGGGGTAGAGTGGTGAGGGACGCAGAGTGAGGTGTGTTCAGCCGGATGAACAGAGTCACAGGAAAAGTGTAACATGTGGAACCTGCCAGGTTAGAAAGGGGAAGACAGATGATTGGTTTCTGGATTTGGCTACAAAGTGCTGTTGGTGATCTTGACCAGAGTAGTTTCACTGGAGTGGTAGAAGCAAGAGTATGGTGTGAGGGGCCTGAAGGGACTGAGGAAGACAGAAAAAGGGAGATCGCAGTGTGCTTGAGTCAGTTGCAAGTTTTATAAGTTTTTTCTCTATTTTCATCCATATTCATGATAAAAATATTAAATAAGAAAAGTCAAGGAAACAACTCCAGGGTCTGTTAAAACTTTAATCCTGTGTGACAAGGAATGGAGTTTCAGTGCATTATCAATGGTTCTGGCACTTTTGGTGGAAAACAAACAGAAAGTATGATGAAAGAAATGTGGCTAAGTTATTCCAATTCCTTGGTGAAGTGGCAGTTCTTTTTTTAATTGTTTAAAAATGTAATTAGTACTGCTACACATCTATTAAAATAAGGAAAATCCAAAACACGGACAACACCATATCCTGGCAAGGATGTGGAACCATGAAAACTCTCATTCATTGCTGGTGGGAATGCAAAATGATACAGCCACATTCGAAGGCAGCTTGTGAAATTTCTTGCGAAACTAAACACACTCTTACTATATGATCCAGGAGTTGCACTCCTTGATATTGACCAAAATGAGTTGAAAACATACATCCATGCAAAAAACTGCACATGAATGTTTATAGCAGTTTTATCCCTAATTTGCAAAACTGAGAAGCAATCAAGAAAGATATCCTTCAGTGGGTGCATGGACAAATAAATGATGTTACACCCAGACAATAGAATACTATTCAATGGTAAAAAGAAATGAGCTATCAAGCTATGAAAAGACATGGTAGAAATATAAATGCATGTAAGTAAAAGCAGCCAGTCTGAAAAAGATACACTGTATGACTCAAACTATATGACATTGTAGAAAAGGCAGTACTATGGGGACAGTAGAAGATCAATGGTTTCCCAGGGTTAGGGTAGAGGGAGGCGTAAGTAGGTAGGCACAGAGAATTTTGAGGGCAGTGAGATTATTCCATATGGTACTGGGTGATACATGTCATTATATACTTGTGAAAACCCATAGAATATACAACACCAAGAGTGAATCCTAATAGAAACTATGGACTTCGTATGTTCATAACGTGTCACTGTAGGTTCATCAGCTGGAACAAATGTCCCGCTGTGGTGTGGAGTGTTTATATGGGGGGGGCTTCTCATGGTGGGGTGGTGGGGGAGAGGAGCAGAGAACGAATGGGAACTCTGTATCTTCTATTCAACTACTGTGTACCTAAAATGTCTTTTAAAAATAAAGCCTATTAAAAATAAGTATTTAAATAAGTAATTTGATCAGATATTCAAGTATCTGAAATTTAATTCCATTTATTTTGACATTGCCAAATTTTAGAAGTAAAAAGACAGTAGTACACTGTTCCAACAATTTCACTGATACGATTTATTTTTTTTCTTAAATGTAGTGATTCAAGTACACATTAAACCCTAGTGCGGACAGTCTTTTCCTTTTTAAACAACTTTATCACTCACCTAATACGCACATAGGATCAGAACCATAACAATTAATTACTTGGAGATAGAGTGTTTGCAATCATTATAAATTATAATGATGTGGAATCTTTTGAAATTTGGAAAGTAACATTAAGTGCAAACATATACAAAATCAAAGAATGATTGTCACTGTAAAGGTGTACAAGACCGGAATAGTTTGCACAAAATAAATACATAAGAATTGCTATTAGAGTGGTGAAATTATTTTTGTGTGTGTGTTCCAAAACAACCTTTTTATGTAGAACTTTTATAGTGGACTTTTTTCAATGAAATATCTTATTCTGTTGCCCTTGGTCGATTTTGTCGTCGTAAAGTTATTTCATTCATGTTCTGTTAAAATGGGGTTTATTGCCGTGCAAACTGTGGCTTATCTGCAGGCCTCACAGATGACTCACAGCGCACTAAGCATTACTCCTCACGCGGTATGTTTGTTGTTCCTCACACCGTCTTCTCGGAGATAAACTGTTTGCTAATTTGTCCAATTGGTTTCTATAGAGCAGGGAAGCTGTGATGTAAATTTTGTACTCAGTGACTCAAAGATTGGCCACATCCAAGCAGCCAATTCCAAACAAAACTTATAAAACATTGCAAGATGTGTTGCTTTCTAGAAATGGATCTGCCACCAAAGTGCTTTGGGGAAAATCTGTTTTTGAAGGGGGAAAGAAAAAGATTCTGCAGATAAAATTTTAAGTCCTTGTCTTGTTATCCAAACCCTTAGGTGTCAATATGTCCCATAGCACCTTCAGGTCTCCTTGCTTCTGCTCCCTTCCTTCCCTCCGTTCCAGCTAGTCTGATACACGTTACTTTCCTCAAGCCTGTCTCATTGCTTCTCCTCCGGGCCTGGGTGCTGGTCTAGCTGCCTAGAAGACTCCCCTGTCAACCGCTGAGTCAGCTCACACATATTCAAGGTTGTATCTCCAGGTAAAGCCCCATCTTTTAAGTAGGTTTTCCCAGACCGCATTGTAATCCGTTAATTATCAGCTAATTTTAATACCTGTTTATAGATTTCAGCCCTCTGCAGGCTGGCATTTCACTGGTTTGTGTAGCACTGCCTTTCCAGCACCTCGAACAGTGCCTGGTATATAGCAGGTGGTCAAAAATATTTACTGAATGAAGAGCCAGCACCGAGCACTCAGAAATGCTGCCTGAAGAGGCCATAGGAGAACTGATCCTTATCTATGCACAGAATTTCTGTAGGCAATCACACATGCCCTGAAAATTAATTTTCTTAGACTTACTATCTGACATCAATATGGAAACACACACGATACTGAAGTGCCTCTTCTGCAAAGTTGTTTCCCAGCTAGAATTTTCTTTCTGCATTGGCTACTGCTGAATCTCATAAAAATAATTTATCTATTTTGGAGTTCAACTTGTAAGAGTTTCTGGAATCCAACAGACTTTAGCTATTTTTTTTTTTTTTTGAATACTGCAGATGCCTTACTTTAAAAAAAATTAGAACACCATATGTTGCCTGTTCCCATGAGTAGGCTTCAGGGAAGTTTTAACAGTTAAGAGTAGGGTTTTTTTTCTTTCTTTTGAAACCTAGCTTGGGGATTTAGTGCTTATTAAAGTGAGAGACTGAGTGTAGTGGTTTGATTTAGGATTAGAAAGGGGCTGCACTAAAAGCCCCGTCCCAGAGCTATGCCAAGAGCCCTTCCGTCAGCCCCTCACACTTACTGTGCAAATGCAGAGAGAGCCCCGGTGCAACAGCGGCCCATCTCCTACCATCTGCCCACTTGGGCCCGTGCAAGCTCAGGTCTCCGGCTCCCTCCAAGTGGTCTGTGTTGAAGCTGTGCCAGATAAGGGACTACTAAGACGATGGATCTGTTGACTCTTTGAATCCTTCATTCTCTCTTTCCATGACTCAAACCCTCTGAAATGAACAACGGCAAGCCTTTAATTTTTAAAAATCCAAACTGTGGGGCAGAGCACACCCACCTATTAAACACATAAACCAAGAAGCCACAGACATGTCATTGTGCAAACAAACTTATGTGTCAAGTCTGCCACTGCCTGGCCCCTCCGTGTAACTAAGACAATATCCCCCTGAAAGTGACCCCGAAGAGTATCTGTGACCAGAAATGTTACACTGATTGTTTTTGATGACACCAGCCATTATCAGCCAGAGATAAAAACTTTTTCTCACAAACATAGAGTTCAGAGGGATTGCCACAGATAGCACTGGACAACTATCCCAAGGTGCTGTGTCTCAACAAGACTTGGGAGAGGCTGGGGCTCTGCAGTTGCAATAAGGACCTGGTACATGTGGGGTTCATGCTCCCCACCTTTGCATGACTGTGACGAAGACATAAAGGGTCTACAAAGGACCCAGCACAGAAGCACGTGGTACATCATTCCAAACCAGGGGGTGACAGATGATGTGCCCTTTGGCCCAACCTGCTGCCTGTGTTTACAAATAATGCTTTATTAAAGCACCAGCAAACTCATCTATTTGTGAATTGTCTGTGGCTATTTTTGTACTACAATGGCAGGCTTGAGTGGTTGTGACAGAAACTACATGGCCCTTAGCTCAATTTTTCTTTGTAACCTGGACCTTCACAGAAAATGTGCACAGATCCCTATTTGAAACCAAGAGTGGCTCGTCTTTCAAGCTGGTAAGATCTCAGGTCATTGAGTGCTAGTTCCTTTGTCATGGAGGGAAAGCGATAGCTCACATGAGGTGGGGTGGGGATGAGGGAGATGATCAAAATGTATTAAAGTGAGAAGCACAGGTATGGTGATGGGCGTAATCACTCCAAATGACTCCGAAAATTGGCCCGCCCATCATTTCTATATATACAGGGGTGGGCAAAATTAGGTTTACAGTTATGAGTCCACAAAACACAGAGCTAATAAAGCTACTGTAAGAATCCTAACCTCATGTCTTTTCCCATGCAAACACTGTAAACCTACTTTTGTCCTCCTCTCTATAGGGTTGAAACAAAAAGGCTAAGAGAAAACTGTAAAAGAAGTAAGACAGGGTTAAATACATAGGCTAGTGAGTCAAGATAGTTGTGTCCCATCCATCCTTGGGATTCCTCTTTTAGTCCTGGGCTGTGGCTGTTCACCAACCATTATCTCCATTACCATGGTAACAATTTGGGGGTCATTGTCTTTCAAAGTTGTAATAATTCCTTGATCCATGTATCACAGGCATTTAATCTTTCTTAATTTTACTGAACATTTAGGGGTGGCCTGGGATTTTACACAATAGTCTAGGAATTCATTCTGACTATGTATATATGCATGTGTGCTTTGCATCTACCTATACAAAGTATTTTTTAAAATAGTCTATATTTATGCTATTAGTATATTTTGAATATCCAACATCTTTTAAATTGATTTTCCACATAATTTGCATTTGCCCACACAAACAGTATAGTTTCATAGAAAATTTTTGTAGATATGGGAGACCCTCAGTTTTGTGCTTATAATCCACAGAGATATTGTAAAATCATTTTAATATTTTTAAATGGATGGGTCAAAGTCTTATTATTCGTGCTCGTGAAGAATGATGGGAAAAAATGATGAAAGTGAGGCTGCCAGGTAATTGATCACAGGTAAATTATTTGGCCTTCCTTAATCTCAGTTTCCCCACATATAAAGTACAAATGATAACAGTACCTGCCTGAGCACTGGTATGGCAAATAGATGAGATAATTCAAGTAGCACGCTTGTAACACGCTAAGTCAGCTATTTTTATTATAATTATCAGGTCACTTGCACAACTCTCTGAAGGTCAGCCATGTGACAAGAAAAGAACATCAGGATATTTGCCACGTAATTGTGCATCCGTCCAAATGGAACATTTCCCACCAAAAGTGAAAATAGCCCAGTCTGGCATTTCTCTAGGTTGAGGAGGAAAAAAACAATAATTTGTCAAAGACACTGTTTTATGAGGATTTAACTGGGTACAAACTGAATTTGTGGCTTGGCCAAGGAAAGAATTATTTGCAAAACATCTCAAAGATGACAGTGATAGCCACATTGCCACTGGTAGAAGTTTAACAATGATAACATTACGCTGCCACACAGCTCTGAGAAAATGGCAAGCATGTAGGGGACAGTCAGCCCAGTTTTCCCAGGCTGTGCATTTCTTTCTCTGAACTTGCAGAAGCCCATTAACTCTTTCACAGGACCATGTAGGAAATTCTTTCTCCAGAAAATGAAATGGCAGACATCAACAACACTCAGATTTTTTTTCTGCTTCATATTTGATGCTTGAATGACCCTCTCAAATGCTTCATTCGATGTCAAGTTTGGCTTTAAATAAAGACGACTTCCTGTCAAAAACAACATATCCAGTAAAGTTCAAGAATTAAAATGGGCATGTTCTTTCTTTGATTTATTTCATTCACTGTGTTGGTATGAGAAAAACTATATACTCTTTTAGAAAGAAAGAATTGTTGCTATTTCTGCTCTCAGTGAAATACATACAACCGAGGCCAAAAATCAAACAAAACCTTCTAATCGTTCTGGTCAAGTTCACATGAAGGTTGCTCGTGGGAGTGACATCTAAGGTGGATCTTAATTTACCGGAACTGGTTTTCCAAGTCCTTTTGTTCTCATGATATTTAGTGTATCATTAATGCACAGTGATTGGACAACATAATATTTTTCCATACTCCATCACACTCATGTGTACCAGGATGTCATTGAAATGCACTTCCTAGTAAAAACAAAAGATGTTTTGTGCAGACCACATCTGACTACATGTCAGTTTTCATATTCATCCAGCTAGATCCAACAACATTGCTTAATTTCTGCTAAACATTTGAAGACTGTTATTTTTCCCTTTTCTTAAAAAAGCATAAAATAAAGCTTTAAATATTTAAATGTATAAGTAATGGTGGCTGTGATAGCTCGGCCTCACCTTACAGCAGAAAGCGTCCTTTATGCTCTAGCGAGAATCCTCTAGGTGGGCACCAGGCGCTCATGTCAGCCATCACTGTAAAGCGAGTCTGCGTAGGACTCTGGGGAATTTCCCAGTTAACTTTACACACACCAGTTCCGTCCAGGAGGCATCCAGCCATGTGATAGGAAAACTAGAGGCATTTATTGATGAAGATACAAGATATAAGAAACATTGTACGTAAGACAGTGATGCCTCAGTCCCCTTCAAAGTAGGCACCTTGGAACCTCACACAGTGCTCCCATTTGCCATCAGCTGTCCCATTGTATTTTCCTGAATCTCGTCGACCATCTGAAATCTCTTCCCTTTCAAAGGTGATTTTAGTTTTGGGAAAAGCCAGAAGTTGTAGGTTGCCAAATCTGGGCTCTGGAGGGGCTGAGTCACCTGGGTGATATGGTGTTTCACCAAAAGACTCTGCATGAGTTGTGATGCATGAGCAGGTGTATTGTCATGATGAAGCTGCCAATCACCAGCTACCCATAGCTGTGGCCTTCTGAATCATCCCAATCGTTTCTGCAGAGGAAGTTCAAGCTTAATGCAGAATTTGATGCAGATTTATTGTTCAGCTCACTCAGTCATTTTGAAGGGGAGCAGTACACGTGCTCACTCAATGTTGTCTACTGCCCCCTCGACTAGTACAGTGAAGTCATCATTGTTCGTGTATGCACATTCCTGTCCACTCTCCTGGGCTTCTGGGTTACATTGATGTCACATGATCTATTCTCGTTATATTAATAATGGCTGGACCTTTTCCAGACAGACCTTGTATACTATTTGTTCTTTGGCATTATAACTCTTTATTATCATGAAATGAAACTAGATTAGATTTAGGGTGGATTTTTCCAAGTCAGCTTATAGATTTTGGTTTATATAAAGTGAAAAGCAATGAAAAAACACTGGTTTTTGTTTGTTGGTATTAAGGATATACACCTATGTAAGTGTGGGAATAACAAAACTCACTGTATAGCAAAACATTTTTCTTTCCTTTGAAGGTATAGTGAAAAAAGTCAAAAGTTTTGAAAGATTTGAAGGCTCCTGAAAAAATCAATTAAAAAATGACCTATTTAGATAACAGTTTGGCAATTTCTTTAAAAGTTAAATATAGCCCTGGCTGGCGTAGCTCAGTGGATTGAGCTCGGGCTGCGAACCAGGGCATCGCAGGTTCGATTCCCAGTCAGGGCACATGCCTGGGTTACAGGCCACAACACCAGCAACCGCACATTAATGTTTCTCTCTCTCTCTCTCTCTCCCTCCCGTCCCTCTCTAAAATAAATAAATAAAATCTTTAAAAAAAAAGTTAAATATAAATTTATTATAGAAACATTATGCAATATAGCCCCAAACTAGAAACAGTAAATGTCTGTCAACTGCGGACATATCCATATGGTGGGATCCTATTCAATAATAAAAAGGGACTGAGTACTGATACAAGCTAACAACTTGGATGAGCCTCAAAAATCATTATGCTAAATGAAAAAAAAATCCCTTCTAAGATCAGGAACAAAACAAGGATGCCCACTCTTGCCACTTCTATTAACATAAGTACTGAAAGTCCTACCCAGAGCAATAAGCAAGAAAAAGAAATAAAAGGCATCAAAATCTAAAAAAAGAAGTAAAAAAAGAGGCATGATTTTATATATTGAAAACTTCAAAGGCTCCACCAAAAAAATTGTTAAAACTGATAAACAAATTCAGCAAAGTTGCTGAATACAAAGTCTACATACAGAAATCAGTTCATTTCTATGCACTAACAATGAACTATCTGAAAGAGAAATTACAAACAGTCTCACTTACGGTAGTATCAAAAAGAATAAGGTACTTAGGAATAAATTGAATCAAGGTGATAAAAGATCTGTACACTGAAAATTCTAAGACACTGATGAGAGAAATTGAAGACACAAAGAAATGGACAATATTCTGTGTTTAAGAATTAGAAGATTGATATTGTGAAAGTGTTCAAGCTACTGAAAGTGGTCTACAAGCTAAATGCAATCTCTGTCCAAAATCCAAAAGCACTTTCTACAGCAATACAATAAAACAATCCTAAAAGCTGTTTTGAATCACAAAAGACCCCTAA
This sequence comes from Tonatia bakeri, assembly GCA_004024845.1. Classification (NCBI taxonomy): domain Eukaryota; kingdom Metazoa; phylum Chordata; class Mammalia; order Chiroptera; family Phyllostomidae; genus Tonatia; species Tonatia bakeri. Next base: position 15,780 of record PVIA01001674.1, on the reverse strand, counting down.
TAGCTAAAACAATCTTGAGCAAAAAAGAGCAAAGCGGGAGGTATCACACTTTGTTATTTCAAGTAATATTAGAAAACTATAGTAATTGTACCAGCTTGGTATTGGCATAAAAACAGGCACCTAGATTAGTGGAATAGACTAGAAAGCCCAGAAATAAACTCAGGTATATACAGTCGACTAAATTTTGACAAAGGTGCCAATATTACATAATGGAAAAAGACAGTCTGTTTAATAAATGGCTTTGGAAAAATTGGACATCCACATGCAAAAGAATGAAACTGGACTCTTACTCAAAAGATCAACTGAAAATGGATTAAAGACTTAAATGTAAGACCCAAAACTATTAAACTCCTAGAAGAAAACTGAGAGGGTGAGCTCCTTGACTTTAATCTTGGCAATCACTTTTGGACTGGACACCAAAAACAAAGGCAACAAAAGCAAAAATAAACAAGTGGGGCCATGTCAGAGTAAAAAATGAATAACAACAAAAGAACACCCTATGAAATGGGAGAAAATATTTGCAAACCATATATACAAGGAAGTATTTAACACCCCAAATATATGGTATTCTTAAAACTCAGTAGCAAAAACAAACCAACAAAGAAATGACAAGTATCCCAACGAAAAATGGTCAAAGGACCTAAATAGACATTTTTTCCAAAGAAGACATACGAGTGGCTAACAGGTATGCGAAAAAATGCTCAACATTACTAATCATCAGGAAAATGCAAATTAAAACTGTGATAAAATGTTACTCCCTATGTGTTATGATTATTATCTATTACCCATTATCAAAAAGACAAGAGGTAAATGCTGTGGAGCGTGTGGAAAAATGGAAACACAGCTCTGTCCTAAAAAGAGTTAATTCTTTACTTGGAAAAACAGAAAAGCAATTAAAAAGTACCACAGGTGTTTCATAACTGTAACAGAACTAGAGGCAAGTCAGTCCTTCAGTAGTTTAGAGGATGGAGGTCAGTGTGGATGGCACACATAGATCATGAAGAGTGGGATTAGTGAAGGAGACAGCCAGTTGGTGGCTAAGGCAGCCCCATGGGGGGAGAGAACCAAGTCAAAGTCAAATCAAAGGTGAGAGCGAAGTACTCACACACGCTGGCACAAATGAAATCCATTTAACAAGGAAGGAGGAAAATATTAACAAAGCTCCTTCAAGTTTCATGGGAAACAGGAAGTCAAATAAAATTCAGGAGTTATCAGATAAATGAGATTTATTAGATAGGTGAGCACGTGGTGGTAACCACAGTGAGCTTGCGGATGAGAGACTGGAGAAAGAAAGATTGAGTCGGATGCAATGCAGAGAAATAGTGGCAGGGCTTTGCATGCGATGGGAACAAAAGGAACAGCAAAATCCTAGACATTTCTCCAATAAAGGAGAGACAAGCTAGACAGTCATTATTTCATATCAGTTTGGGATTGATAAACTCCCACACACATGAGAAAAGAACCTCGTAGACAAGTAAGCTGAATTTAGAAGCTACCGTGTTTGCGGGGCATTACTTATAACAGGCTGAAAGATGTGCCTCCTGATTCCAAATCTAGGGAAGTGTTTTCTGGAGTTGTCAAATCAAAGATCTCTAGGAGTCAGGCTGGTGGTGGAAATGAGTGAAGAAGATAGGTAAACAAGGAAAAAAATGATGGAAATACGATGCAAAACAGCCACTGACTTTGGCCTTATTTTCCAGGATAACGGAGCATTCAAGGCCGTGGAAAATGCCTCATCGTAAAGGGAAGTCATAGTACACTTTGGAAGGAGAAAATTTGAATTTATACTTTCCACACCAAAATATGTCAGCCATGCTTGAGTCTTTCCTTTTTCTCTTACACTTCAGCCAGTCCATGGAGTGTGCCTTCAGATTCTACCCAGAATTCAATCACCTCCTCGCAATGCCTCCCCCACATTCCAAGCCACCACCGGCATCTCTTTCACTTAATTCATGTCCTCCAGCTGGTGTCTGGATTATCTGGAGATTCTCGGCTTTCTTTTATTTATCAAAAGACACCTTTTAAGGAATAGAAATGGGAGAAAACATTTTCATTATATGGATTTTAGGAAGAACCTATAACCAGAATTTATTTAAAAAATTTTTACATCTGGCAGTTAACAGAAGACACACTCATATCAGGGAGAAAAAAAAAAAGAGGTTTACTTACAAATTAATTTTGAAGATGTAGCTGAATGTAGGGAACCACCAGGATGAAAACCTGGGGCTAGGCCTGGGAAAGGCTGTCACCAAGGAACAGGAGGGGAAGTGTCCTGGGGAGCCAGAAGGAACAATAGTTATGCAGAACAGGATCCTTTGTGAGCAGCATTGAGCTGACCTGTACGGATACAGCCAACTTACCATATGCTTTCTCACAGGGAGAGAATTAGGGTTTTTCTGGAGATTCCTGCATTCTTCTGTGGGCCCTCCCAATTGACAAGAAATAAGAGTAAGTCAGGGGAAATGGGAAGCCATTGATGTCACCCTGCGAGTTAGAACTAAGGCCCCCAAAACCTGACAGTGGTCTTAGAATCAGTAATTTTCTGGAAGGACTCATCAAACTCAGCAGAGCTGCTGTGCCCATGGTTGGTTTATCAAAGCGAAGGAGGAAAGTCAGAACTGGTAAAGGTAGGAGGTGCTAGGGCAGGGGCTAGTAGGGGCCAGGCCACACTTCCTGGTGTCCTCTGCCAGAGGAGTACCAGGGACAGTGTTTATTTCTCCAGCAACAGTAGATGGAGGTATACACGGATTGTCAACCAGGGAAGCCTCTCCCAAACTCCACACTGAGGCATCTGCTTTTTTTTTTTTACTGAGGATTGGTCACTGAGACAAAGCTGACTGCCTGTGTGACTAACCTTGGTCTTTAGCTTCAGCCCCTCCAGAGAGTAAGTTGATACTATGAGGGCCACAGTCCCCACCATAAATCACATTGCATTGACAATCTGTCATGGCTCTACAATCCCAGGTAAACACATTCCCTTTTCAGGTAGGATAGTCCAAAAGCTTAGAGTTTATCACCCAAGAACTAAGGGCAATGTGCTAAACCATTCTTTGCATAAAGTAAAATTTGTGTGGCAAAGGGCAGGCAAGCTCCACCCACAGATAATGATAATGCAAGCTGATAGTCCAGGTACCTTCAGGAAGAAATAGAAACATACTATAGGAGTTTAGAAAGATTAAAAATATTCCAGCAGCGGATCAAACAGATAATGTTTATGAAAGCAGGTTGAAAAAAAGTACATATTCACATGTAGTATATCTATTTGGTAAATAACCACCTGAATTTATAGGATCCTTTTTCTTTCCATCTCTCCTATTACTAGGAAAAAATAAGGCACTCAAAGAAATGTGTCATTTTGCTTCCAGAGGGCAAGCCACGTAATCAAACGGGAAATGTACAGGTTCTAGGGACACCAGATGTGACATAAGCCTGTGTCTGAGAGCTCTTACCTGAAAATGCAGTTCCAGAATTATGCAAACATAAGCAAGCAAACAAAAGAGTACACACAATGAGGGCTGTTTTCTGCGGCAGTGACCCTGCGTGTGTTGGACAGATTACTTGAAATAGTTGTTTGGGCACATTTGCTCTTTGAAACTGCATACAATCAGATACTTACAGCAAAATACAGAATGACAGGTTGTAAGGAAAAGAAAGCTTTCAACTGACAATGTCCAGTAATAGCTTCAATGTATGTGAAGATTGATGATATCGAACCTGTCTCATTTCTGTTGATATCCCCTGAACAAAATTTGATTCCCCAGAAATCACATGAGAGCAACTCAATCACATACACTTTCTGACAAATTCTTGGAAGATAATAATCAATTATATGGATGTTGGAGGAAGTTATAGAAAGAACACGACTACTGGTTGACCCAAGAGCTTACCTGGACAATTGGAGGCTCCTCCCCCATCACCTGCCCTTGGGATATTCTTCCACCCACTGTTCCCACAGTGGGAGCTGCTTCAAGGACGCAGCCTTAAGAGGACAGTGTGTTTTGCCACCATCTGGGTGGTATACTTGACTACGCCTTATACGTGAACTTTAAGATCCTGGTAGCAGGTGTGGAGATCTACTCATCTTGCAGCCACCCAAGACAAGCCTCTCCTATATATGTTCTCTTGCTTATCAGAACTGCCACCTACTAATCTGGAGTGGTCTGCTCTTTCTTCAGTCTCTCCTTGCCCTCTGTATACAGGGGCCAGTTTTGAATTTCACCATGGAAGCTCCTGAGTTTGCAAAGCAACAAAGGAAAACCCACAGCTCGAGAGAACAGATGTATATCCCAAGACAGCACTGAGTTGAACAGTTGTTGACAGATAGTGACTGGAGATTATTAATTAAACTTTTAAGAAGCAAATGGGCAGGTCCCACAAGTAGACTGAATTACTCATTAGGAGGCAATGCTGTGTGCTGCTGAATGTGGGAAAGGAAACCCACAGCTGATCCAGTCTATCAGCCTCTGGGTTGTTCCTTTTGTTTAATTCGTACTTTTATAACTTACTTTTCTCCACCTACAGGTTAATGAAGTTAATGTTGCCTCCAGGATTAAGTAAACATGCCTCCTCTAGTAAGTTAAAGATCTTTAGATAAAATAGCATATAGGATTTCCTTATAGTATTAAAAAAGAAAAGAACATTTTACCTGGAAAGTAGGACTTTTTCACACACACACAAAAAGAAATCCTTGCATTTAATGTTGTATTGCACTTTACACGTTTAAAATGGTCTTTGATTTTAAAGGATAACATTGTAACATCAAATTTTAAACATTTAACCTCTTAGAGTGGGCTGGCAAGGGGCCCATTGTAATAGTACTATTGTAACTTGTTTACGACAATTTTATTTAAAAAGAAAAAAGATAAAAAGACACCCAAAACTCTGTAATCTTAGTGTCCTAAGAAGTCAAAAATTATAACGAAGCCATTTGATTCCTATGTTTTATTTTGTAACTAGGTTTTAATACAATATGTGGGATACTTTTTATTAACAGATTTCACAAGAGTTTGTGTTAGTAGGATCATGTTTATTTATTTTGGGGGCTTGTCTTTAGTGTTTTGTTTTTTTGCTTTTGCTTTTATGGGTGCTGTGTGCTTGTGAGGCTGTGTGAGTATGTGTACTTTAAAGAACTCTTTTCAGGAGACCTGAAAAGTGATAGTTAGAGGATGGGAGTTTTGAAATTAGTCCAACTAACAGGGAAAAAAAGTGAAAATAGTTTTGGTCTTTACCAGGAATAACGGTTACATTTTTTTTTAAAGTGACACTTGAATTTTAACTTGTTGAGAAAGATATTTTAATCCTTAAATAGCATTCACCCCACACACTCATGCAGACTGAAAAATAGATCTCTACCTAAAAAACTAGATTTCTAATTTAGCTAAATCAAATCATTTTAACATTTCATTACATGTATCCAAATTAGTCCTAGGTGAATTCTGGAATAGTTACAAATATATTAAACTTTTATAAATTGCTAATACATTAATGTTTTATAAATTAAACCATATTCGTATTGCCAAAGCAAACTCACTTTTTAGCATATGTATACTTTATATTATAAAGATATATTTATAATGTAAAATTTAATTTCAATTGCATATATATCAATTAAAGTTAAATTTTGTTTTCTCAGATTTTTCTTTAAAATGATCTGCATGTATTTATCTATAAATATGCTAAGAATCTTCAAATTCAATATGATTCTTACCAACATGATGAACCCAATTTTTTAAAAATGGTGCACACATTTTAAAATTCGAGACTTGCCTTATTTTAGCCAAATGATGTATTTCTGTTGATTTATTAAATGTAGCAAATGTTCCCCAAAATGGTAGGCATGACTTCAAAGTTTGGAGGTGAGAACTAACATTGCGTAATTTGGACTTATTTTCTTTCTTTCCTCCTCCTCGTAACTCCCTCTGGGCAGTGCTCTTCCTCCTCCCTCACTGTGGCGGATCCACTGCGTGAACGACAAGACGCAGTGCCCTCAGGCCTGCCCTGGGCCTGCCCCTGTGGCTCGCTTCGCCCCATGGGATGATAGTCATGACAAGGCAAGCAGAGACTTGACATGACGCTTGTACGTTTCCACTATACTCTTGCACCTCCTTCAATGACATGAGAATTTTCCCAAGGCAGACAATAAGAGACACATGGAACAGAGCCTACTTTCCCCAGCTGAAGGCAACAGTGAGCTTGGTCAGCAGTCTGCAAATCCTCAGAAATATGAAAGCAAGTCAGGGTCAGGAGAGGCACTAGTCAACCACCCCAGACTCGTGAGCAATGAACACTGAACGGTGCATGCCACTGAAGTTTTGCGGTTGTTTATGGTGGAGCATTATCACGACAATAGAGCGATCTGATGAGTTCACCTAAGGCACCGTTTCCAGAAACTAACTGGATTTGTCACTTGAGCCGCTTGGCTCCCACTTGACGTCTCCGAGTGAGTTGAGCCTTTGGAGACCTGCTGACCTCTCAGATCCTTGATTTCCTTGTGAAAGAAAAAAAGATCGTGGAGCCACATCAGCTTCATGGTCATTTGTACGTCTGTATTACTTGACTGATTAAATTTAAAGGTGATGGCTTGTTTTGGAAGTACCTTTAGATGCCTTTTGCAAAAGTTAGTTTATGGTTCTGGGTTGCGGGAACAGTCCTGACCTGTTGGGGATAGTTTTGTTTCTGTCTACTAACACTTACCTACACAGATCTCTCCTACCCCAGAGCCCCATTTCTCCCCCTGCCCCATAAACAGAGAGGCAGCTTTAGTGGGTTTAAGTGTGCTACCTGTAGAGTCAAAACAGACTTTCTTCATAGGCTGCTCCACATCGTGGGCAAGTCACGTCGGGTCTCACTGCCTTCGCTGGGAGATGCTAGTACTTACCTCAGTGATTTGCTTCAATACATGAAGGAGCTCATTTGTTTAATGTAATACATGCAGTCAGATTTTAGAATGGTGCCTGGCACACCTAATATTGTTACACTTTGGCTATTGGGATAGTGACCCTTCCAATTCTCTGGATTCAAAGATTTGGGTTAAGACCAAAAATAGTTCATTATCTGAGTAGAGAGTGGGCGCTCTTCCTAGGGTCACGTTTAGAGGAGCGTGACCAGGGTCAGGGGCCTGTTTGATCAGGAGGGGCGCTGCTAGGTGAAGCTAAGTGTGCGCACTGCCATTGCCCATGTTCGGAAGCCTCCTCCGTGACAGACTCTAAAGGGAGCGGATGAAATCTCCTGGGTCAGAGCAAGCAGTCTGAAATAACAGAGAGAAACGCAAGCCAGAAGATCAAGCTTTTACTTCTAGTCACTTCTAGCTGTACATTTAGTTCTAATCTGTTGTACGTTTCCAGGTACATCTCTTACCAGTTTGCACTGGATGCTGGTGTGGCTTTGCACGGCACTTCGCCGGTTTGAATCTCAATTTCACTTTCTATGAAAACGGGAGTAAGTGAGCTTGCTGTTGGAAAACGCCCACCGAGATACTGGTGATACTTCTTCCATCTGCTAGGCCTGTGCTTAAACTCAGTGTTCTGGGAATCCCAGGGTGCCAGGTAAAAACAGCTTCTACTGGGGAGTCGAATTTCATCTGCCTATGCAGTGGGGTCAGGAAATCTGCATTTTTAACAAGGTAATTAGCCTGTGGTCTGTGGACCACACTGAGACACGCTTTGTTGCTTCCATCCTCTCCTCATTGGGAATACGAATGACACCTACGATTCTTCGTATGACGTGGCGTTGTGTGCACTGAAGGAGGTCGTGTGTGAGGAGTTGCTTTGTGGACAGTAAGAGCCTCGAAACTTTATTTACACTTCTTGTTAAATAAATGCTCAATGCCTCAGAACCCCCCAATCCTAAGTGCGTTTTTGGGCATGGAGAATCCTGACTCCCTCCCCGTACGCAGCAGAGCCACCAGATGTTTCTGAGCGAGGGGTTTGGGAGCTGATGGCCATGTTCTCATTTTGATCCCAGAGGACTTCTGGAAAAAGGACTGAAAGCGGTTCCCCGAAAGGGCCTCTTTTCACCACTGGGTATGTGACTGGTCTCCTCCACACTCACCATCTCTTTGGGTGCTCACAACCCTCCTGTTATTTAGGAACAGCCTTTTGTTCATGTTTGGCTCCAACCTGCTTCTGAATACCTGGGCGCACTGTATTTCCTGCTGGGAAATGAGGAAACCAGACTAAACACCAAAGTACTGCTTTTGAGCCTCTAACTCTTCCAATCCCAGATTTCCAAGGAGGCACAGGATTTCACTCTGGTGAAAACCAACCCATTTTAATTGAGCAAATCAGGATGAAGCAATTAAAATAACTCCATAAAAATGGCAGCTCAGACCCGTCATAGAGCAATTACCATTGACGCAGGCAAATCAGAAATGGAAGGTTCTCTGGGTGAGGATGCTTCCAGACTTTTTCATTGCTTTCTCTCATTTTGGGCTTTTCCCCTTTACCTTTCTTGTTCCACGTATCACTCATTCCTGTCTTCAGCGTTATTGCCTTCATGGTATCACCCTTCCTGTGCTTTCAGCTCTCCTGTTCCTCCCTTTCTTCTTCACAATCTGTTGCGAGTCTCTGGGCCCGCCTCACTCTTCACTAGGTCTCTCAGACCCCCTCCCTCCTGTGCCCACCCCAGCCTACCTCTCAGAACACCCTACTGATTTTACCAGCCCCCTGGTAGGTCTGCAGTTTATTGAAGGGTGAGGGAGGGCAAGTCCACCCTCCGGGTTGGGGAGGGGTGGTGGTTTCCTCCATGGGGTTCCCCAGCCATCACAGAAGGGGCAGACAGCTTTCTGGCTCCCGTCTGTCGAATCCCAATCAGAAGGCCCTGTGCTGCTGTGGGTGTCTAAAAGCCACCTTTGGGCAAAAAGGATAATAAAAACGTTCAGTCAGACATTTGAGGCAGCGTTCCAAACTGCCTGCTGCCAATTCCCCAGTTAAGAGAGACCTGGCTCCTAGCCTCTGACATTAACCCCTTTCCCTCCAGGTCTCCATGGAGATATTTATACTGTGATGCCTAGAATTGAGGGGGAGAGAGAGAGAGAGAGAAAAGTGGGGTGGTGGGGTGCAGCTGGAGAGAGAGAAGTTTCACAATGAAACAAAACTTTGGGCAGAATCCAAATTTCAATGTTGCAAAGGTTTGTTCCATTTGGACAACGTGTGCTTCAGTAAATAAGATGTTGTGAAGAGAGGGTGGTCAATGTGTTTGAAAGAAAAACATGGAAGGGTGCGACTCAGCTCTCCCTGGCTTTTTAACAGCCACGAACAGCTTGATATTTTTGGCTTGGATGTGTGTGTATGTGTGTGTGTGTGTTTCTTTTTTAAAATATGAGGTATTAGGCTCTCTCCCAAAGAATATTCAAGTAAGGCAGCCTTTAAGCCACACTCCTCTATGAGGGCAATGCGTCTTGCAAAAAGAAAAAAAAAAAACAGGAAGGAAGGAAGGAGACTCCCTCCCTATGACACACTCATCTACATTCTGATGGCATTACTTCTTATTGTTGTCTGTCTCTGTCACTTGGGGCTCCATCTACATAGAGTGCTTCTGTTTAGAATGCCCATATCCTGGCCAGTGGATTCATTCTGCTGCAAAAACCTCAACCCTGATGTAGTTAATAAACGCAGGTCAAAAGAGACAGGATATGAGACAGAAAGAGACTCAGAACTCATGTGATTCTCAGCTTGCTTTGGTATCTGCCTAGTGGCCTGGCTTTGAATATCAGCACTGCCTGGTGCCAGCTCCACTGTCTGTTTTCCATTTTCTCACGGGCTAAATGAGGATACTTCTAGAACCAATTTGGTAAAGTTGTGATGAAGACTAAATTAGTGTTGAAAAAGTGTTATCATACTAAATATCACTTATTATTACTAACAATATCACTATCATGATTGTCATAATAAATGTTTCTGGGGCTCTCCAAGGGCCTGCTGCTGGTCAATGGAGTGACACCTTCACTCCCAGACCACACCAGGTGATGATCTGACAAGCATCCTCCATGGTGGAAGAGCCACACTGAAGCCCAATCCCACAGAATCCCTTTGGCATTTTACCAGCTTCTTAGATATACCAGTGCTTAAAGAAGAAATTGACTAGGCTTTAAAATATTTTCTGCTGTTAGTGAGTCAATATTTAGTCAAGTGTGGACGAAACCCTCACTAGAGGTTTTGGTGCAACCTGAATGGAAGCCGTGCCCTAGTTTAAATCTAGCTGATCATTACCTCTCCTGGCTGCAGTAGCTGGGTGTTGGTTATCAAAAGAGGCATATCTTTGCATAACTGTTAAGTCTTGAGCCCCATGCGAGGAAGATAAGGATGTTAATAATTCGAGTTGAAGATATGGTGGAAGAAGAGGAAACTGTCTTATTAAAATATATCATTCTAACATAAAATCAGCAGAACACCTATCAGAATTGTTTTAACCAGGTTTGTCTAGAGAATAAAGATATTGAAGTTTTGCCTTGTATCTCATCCTTAGGTAATTATTAATTTTGATGGCAATCTAGTTTATGATGATTCCTCCTATGTCTTCCATGAGCCAGGACCCTCAGGCCACAGTGGGATTTCCCAAGGCTAGTATTCTGCTTCTCTGCTTGGTTCTGAGGCAATGTTCTCGATTTCTCTCAGTTTGTATTTTGTCCTCTCAATTAGGCTGTTTTGTAAGAAAAATTATAATTTGCTAAAGACATCTGCTCTTAGAAATTACTCTCTCTTTTTTTTTTTCATTTTTTCATCTGTGTAGGAAAACTCCTCCATGGGCAGCAGTTTTCAGTAGTCATAATACCTTATCTGATGAAATGTCTGATTATAAAAGTGGGAATATCTAACCCCCCAAAATAAATGCTTGCTCATGGACTCCAGTTGTTCTCACAGTCTTGCTAACCTCTCTAGGAATAGAATATTTAACTCAAAGTGCAGTTGTTGACCTTAAAAACTACCTTTCCTAGCCTGCCTTGAAGTCAGGTTAGTTCCTATGATCAGGTTGTCACCAATGAAATGTAAGCAGAAACTTTTTTCCTTCAAATAGTATCAATGTATCCTGCTTCTTTGTCTCCTTATTGATGTCTGGAACTATGGCTGAACCTCCATCCTGCATCTTAAGAATTCAGTGTATTCTTAGCATGTGAGCTCCAACAATCTATTACTGTGTAATAAACCTTTCCAAACTCAATACTAGAAGATGACAGCTATTTGACAGTGCTTGAAGATTCTGGGGGTCAGGAATTTAGAAAAAGCCCAGTGGGTGTAGTTTGTTTCAGCTCCACAAGTCTTTACACTGTATGAGACCTCATCTAGGACATCCCAATAGCTGAGTGCTGGGATGACCTGGTGGCTTCTTTAACCAAATGTCCACTGCACTAGGGTGGTTTCGAGACCAGGTTCAGCTGGGATGGTCAAGCACAACACCTGCACATGACCTCTCTGTGTACTTGGGCTTCTTCCTGTATAAGGGTTCAATTCTAAGAGCACATGTTCTTAAAAACACAAAACAAAATGAACAAACAAAAAAATAGGCCAAGCTGCAAGGTCTTTTCTGACCTAACTTTGGAAGTCACATGCATCCCTTCTGTTCCACTCCATGGCCAACATGCCTACCCAGATTCAAGTGGAGAGATTCCTACCTCCAGCTCTTTATTAGGGATTAGCAAGGACAGATTGTGTAAAGGGATGTGGTAATGGGATCACACATTGTGGCCACCACAGAAAATCCCAATATGCCACCAGGACGGAACAAAATTATAGGAATATGCATTTCCAGTGACCTTATGGAGTCACTATAATGGCTGTAGACAGCCAACTCACAAGCCTCGTGTGTGTGTATGTGGGGGGGGGGTGTTAAAGAGATAGAGACAGACACAGAGACAGAAGCAGAGACAGAGACAGAGAGAGGTACTTTAACTAAAAAAATATTTAAAATAAAAATATGTATCTTGATTTTATGTAATATGTAGTCAAACCAAATGCTGATTGATTCAGTGGTCAGTGACTTCAGTTTTTGCCACATTAATAGCTCATCCATGTACAGGATCAGCTTAAACATCAACTACCAAGGGAATCAGTGTGAGTTAGCTGGCACAATTCAACATCAAATCCATTGCAGTCGTTAGACTAAGAGCATTCTCTGTTGCTCCATTTATTCAATTTCTTTTTTATTACTGCTATTTATCTTTGTGGAGAGCAGTAACATCTGTGCTGAAATGGCATGCTGGTGTTTCCCATCCAGCGGTGTTGCTGAGGGTGTACCAGCACGTTCTGATCCCATTTTTGGAGCTGGAACAATCTAAACTTGTATAGAGAAAGCCTGCATGGGTTTTTGTTGGCATAGGAGAAGTCTAATTACACACATCCAAATACACAAGAGAGAAATGGAAGGTTTTTCCCCATTGACTTGGAAAAGTTGGTGGTTTTGACCTGCAGTACTTGAATGAGAGATCCAGGCTAATTATGGCATTGCATGTTTAAACAGTTATTTCTTTACAGAATACTCATAACACATTTGTAAGTTTAATTTTCTTTTGGATTTGTGCTTTTCTGGACTTTGTGCACATAATTCCTTCAGTTTAAGAGGGCACATTAGCTTTTATTGATCAAGAATGGCCTCATTAATTATATGACTGTGTTCATTGTGGACTTGAAAAGATTGTTCTGGACCTATATTTCATGGTTATTTCTTAGTTTATTTTATCTGTTTTCATCTCTGCTCATAAAGATACTCCAGTACTACATCTTCCTTTTAGATTCCTTGAGGTCTGGCACCTGCTTTGTTTTATTCACTGATATTGTTTTGTAGTGTTTTGCATACACAAATGCAGGTAAGAGACAATTAGTATGAATGAATGAACTACTAGATCTTGTGAAAATTTCCATGTTTCTTCTTTATTTAGAATTATTATTATAGTAGGCCTAGGCTACTCTTGTTACAGGGCATTTACAGGATTTAGCTCATTGCTGTAACAAAGGCATAATCATTTATGTGCTCCACCTAGTGAGATCTAGGGTTATCCTGGGATATTTGATATTCTGGTATTTTTATCATGGATTATTAGAGATGAGTAGGAAACTCCCGCCAGCTGTAATAATTCCCGTATAACTGTAGGACAAATAAGTATCTCATTCACCATAAGGGCGTAGGAAGGGTGGTGTATGAGTGCGATAACAGGAGCTTTGAACACCCGAGGTTTAGGATTGCAGAGTACTAGCAAAGGGAGGGCACGCATCTCCGGTTGGCAAGGCATAGCAGGGGATATGTATGGTTAAAAGATGCCAATTAAATGTATTCCACTGGAGTTTCCTCCAGTGGAGAAATATGGTACAACAGGAAGTATGGGAGAAGGATCACCAGGAGAACCACCATGTGCCACAGGGTAACCCACACAGACTTTGGGTTCTCTCCCGCCACAGTCAGTCAGGCACAAGGCACAGAGCACAGGAGTAGCTCCAAACTCCACTAACTTTGAAGGAGAAATTTTGAGTATCTTTCCAAGCTAAGAAAAATCATTGTTTCTGAGTCACAAAAGGGCTCATTCTATAGATTTTAGGATTATTGTTTCTGAAAGTGACATGGGAAAAATTAAAAAAAAAACTAAAAAGAAAGAAAAGCTAGCATTATGACGTTTGAAATCTCATTCATCTCTTCTCTCTTCGGTCTTCTTTTTTCTCCCACAGCTGCTTTCTGCTCATATTATTTGCCCTTTTCTCCATAAATTCCTTTCTTTCCTTTCTCCCTTGCTGTGAAACTTTTGACCAATAACAGTTTATGTTATTGAGGAAAGAGGGAATCCTACCCATCACCTCCAAAGGAAATCATGTCACGTAGCTATTTCCCACCTCTCATGTCACCCTGAGCAGGTTAAAAGGAATATTCATGGAAATCTTGAGTGGTCAAAATAGGAGGTGATGGCTGAAGAAGTATTTGTGCCGTTAAGATTGCCTTTGCTCAGAAGCAACAGCTTTTCAAGTCCAAAATTCTTTACAGAAGCCATTTCCATGAAATACAAGATTAGCTACTACAGGTATTAAGATGGCTTAAAAACATAATTGTTCTAATTGCATGCACATTTGGTAAGTTAACAATTAGCTAGTATGGGCAAGGAAATCTCATTTGACTGAAAGCTGTTACTGATTTCTTGAGGGTGTAATAATGCAGCTACCCTTTTGTTCACAGACACAAGACATTTGCAGACAGCTAACAGATAGGCAGCCTCAGCCATAACATCTTTAATTAGGTGATACGTTTCTTTGGATATGTAGTGACCATGGCCCCAGTCTCCGGTCAGTTCAGGCTGCTACCACACAGTACCAGGCACTGGATGGTTTCTAAAGAACAGAAATTTATAACCCACAGTTCTGGAGGCTGGAAGTCTGAGATCAGGGCTCTGTGGCGGAGTTCTGGTGAGGGCCCTCTTCTGTGGCATAGACTTCTCACAGAATCCTTACACATCAGAAGGGGTAAGGGAGCTCTCTGGGGTCTCTTTTCTAAGGGCATTCATCCCACCCTCGAGGGCCCCACCCTCCTGGCCTAATCACCCCCCACGGGCCCCACCTTTAAATGCCATGACACTGTGCTTTAAAATTTAACACAGGAATTATAGGGAGATGCGCATGTTCAGTCTATAACATACATAAACAGATAACTAGCTAGATAACATGCACCCACTGGAGAGAGGAATTTTTAAGTATTTTAAGTGATTTTTCTGATTTTATCCCTCAGGATAAACTTTAGAAACAGAGAAACTGCTAAAGATAAGGTCCCTATCGTATAGCTTCACAGAATGACATCAGCTAAAAGACACTATTAAAAAGCTTTCTTTAAGAGAATAATGGGGAAATTAGCATTAGTCTCTCAGACATGTAGCAAGCACAGTGCCTGCATGTATTTTATGTCTCAGCTCTTCAATTTACTTACTGTTGGGTGGAAATTAGTCATCTCCTCTTACCAGTGAGCAAGCACACTGTTGTTCTGAGTGTTCGATTAACTTGCTCAGCATCATGGGTTAATAAGGGATAGAGAGGATTAGAATTCAGGACCGTGTGTCACCAACGCCTGTACTTTTTTTTTTAATGATTCTCTCAAAAAGTCCTAAACATAGAATCAAACAAAACAGAAAAATGCATTAAAACAGGCAATGATATCACATGTGCCTTTTATCCTCTCAGGAAGTACAGAAATGTTGAGATTCCAAAATACAGGGTACTATGGCCCAAAAGCTATGGAATAATACAATATGAGAAGCATAGTCCTCATATTCAAGAGATCTCACAGTCTCATTAGTATCTTGTTTTAATTTAAAGCACAGATATACGAAGAATGTCATATCAATATTTATAGAAGAATGAGATACTATGAAAATGACCATGTCAATGTGATTTACACCTGCCTCAGATTCCTCAGGCTTACATACCTCCTGAGCCCTCTTGTCCAGCTCAACATAGGTGCTCATCATTGTAGTTTGCAAACCAGACACAGGGGAAGGTGTGAGCAGGTATGTGTGACACATTGAATTAAAGACATTTCTAATTATCTGTCTCATCTGTAAGAGGGAGTGATGAGAATATAAAAAATTTATATTCATAGAGTATAAAATAAATGCACCTTTGTAAATTGTATTTAAAACATTTTATGACCATTTAAGGCAAAGAAATCTAGTTTGAATGAACCACTTACTGATAGTTAGAACAGGTTATCTTGTGGTGAACTGTGAAGATCTGAGATTTTGCAATACTTACAGACTCACCATTTCATGAGTACTGGTAGAAGACATGAGACTCCTGGGCCAGAGATGAAGGACAGTTC
>PVIA01001673.1:0-259037 GCA_004024845.1 Tonatia bakeri | reverse complement strand
CTGGTTAGAGATACAAAAAGAAACTAGCCTTAAAAGAAAAGTTGATAATATTGATGGCAATATTATCACCAATAGAAGCAACCTTCTAAGAGCTTATACCCTGTCATTGAGAGGTACCGGTCGTTAATAGCGGAAATAGAAGAGCCTTCCATGGGGACCCATCCACCCCCAGCTGAGACTCCTGCGGTGGACAAGGCCTGTAATCAAGGCAAGTCTGTCTTGGAAAGGAGACCTAAGAGGAGAACCACCTTATAGTATACCGTGTCCGTGTCAAAGCATGTTCTGTATTCCCGGCTAACTCCAGTAAAGAACAGGTTTTGGGGGATAGCACTGACGGGGCCACAGAGCCCCATTTTCTTCCTTCGCTGGCGTGGAAGGGGAGTTACGGGGCTTCCCTGACGAAGAGCAAGGCTGTTGGCTCACTTTATAAAATTCTAATTACAAGTGGCCTGCTCCTGTGCCTAAAATAAAAATCAGAAGTGGCTCATAATCTAGTTTTCAGTGTTAATGTTTCAGTGCCTGAGAGAAAATGTGATTTACAGCCACAGTTAATATGAAAATTGTTTCTTCATTACCAACATATTGCTACTAATCTGAGACCTTAATGTGCCTCATTAAAAAAAAAACCTGAATACTTTTATGACCGGTTAAAATTTGAAAGAAATAGGCAGAGGGAAGGCAAATATAAGGGACTTCGGCAGGGTCATAAATTCCTAGCTGTTTTGTATTAGAATCAATGACATTACACTGGAAGGCGTCAGTTCTCACCATGTTAACTGATTCCAGGGGAGAAAGGTATCACTTGAACGTGAGCACCCTACAGCACCATCTGGCTTCCGAGTTCACTGTTTTTGGTTGTTAGAAAATAGCTGGGATATTGATCTAATGGAACAAGCCAATACCAATTTGAATAAAACAATAGTGCATTTAGACACTTGCTCCTAATTTTTTGTGTTTTGAGACGGGATTACACTTCGTATACCCCAAACATCAGGGTAGTTTCTGACTCAGTCATGAGCTCTAAACTCTGATTGAACACGTGCATTGTAATAAGTGACAATCCTTGATTTACTCCAGCCTGTTTGGTCCATCCAGCCCAACTCTGCCTCTTCCGTTATGCTTATTTATTCAGCACGTATTCATATGCCCTTGCGGGTTGCTAAACACTCTGTCCTGTGTCAGGGCAGATTAGGCTGGCATTCTCGTGCTTGCAGAATCACCACTCCGCTTGCCCTTTGAGGAGATGGTTCTGTCTTTTAATCCCTGTAATCTGCTGTGTGTGGGAAGTATTACTTCCCCATTTAAAGTCAAGGCAACTAAGGCTGAGAGATGTTTTTTCAAAATGGCCCATGGTAACAAAGCCGGTAAGTGGTTAGGATTTAGACCCAGATGAGCCAGGTGTTTCTGTCACACTAACGTCAAAACTTTACCTTTTTGTTTATAAATATACACTATTTCAGTTTAACCTGTGCTCCCTTATTACGAGTACATTCCTTTGCGATGGGCACATATTGGTGTTACTGATATTTCACACGGAGCACAATGACCAGGGGCAGCAAACCGCAGCCATGGGCCGTATGTACTTACCAAACGGAGGGCTGTGTTCGGACACAGCCAACCCCACCTGTTTCCATGTCATCTGCGGCTGCGCTCATGCTATAGGGGCAGAGTGTAGACACCATACAGCCTGCTAAGCTAAAAAGATTTACTATCTGGACCTTTATGGAAGAAAAAAAAAAACCCTCTGATTCTGATCATTAGAAAAATACTATGAAGTTCTTTATATTTCAGATACTACCGCATCAAGTTAATGTCGTTAAGGTGGTTTTATTATGGTTAGAGGCAGACTACTATAGAACTTGAGAGAGGATTTGTAATCATTGCATGGCCTTGGGCCCGTTTTGTAACCTTGGTAAGTCCCTTTCGCGTGTGTGGTGTAGATGGTGGGGCGACGTTGCATGTTTGTTATAAGAATCACTTTAGATGATCCATGTGAGGTGCTTACCATACACCTGGCACGTGGTGTTTCAGCTTGTTTTATAAGAACAGGCGCCCAGAGTCAAGTCCTGGCTGTACAACCTACTGACTGTAAATTTGTATCAATTATGTAACCTTTAGGCCTCACTGCTTCCCTCTGTACAATGGGGTTTAATATTATCTCATTTTAGTCATTTTGTGAGGATTAAATGAAACAATCCATGGGAAACGCTTAGCACACTTGCAGGTAAATAGTAAGTAGTCAGTGAGCAAGGTGCTGTGGTTGTCATGGTTACAAGCATTATTCTGCTCCTCCAAAGAACTAATGTTTGCCAGGAGTTGGAAATGCCAACCATAAGCCAACAGATTGTCATTTTAATTATAATAAGCATAAAGGTGACCTCCATTTTATTGGTATAACAGCTGATATTTATAGACCTATGTGAAGAATAAAAAACAGTTTATGTGGATTAAAATTTTGTGAATATATATTGCACATTAAAATATCTGCAGTTAAATTTCATGTCCTTCTGAAAAGTGAACCAAGATTGTATCAAATGCCACCACATTTCCAGGTAGTGTTTCATTTCTTACAGGTATTCAAACCTCTTGAGAAAGTTCATCTATTAAATGGACAGAGACACTGATGTAGGTGGCCCTTTAAGCATCTCATATGATGACGACACTCAGAAGTTTAATATAAATGTCTGTTGCCTTGGGCTAGGTGACTGAACTCCACAGAATTAAATTACTGCTCTCCTGCCTCCAGCAACTATGAATCTGGGAGAAGTACCATGTGATTTACTGCTGTTCCTCCCGCCAGCATCTTCCGGCCCTCCTGGGTATTGGCCACAGCACTGGTTGCTGGGGGCACAGGATAATGAACAAGGTGGCTCACTCAGGTGGCTTCCAGCCACGTCTGCACACCCACTCCTAGGGAGAGAAACAAGTCTGTCCCACCTGCCGGGAAGGAAGTTGGGCAGCACAGTGGATGGAAAGTGCTCAGCCTAGAGACAGAAGTTCCAACTAAGGCATTACCGAGTAGGTAGCATTTTGATGATTTCTAAAAGAGAATAACGATTTGCCAGTTAAGGGAGCACCAAAGAGAATGACTCCAAGAAATCATAAATCAGCAGCTTGCATTGATCTCAGGGGTAGAGGAAACAAAGCTTAGCCTGATTCTCACATCTCTGATGTTACCTGTCTGTAATGGGCGTGATGCTTATAAGGTACCCTGTTCACCAGTAGGATTCTAGCTTATCATTCATATTTAACTTTTCACAGAGTTTGGGGAAAACCGTGACCTTGACTTGATGAGAACATGAAAATGCTCTCATTCTTTCATTGGAGGTTTCAGAGCAGCACACTGCCCCCAAATGAATTGAAAACTCCACGGAGCATTGCGGAATGGGGTACCAAGCTAATGGCTGCTCCCTTTCGAGCAAGCCTTTGCCTCTGTGTTGTGACTAAGAGCAGCAAGATCCAGTCCTGTTCCTGGAGCAGGATGTCGAGAGAACCAGTACCAGCAGCAGGCAGAGACGTGACAGGGGGCGGCCTTTGTTTGTGCCCCGTGGCACAGCAGCTGTGGATTTTGAGGTGTTTGATGGACTCTTTGATAGAGACCCCGTGAAGCAGTGGAAAGGTCCCAGTTTAGAAAACCCACTGAGACAGCCAGGTTACTTAAAATGTGAGAGTGAGGAACAGGACCATATAAAAAAATTCCGTGTGTGTATGTACATTTATAATTTTCTGGTTTTTTTACTAGTAAGTTTATTGATATACTATTTGCATACCATAAAGTATAGAATTAGTGGTTTAATATATTCAGATAGATCTGCATTGTCCCATAGAAAATTACATTTTTCAACTTCATGTTGCTGGAAATATCACATGGCTAGGAGTGCTTACTTTCCAGTCTCCATTGCTACACTGTTTTGTTTGTGTCAGGGTGCTTTAATGTTAGAATAATTGAAATGATTAGCTAAAGGCATTTTAATACAATTATGTCTGCATTTATTAAAAATAAAAAGAAACATTTGCAGTCCAATTCAATTAAAAGCCAGAAACTGGATTTTTAAAAAAAAACTAGTCTCTTGTCTTCCCCCAGAAAAATATACAAATGCCTCAGACACAATAATTGTATGCATCTGCACAATGCATAGTTGGCAATTAAGAAGGAAATCAAATCTAATAAAAGAAATCCAGCCGATGAGAGAACAGTTCACTGACACATGCATGTCATTTTCAGAGACACATCTTTTTACTAATCCGTGTCTGGCTGGCAAGTAGAGGCTCGGATTCCTTGGTCAAAGTGGCAGAGACGTGGATCTTCATGGAAATCTTTAGTTCCCTTAGGGAAAAGTGTGTTCTGGAGTTCTTCATCACCAAGAACATAAATAAATTTGAGAAAAAGAGATAACCTCACTCCCATAGTTCCAACCTAAAGACCTATTTCTGTTCACCTCAAACCGTGTTGCCCTCCTGAAAATTCATATTTGGCTGCCATGTCTGACCTTTTGTGATTATGTTAGACAAATGTGAGAAGTCAAGGAAAGGCAAAACGGTGACCGAGTGCCACAGAAAAATGCTGTTGAAGAAAACTCTTCAGCCTTCAAGACAGTGGCCAGATTTTAAAAATCAAGACTCTAAAAGTGGTTAAAGGAGTTTGAAACAGAAGAATCGTTAAAGGTGCAGTATACTTAGTTCACAGTGGTGAGATTGTTCGGCCGCAGTTCTCTGCCTCTTTTCCTTAAGTGCATACATGTGCTTGGTGAACACAGTTGTTGAGGCAGGCAATGAAAATGATAAAAAACATGGGTGGAAATTTCATATTGCTGTCCCATGAAACTGCCTGATGTTTCGTGATCGAAGCAAAGACAGTCCTGTTGGCCAGCCCTCATGATTTTATCTGTTCTGGAATTTAATAGCATGTGTTCCCCAGGATTTCTGAGGTGTCGGTGACAACTGCTCTGTGGCCTGTTTCGTGAGTGCACAAAATTCCTCAAATGTATCATGGCCCATCTGCCATTTTGTGCCATTTTCCCAAGTGGTGTCAGAGCTTCCCACCCTCAGCATTATTCATGTTTGGGCCGGACAAGTCTCTGAAGTGGGCCTAGCTTGTTCACTGCAGGCTGTTGAGCAGGATCCTTGGCCTCTGCCCACTGGCTGCCAGTAGCATCCCCAGTTGTGACAACAGAAAATGTCTCTAGTCATTACTGGCTGTTCCCTGAGAGGGGACAAGAGCAAATCTCTCTGGTCACAAACCACTGGGCCGTGACATTGAGATCTACGTTGATGTCTGCCTTTAAATATATGAGCAGAGAGGACACAATACTGTCACCCACTTCCAGTGTCAACTGTAATGCTTATCAGCACTTTGCACCTTGTAGGTAGCCAGTGTACACTATTTAAACTTGAGAATAAGTGAAATAAACAAAACATAGGCTAAAAACAAGGTTGATAAATCCTCAAATAGTAAGACTGAAACCATTTGATGAGATGTGATGTAGTTTTATAGCTTAGAGAGACAAATCAGTTTACAGTGTTTATTTGTTAAATACTGCCCATGCATATTTGCTATGTAGGCAGTGAGAGGCAGTGAAAACTGCCTTTCCAGTTGTGTTTCTTATTCTTCTCCACAAAATGCATTCTCCCCAGTACACTGTAATAAAACAGCAAATGGTGGTTAGCATCCATGTAGTGACCAGAGACGGTGCTCTTCTGGGTGAAAGCTACCCATCGTTTCCACTGGGTACCACTACGGGAGGCCAGTTCACATGGCGAGGCAGACACTCTCAGCATCCTCCAGAAAAGGACATGGAAGAACAGGACCATCCTTCCAACCCCGACTCTCATATCCAGAAGCACCTTGTTTTTGCAGTAACAGAAATGCCACGTAATTCTTCCTTTACAGAGAGGTGGTGTAAAAGAGGTAAATTCCAAACTCCGTGATCTTTCCTCAACGGTCAACTTTCTTTGTTATTTTTCCCAATAAAAATAGAAGCGTTAATATCTCTAACGGTCTGGCATGTTATAAGAACAATATTACGTGAATTCAGATTTCTGGATCTGAGCTTTTATAGACTTAAATGTGAGTAAGAAAATGAAGGTACTATTGGTATTGGATTTAAGGCAAAAGTATTAAAGCTGTTTTAGTGTGTCTTAAAGACAGATATTCAAGGCAAAATTAAGTTTCTGGGCTGTGTGTGTGTGTGTGTGTGTGTGTGTACACACACATATATTTGAATCCTACAACTCTACCAATATATGTTGTATCCCTCACTTCCCAAATTTGTGTGCACTTCTTTTTATAAGCCAAAACCTGTGTAATCTTTTTACTGATCTTTTTCCTCTGGTCTTTTTAGAGAGTGATTGAAACCCTGTATGTCTACTTCTGACATGTCAACCGCACGTGAAAGCTGTGGTTGGCCACGGTGCTTCCCAAACATGAATGTCCCTGCACGTCACCTGAGGCACTTGCTGAACGCAGATCCCGAGCCAGTCGGTCTGGGGTGGGTCTGAAGTCCCAGGCGACGCTGGCCCTGCTGGTCCTTGGACCGCTCCTCCAGGAGTGGTCATTAGTAGCTTTTCACGTCCCCCGTGCTGGGCAAGTTTAGGAGGATGAGGCAGAAAGTAAGAAACAGAAAGGGAACACCTTCCTTTTCTGTGGTGTTGTTCTTGATATATTATCAAATGTCACCAAGTGTGAAAGAATCCTGATATTTCCACTCACCAAGCAATTCCGTAAAGATTCAACTGCCAAGACCAACCAAATTAGAAAACTCTTAGAATTTCCCTACGTGTATAACTGTCACTAGTGTGACTTATGCCGCATTTTCTCTCATTGGTGTGATACAGCCGACTCCTGCTCATCTGTAAAAGCTGATTATTAAAATATTGAAGACTTTTGTGAGCCACAGCCACTGGTAGCTTGATATACCAATGGTAGGAGTATTGACACCACGGAAATTGGCAAACAATATAAATCAGAGTGTTTTCTTTTTCTGGAGACAACCAGGTTCCGTGCACACCCAGCCTCAGAGTCAGTAAGAAAAATTACTTTCTGTTACTTCCAACAAAGGGCATGACATTGAGTCTTATTCTAAGTTTAGAGCTTCTTGTAATACTTTGTTGGGCTTCAGGCTAGCCACACAGCTTAGAGAAAAACAAGTTTATTCCCACAACAAACGGGAAACAAAAGGGTCAGGAAGTCGTGGTAGTGATTTTTGGGAATGCTTGCCAACACCAGAGTACTGATTAGTAGTCTAAATACTTTACATGTACATCTCCTCAGGTGGCGTTTTATAAATAACCCCTCACCAGGGAAGGTGGGAGAATCAGGTCAGGTATAATTGGAGTGACAGATGCATTGGGTAGCCTGAGAGAATCAACAGAACTCAGTAAAAAGCAAGTCAACTTCGCATATCTTCCAGAGACTTCCGTGACAAATTAGCACCCGTCAGTGGCACTGAGTCGGTGATTTCATTACAAGCACAGCTGTTCCCATCATTTGTTTATATATTTCAGCCCATGTTTGAGGCTTACATGAGATTTGCCATAGACTTTGGCCGAAGCTTGCTTGCTTGGTTTTACATGCCTGTTTTTAGTAAAATATGTTGATTAGTAGGTAATAAATATCTGACAACTTATTGCCCTGGTCATGTACAGAGGAATGTTCTGTTGGATGTGTTTTTTAATGACTACTTTATCATATTTGCAAACACATTGTAAATTCTCTTTTCTATTAAAAGTACATGTATCTACTATTGTGAAGAAGAAAAATTCTCAAAAAAATAACTAGTTTTTTCGTATGTTAACTTTTTAAAACTTTCATCCATAAGAATCAAACCCAGATTTGACTACTTATTCTTCAACAGAATGCAAGGTCTATAAGATCAGTTCTAATAACTTGAGCTCATGAAGTTTCCACCCTGTAGCACTGTTAGAGTTGTATCAATAACTTAATCAAGCGAAAACCTAAAGTTGAAATAAATGGTATTGAGGTCATTTGTTTTCATTTTTAATGGGTATACTAAGTAGCTAGATATATAAACATCTATTTGATATATTTAAATAAGCAGTTTAGAAGATTTCAGTACTTGTCGTTTTCATTTTATTTTACTTTATTGCTGACACCAAAAAGCTGACTTATTACAAGATCAAACTATGTTTGTCTTCTTTCGTTTACCCTTCCTACTTTAAACTTGCAAAATATGTCATTTTAAGTCAAGGAACATAGATAAGGTTGTACTATGTATTAGATTTAATGGTGCATATATTCTTACAGCATTTGGAGAAACTATGCTTCATAATTTTTTTGTTTTTTCACAATATCAGAATATACAATTCCTAGCATTCTATAAATAATTCTACTTTGATTAGTTAATTGGATTATTCAAGTGGTTGCTTTTTCAAAATTTACACATTTAAGCTTTATGCATGCATTTCATGTAGTACAAGCTTTTATTTTACATACATTCCTATAGTCTGAGAATAATTAAAATTCAGTTATTAAAAAATGAAATAATAATAAGCTTTACATTATTCTAAAATTATGCTTCAGTTAGTGTTTTATTTGAAGCTAATTATTTGCTAATCTGTTGACTTTGCTGTTTAAAATGACATTATAACTACCGTATATTTGAACATGAGGATTTTCTCCATTGTTACCACTTTCACAGCTGTCTTCATGCTGAATTTTTTTAAGTGTAAAATTAGCATTCTAATTTTGGTTGCCCACAAAAAAATTGCTTCAATTTGAAATCCATTCAGAGTTAATTTTTTGTGCTTCAGCATTATTTTTTGGACAGTGAATTACATAATCATTTTATGTAATGTAGGAAGCCCTAGCTCCGCTCTGGCTTGTGTTTGGATAATAATGATTTTCACAAAGTGGAACATAGTGTTGAAACAGCACAAATCTCAGCAAGGACCTACCTTACAAAGATCTAAAAATGCATAGGGACTTCATTTCGGCATGTAAACTCTCATTCTGCTTTGTGTGCCCTAGCTTTTCAGTTTATTAAATGGTCTTTTGTCTCGAAGGGTGAATGGAGCTGTTAGAAAGAAGAGGTAAGCCTTCCCTGTCAGCAGAATTTACATAGATGACTATTAGGAATCATATTTGGGCTCTTAAAAGTTTAAGAGTTAAATATGAGTAAACAAAGATTATTGTTCCTTAGGTGTCCATGCAAGTTTGGGACTACGTTTCCAGCTAAATTTAAACATTGTTTCTGAGAAATATCCCTGCTTTTATTATTCTGGGCAAATGTTTTCCTTCTTTATTATACACAATATTTACTCTGGATAGAAATAAAGGTAAATTAGGATTCAAAAATAAATTTAGCAGATGATCTCAAACCATGAGTTTTCATTTATTATTTAATTTTAGATTTTGAGAAGAAGATGAAGATGTGAAAAAGGAAATGCAGTTTTAATTTTCAGATGACTTTTGTTTCAGTTCATAGTAATAAAAGGTCTGACTTTACATGCTCTACATTTAGTGGGATATTATAAATAAGTTTCCACTGCGGGGTTACAGTAATCAAAATGAGACACATTTTCATTGAATTTTTTAGTGATTTTTGTATTTTAGGAAGAAGTTTTTCCATTAAAAAAAAAATAACATAAATGGCCCTGGCTGGTGTAGCTCAGTGGATTGAGCGCGGGCTGCGAACCAGGCATCGCAGGTTCAATTCCCAGTCAGGGCACATGCCTAGGTTGCAGGCCATGTCTCTCAGCAACCTCACATTGATGTCTCTCTCTCTCTCTCTCTCTCCCCCCCTCTCTTCCCTCTCTAAAAATAAATAAATAAAATCTTAAAAAAAATAACATAAATGTAAGCACTTAAACTCTCTTGAGATTTTTTTTCCTGAATTTTTTTTTTCATGCAGCTTATAAATTGTGTATTTCAGGACTCAATGCTTTGAAACTCTTCTACTTAGTTAAAATATTGATTGGATAGATTTCCTGGTATTTTCCCATTGCTAGAAGGTAATTTAAATGAAAGTTTCTTAAACTCAGATTGATAGCCCTTTATGCTGAAGCGACAAGAGATTCAGGCAAGAGACAAGATTAGAATTCTAATGCAAATTGAACTACTAGCATTCCTCTTACATGTTTTTTGATGTGAGGGTTTTTTTTTTTTCCATTTGGGGGAAGATGCTTGTAGATTCATCTGCAGTGAAAGAATTAGCACGGAGACATCCTGGCTGGTCTCTATCTGCAGATTGAGACTTTCCCATCTGCAGTGCAGCATCACAGCTAGGAAGCTGGCAGTGACCACTCACACTTCTTCATGCCACGCATTGCTGCTTCTCCTCTCTGCGGAGAGGCATTGGCCATCTCTACTTACCAAGACCTCGTGTAAAAGTACTAGCATAATTCTGCACGGGTGCTGACCCCACGTCCATCCCTCTACCTCTCCCAGACTAAGCAAAGCTTCTTTTTTTTTAACTACGTGGATAATTTTTCTGAAACCATAAAGAGTTCGAGAAGAGGTCCGAGAGATCAGACACTTGTGTGCCCTACAGTAGAGTAGACATAGAAACATGAGTGAGAGATGGAAAGTGATTCATTTCACTCAGAGTCCACCCTGAAGTCAGCTGAACTGCCCCAGGAAGTTTATGTTCCAGTCACAGTGAGAAGGAAAGGGATGGGAAACCACCAGGTTAATGGTTGATCAGTGATGCTGATAATTGGAGGGGAAAAAGGAGATGCCCATTCTTGCCGGTCTGTTCTCACTCTGGTACGGGGCAGCTGGATCCACTGCTCCATGTCAGCGGATCAGAACCAGCTGGACAGTACGATCCCCTTTGAGAGGTTCCAAAGTGACAGGGGCACATTTTTACCCCGTTCCTCCAGGCTCACATATGTCTACTCCTCAATACATTATGTATTTGACATTAGATTGTCATACACTTATACCAGCTCTGACCTCACACCATGTGATTGAACACTATTGCCCACAATGCCCACACACACCAAAGTCAGGAAACTGTTTGGGGCCATTTCAGGTCCAGGAGTTTAGCAGCCACAATAATGTCACAAGTGCCAATGAAACATTCCACAAATGGAGACTGTCACTTTTAGCGCTTTTTTTTTTTCTTTCTTTTGACCGATGAATTAAGACTCTGGAATTTCCAGCAAGACACATGAGCCCATCATGTAGTTCTTTGTATTTACGTAGTTGGCATATAAATGGACTTAGAGATCTGGATGCTTTTCGTTGTTGGTTGGAGCTCTACAAATCAGCTCTGACCAAGGGTTTCATAGCCATTTAGAAAGACACACAAGAAAAATAAAATGAATATAATATAAAATAAATGTGCCGTTATGTTTCACACTTGGTATAGGAAAACAACAATATATCATAATGTCATTTAACTTCTGGATCACCTTCAAAATATGTATAATTATTTATCCTTCAAGTCAAGGCATTCATTTATTAAAGAAAACCAGATATTTGCAAGAGCTTAAATTTTTTTTGCGCCTCCTAGCCATACAAAAATTACCTTTAAGTAATTTGAAGTTATTTTTTAAAAAGTTTATTTTTTCATAGTGAAGAAATGTTTTGATGTGCAGGTACCTTGAGATATTTAATATTAATCTAAAAACAGCTAAAATATTTGTTCACCTCTAGCTGGAATCCTCTTATTGCTACTGAGAGCTAAACTCATTAAACCAGGTATGAATGCACTGCTTTGTTCCAGAGGTAATTCTAAAGTCCTGCTAGGTCATTAAATTCCTCAGTGAATGTTTGGCAGATGCCGCCTTACAAACCCAGCGCAAGTCACCACTGGGAGAACTAATGCGTTACAAAGTACACGTGTGCATGAACCGTGATCCAGTACCTTTTCATGCTAAATGTGGTTCCCCACATCTCCTCTGATTAGAGGTGTGCTCTGAACAAGCCGAGACGGGGCCATGCCGAGCAATGATCTCCCGCTGGTACTTTGATGTGACCGAAGGGAAGTGCGCCCCGTTCTTTTACGGCGGATGTGGCGGCAACAGAAACAACTTTGACACAGAGGAGTACTGCATGGCCGTGTGTGGCAGCGTCAGTAAGTGGACCTTCCTCAAGCCTGGCCACCTTCCGTCTTTCTCGCCACTGACTCTGCTCCCTGTAACAGATTGGTTTTCCTGGTTCTTGGGGACGGGTCTGTGCTACCACTAACCCCATTTCTGTCAGCCGCTCTAACTGCCAGCATCTCCTCCAGTATGTTTCCCATGAGCTCACATCTCTCTCTCTACTAAAGCATGGCCATGGGCGTGTTCTTTGACTGGTGTGGTGCGGACGTCTTGCAATTTCTGGGACTATTGAGTGTTTCTCTTTAAGCCACGTTGGAGTTGCTGTTTTGTCTTCTCAGCTGTTCTGCAAATGTATACATATGTGTTTGTCCATATACATGTGTGTTCGGGTCTGTGCATGTGCACCTCATGTGCAAATAAGGTTTACCACTGGAAGCCTGGCTGACGATGCTTCGGTTGCATTGGTAAGGCATATTTGCTATGATGAGTATTTTGGATATGTTTTATAACATGGGATTTTAATTGTGGCAAGGGCCTGGGACTGCATTGAGCACATGCACAGTAAATGCCGGGGTCGGGGGTGTCCCTGGGGCCCCAGAGCTCACACATGGACATTTGCAAAGTGCTCATGTCTTCTCTTGGAAGTAAAAGAAAACTCTTGCCTTAACATTGGAAACCTTCAATAAAATAAGGTTTAGGAAGTTGGGGGGAAAAAGTTGAACTTGAACCTTTCCATGACTCTGGGGATAAATAAATGAAGTCATGATGACTTAAATGCAAGTTGAAACTTCTTCCACAGAGATAGTTCTCAGAAAGTAGTGTACCAGACATACGGGACTTTTGTCCCTAATAGCCTTCCAGGTTAAATTCCCAGTTTCATTTTGTTTACTTTGTGTTCATGAGTCAGAAGTTTTAACTACTCAAGAAATGCTTACTCACCTTGAAAAAGAAAGATTAAGTTCAACAATTGTTCATTGTTTTGTTGGAGAGACTCCTGCCTTTTCTCCTTGGTCTTTGGAAGGGTGAGTCCCCATTTCCTGCCCGGGACTTTTAGGGATTATATAAATGGTTTTCCGGTGTGATCATAGGATTAGGCTACACAAAAACAGGACCTGCACCATTAAGACCTTCTATTGTGAAGCCCAGCATCCAAGTGGAATCGGATGGAAAGTTCCTGCTGGTCTCTGGTGTAGGAGGTGACTCCACTTCTGCCCTGTGGGAGAACAGGTGTAGGAAGGGTAACCCTCGGGCACCTTTTCCTGGCTCTGATTGGATGGTTGCACCTCCTAGCTCAAAAAACTCCCTTCTTCAGTTTCAAACAAAGAAGTTAATTAGGTCAGGTAACCTGGAGCACAATGGGGGTTCTCTTGCCTGGACCCTCTTGAACAAAGGGCCTTTGTTAAAGGGATTCTGACTGGTGTAGCTGCTGGGGAAAAGTTTCTGGCATTTTCCCTGAGGTGAATTTTTTTCTTGGAGTCTAAATATGGGTGCATGTAACATGTAAAAGGGTTTTTAAAAATTATTAGCAGTGATGAATTTGCCTCAAGATTTGGAAACACCCCCCCAAATTTTTTTAAATAAACCTGTAGTAGCCCCTACACACACTCTCTCCATTCGATCAGTTTGGTTTGAGCCAGGGCTGGAGCGAGCGGCGGACCCACAGGTCAGGCGCAGTCTCTGGAGGTGCCCTGGATGGTACACCTTTTTTTGCTGAGATTTGTAAAAGGTACCTGCTCTCACCAAAGCTTCTTCCCCAAGATGTAATGGATAAGCCAGGCAGTACTTCGTTTTAGGGGAAGTGAGTTACAAAATAATTTATCAAGTAGCAAACATGAGGTGCTGCAGGTCACTTAGGAAGGTGGGCAGATAAGTGGAGAGTAAAGGCTCAACAAAGAGCCATAAGCCGGCTACCCTGTGAGCAGATGAAACAGTAGAATTTCCGTGGAGAATGGATGGGAGGGAATTGGTGATGCTGGGCACTAAGGGGGGAGAATGGGAGCAAGAAATGCTTCCACGGGCTCCTTGGGTGTCCTATCAAAGACACCCAAGTACCAGCATTCTAATATCCAGCATTCTGAGATGTTATTGTTTCAATGTATCTTATGTTTATATGTTGACTTTGGCTGCATGCTGGGGCCCAAACTCAGGACATTTGCTTAGCTTTTGTTTAGAATTCCATGATTTTGTTTTTGTTTTTCCCTTTGGTTAGTGGAATTGTGTGAGTGAGTTTCAGCCATCATTCCCATGTTTCTCTTTTTGTTTTTAGTTATGTTCTTTTATTTTCTCCATAGTGTCTCAAAGTTTACTCAAGACTACCCCGGAGCTTCTTCCCCAAGATGCTGTTAAACGTATGTTGTAAATCCCTTGGGGGCAGTGGGGAGGGGAGATGTACATTGCATGGCTGGGTTTTAAGTCCAGCATCCTCACCTTCTGTGCATGATTCTGTATTTCTTGAACACCTATCTGTCTTTAATAAGATGTCTGTTTCCATTCCCTTGCTTATAATTACGTCTGACTTTGCCAGACGACTTCAGATGTCCAGCTAAGGGCCTTGATTAAGCTGCTTATATTTCCAATCAGTTTTCCTTTTTTGTTAACATGGTACTATAAACTACCATGTACATACAACATTATTATTGTTTTTTATTTGGCATCGCTGCTTTATTTCCTACAACTCACAGACACCACAGTTTAACAAGAGGCTATGTTTATAAGTGACTTGTTTCCCAGGGAAAAAATATTTCATGTGCATGCATAGTATTAACCGAGGGTACTAAGGCACATGCACTGGCTTCGGGTGTGTGTTGTAAGACAGCTGTCACACTTTAGGAGGTGAAAGGCCACTTCAGGATGCAGAACCATTTCTCCCACCTGTCCCCGAGTGCACACTAGTGGGACATGATCGTTAAGATGTAGAGAAAGAGCTTCCTCTAAAGAAGTATGATGTCAGCCTGCTGTAAAATGTGTGTATTTCGTAATGATTTCAGCTGGCATATCAGTCGCCCTTGGTTTAAAAATGTGGTGCCAGACTCACAACTACTCGTTTTTAAATTTGGATGACATCCAGAAATGGATTCATCCAGTGTTAGGTTAAGGAAGGTATGTACTGTTCATGCTTGTGACTGCTAGAAGAAGGCACCGACTTTCAGTTGTAGCTTAGATACCATGAAAATTAGCATTTTTGTTTGTTTTTTATTGTGGTAACATTGGTTAGTAAAACTATGCAGGTGCCAGGCACACAGTTGTATAAGCTCATCGTCTACATATGGCATTGTATGTTCACCAAGTCAGGCCTCGTTCCGCCACGTGTCGGCCCCCTCCACCCTCTTCCACCTCCCGGCCCCTTTTCCCTCTGGTAACCACCAGAAAATGAGCATTTTCCTGTGTTATCCCCCAAAAAATCTAGTCTCAAAATTGATGAGACCAATTATCTTTTTTTAAGAAAAAAAAGATCAATCATAGTTGGAAAGTTATATAATTTACAAAAGATGCTATCATAGAAAAGTTTCTTAATGGCCTCCATAAGATTCAAATGCATTCAAATTAAGTATAACTTTTGAAGGATGTGGTTTTTTACTGTCACGACTAACGTATTTCCTGATTGTGAAACAACATTTTTTCTAAGAACATGGAAAGTATTGGGAGTGAGTAGACATGGAAGGATTCAGGAAAACTACAGAAATTACAGTCAGTTTGACAAGACATCGATCTGTGTGTCGTGTTGGGTTTCACTAGGCATTTTCATGGGCCATTTATTTTTCTCAGGAATCCTCTGTGGGCTATTACCGCACTCCCTTTGCGCACATGGGAAAATGAGGCTTTAAGAGCTTAGTGACTTTTCTTCCCCAGCTGTCGAAAGTGGCAGGGCCAGGTTTGAAACCGAAATGCTATTCTGGATGTGATCCCTATTCCAAATGGCAGGTAGTTGATTCCGACATTGTTTTCTAGATTAGAAAAATTCTATTTGAGGTTCAGATGCGCATTTCAAGAATATAGAAGGTAGTAGAAATTGGGTGAAATATATTAAAAACACTTTTTGTAAATGCCATGAATATAGCATGTCTCAATAAATTAGATGTCTTTCTCATCCTTTTACAAAACAATATATTTTTACTTTAAGTTCTATTTTATATTATTATAGCATATAAAAATAATTGTGTATTCCCATTGTCATTAATTAATGGAAATGAACATTGTCACTTGATAACTTTATTTTCTTCAAGTACTTGCGTCCTCAACTCCTCCAAAAAGACATTGAAAATTGTTTTGTAATATCCTCTTTCCCAGTAATTTTCTCCCTCTGTTTGTAGTGTGTTTGGGATCCTGACACTTTTCTCAGAGGGTGAAGTGTGATTTTGGCAGTTATGTTTTCTTATCTACCTACAGAGACTCATCAATCACAGCAAGTGATGGGTTTTGCAGTGTTAGTACAAACAGATGGGGGAAAGCGTATAATTTTTAGTTATTTATAGCCTGGGCAGCTATACCGTCTTATTTATAGCAAAGCTGCACTTTTGAATTGAAAAAGTCATGGTCGTCTGGAGGTCAAATGCAGACAGCAGACTGGCGTTGGAGAACGCGAGCCAGGACTAGAAAGGGGTGCAGGCCCCCTTTGATTCGGTGACTTGGGCTCACACTGGGCTCCTGCACCATCCCGGGACTCCCAGGCCAGCCTGGCGGGCGGGAACCTCTTTTCACAGAGGTGGTCGCTTTTACGGGTTTCTCAGCCTGAGTTACTTCCGATTACATAAAAAATGTGAACTGAGATAGAAAATGCTTTTCAATTAAACTGATACAAAATTGCACATATTAGAGAAAATGTGTGATGGTCTGCATTTGAAGTACAATAATTTTCCTGTCAAGACGTATTATTATAATTAGATATTTCTAGATTTTTAGTCTTTGTCATAAAAAAAAATTTGAGCATTGCAATTTTAAGGGACACTTAATTTGGGGGGTTTGTCTCATAGGTAATAATTAAGCTATTGATAGCAAGGATAGAGATGTTATGCTAAGAGCTTTCATTTTACAAATAAACTTAGGGATTTGAATCCTTTTGAAAATCCCTTTCCCATTTGGGGTAAAGCACCTTGTGAGACCTCAGTTGTTTCTCACGTCACCTTTGTGTCTGCCCGTTTGGGTTTCAAACAGCGCAGAAGTTTCACATTCAGCCGGCCCATGCAGTCTCTGTGAGCAGTGACATTAGTACACACCCCTTCAATTGATTAGTTTGTTTCGGATGAGAATATGATCTTTGTGCGTGTGTGTGTGGTATTCTCCCCACCAGACTGCATCTCAGATGGCAAACAAGTGGACTTTTATGGCATTTAATGTCACAAAGAATATCATGCCCCTTTTCAGCCAGCCAACTACACCAGGGGGTCTACAAATGACCCACCTGCTCCTTTTCTTGGGGTGAGTTGTGGTATAAACAACAGCTGCAGCAAGATCTCAGCTTCTACGTTATTGACATTTTGGGTTGGATAATTCCCTGTTGTGGGTGCGTGGAGGATGCGGAACAGCATCCCCGGCCCCTCCCCACTACATGCCAGTAACACCACCCCAGCTGTGATAACTGAAAATACCTCTAGACTTTGCCAAATGTGCTCTTGTTGGGAGATAGACAAAATCACCCCCTTTTGAGAACCTCTGACCTTGACTAATAGTGTGCCCACGTCTGACTCAGAAATATAACCAGGCTGATGAAAACATGTACTCTCTCCATACACTTGAAGGCATGTTGAAATGTTAGAATGTCAGAAGTGCCCAATTCTCCAATGTTTATGAAATTGAATTTGTGAGGCCACTATCGTAACCCTCGATATTTGCAAGTTAAGCTAGAAGTTGCTCTTCTGACTTTTTGTGAGAGGTCTCATCCTTTTCCTGCTCTAATATAAGAACTGTTAGGGAAGCAAGGAATAAACCAGCACGCCCCTGGGGTAGTAGTGCATGCTTGCCATACGCCACCCCATCCTCCTCTCGGTGTCTTCCTGGTTTCACAGAATCCCAGCATCTGCTAGAGAACAACCGTATGTAGCGCTCCCACGTAGCCTTGCTTACTCAGGTTACTTGGCTTCTAGGATGTAGCTTGGGATTGTGTTTATGGCCATAGATTCTTTGTAAAAGTGTAGCTCTGGCCTCATGCAGGATTGGGGAAGCAATAAAAATTGATGTCTCCTCACATCCAAATGGCCCACATAGAATGCACTGGTCATCTTCCAGGGAATGTGTAAAATCAGGCCAGACCACCATCCCAAGTTCTAAGGTTGTTGCCTCAGAAGCAGACAATTTGCAAACTGTGGATAGCTCACGGTGTGGCCTTGGAGTGGAATGTGCCACCCTAGCCCAGAGTTGTCCTGTCATCACGTCAAGGCCATTTCGTCTTTGGCCAGGCTTGAACCATTATTCTTAATCCCACTGTGTTTGTTCTTCCGATTGTGAAACAGCAACTCTTAGTTCCCATTAACCACATTCCCGAACACTAAGAGAACTGTGATACTTTTATAAAAGGGCTAAGCATTGTTTAAAACAATTAAAAGCATTAAAAGATGTGGTGGTACATTAAATTATATGTCACATCAGTGCCAACAAAACCTGTTAGATCATCAGGTACGAGACGCCGCACCTTCGGCATCCGGAAGTGGTCAGGACGACAAGGTCTGAGCTGCCACGGTGAGAAGCCCTACCACAGAAAATTGTTGATTTGCTCTGCAAACCAGCATTTAAAAAGAAAAAAAAACGAAGCTTATTTACTCAGAACAGTAAAAAAAAAAATGCTTATTATATATGTGCTGTATTTTTTAGCTATTTCCAAAGAAGAGTAAGCAGTTTAAGGAAAGGTCAGCAAAAGTTTTCTTTAAAAGGCTACTCAATACTTTAGGTTTTTGTAGACCTCATGTTCTCTGTTACATGTATTCAACTCGGTCATTGGGCCTTCGTAGTAGCTGCAGCCAGCGGACAAGTGAATAGATACGACTGTGTCTAATAGACATGGTTTACAAAAGCAGGCCAGCAGGCCAACCTCTGGTTTAATAAAACTGTTACTTTTGAGCCCAGGATGAGCTGGTGATGAGCTAGGTATTTTAAAGGACACCAGCAGAATAAATCAAATATCCTGCTTTCAGTAACTTGACAGTTTCGTTGATGAGATGAGATCAGACCCAAGTATGAGATGGAATTAAATAACAGTGTAAAATAAAATATACAAGCGTAGGGAAAGCTTGCTGTGGGAGGCTGGAATAAAACGAAATTGGTTTTATCCTGAAGACCTGCATAGAGATTAACAGTTCACCTGGCTTTAACTGCTACAGCTTCCATGAAAGCGGACAGCGTCAAAGGTTTTGACTTTTTGAACTCATCGGTTGAGTGCGGAGCAGCTGCGACAGGTCATCCTCTTAAGATCCATCATTAACGAAGTTGGAAATTGCTTCCAGCAAAATGAGGAAAAAACAAGAACTGAAGATTAAGAAGGTCTAGATGCCAGTCCTTATCACTGTTGCTTCACACACATATTTTGGATTCAGACTTCACAAGATGCTTTTCAATTGTGGTGCACTGTGTTAAGCAGGATGTAGATATTAAATAAAAATAACACCAGCATTCATTCTCACTACGCTCACTTCATATATTTGACAAAATTCCCATGTCAGTGCGTGTCCGTAAGACATAAAAAAGAAATGTAGGCTGGCTGGGGCAGAGTAAACACAGCGTAGATTACATTTTCATTACGTGTGTCCACATGATGCATTGAGAGTCTGCCAGCCACGATCACACGGACTGCAGAAGAATGATACGAGGGCATGCCAGGGAACGTGCCTTTGTTCTTTCTGTTTTTAGAGAGTGTATAACCCCATTTAAGGATCACAGACTATTTTCACATTACGAATGGTCCCCCTAACTCGGATGTGGTGGTGGTGGTGATAGATCCTGGGGTTTCACATGCATTAGGGGTTTTTGCTGTTTCAGAATTAGAGAAGTGTGGAACCCTTGTTTTCAAAAAAGAAAAGTTGAGGTGGCAATCCTCAAAGCTCTGCCAGGTTTTGAGATTAAATTTTCACATAAAATTGTTCTTTACAGGTTTACAGTTCACCTGTATATAAATTATCCCCATTGCCACCTCTCCTATAAATCACAACCATTTCAAGTGACAGTATTGCTAGCTCGGTATAAAATCGCATTTTCAGTGATGAAGCAAGGACTTACATAGGTCTTAATTTACTTTCATTTTCTATTGTCATTGCTATAGAGGTAATACATTGCCTTTCTGCTGGCAAAAAGGAGACTAATCAAATTTTCTTGTTAGAGTCTAATGTTAGTATATTGACTAGATGCCATTTATGGGCTTCTGTTAAGGGAAACATTTGCCTTGTGGCTTGGCGTCGGTGGTTGCAGTTGTTACTGTTTGAAGGTGGGATTATTCTCTTTTTGCATCCTGAGCCCATTATGACTATCAATTTATGTGTCGCCCTAGAAATGGAAGGAAGCCAACAAATACCAAAGTCATTGGGGCAATTTTTCATGATGTCTCTGGTTTGGGACTCCATGTTCTTGCTGTCTTCAGTGTGAACGTGAAATGGAATACCATGTGGTGATTGTACAGTGAGACCTGAAATGGGTATCTGGTGTGTGGACACTCCAATTTGATGTTGTGTCCGACACAGGTGCCCTGCAAATGGGCAACGAGATGACTTCTACCGCAGCCTGCAGATGATACCAGTTTCCATCTCGTTTTGAAGTAACCTCCCCATCATTATAAAGGGGAAACACAGGAACAGAAATGTTTTGCTGGCGTTGAGTCCCCAGTCATGGCAGTGTATTGTGTGACAGGAACACTGGGAACAGTACCAGGATTCATTAATAAACTGAAAGCAAATCTGCTCCTCTTAACCCCCACCCCCACCAAAAAATCGAGCCGTGGCAGGTGCTACGTGGAGATGACAATGTGAAGCGGAAGTATTGTGACAAGCCTCGGTGCATCATTTCTAAAACTGCACTGAGCCCTCACACATGAGAAACTGTATCTCCCTCAGTGTTTGGTTACCTGTGGTTTAGGTAACAACGTTCTGTGGTAACGGGGTGAATCTGATCCTTCTCATCTGTGTTGGGGGGGTAGGGTCGGGGGGATACCATGTCCCTGCTACTTTTCCAAGCCGCCCTCCCCTTTGTGTTTTCCTCTTTAAAGATCTCCTTCTGACGGCTTTGTCCCTTAGCAGGTGGATCCTTCAAAGCACATGTGTGCTCTTCATTAAAACAACCCACGCTGGCCCTGCCTCTCTCACTGCTGTCTCCCTTGCTCCTTCAGCTCAGGCTGCATGGACGTCGCCCATCCTGGAATTTTCCAGCCACACTCACCTTTCAGGGCCTTTGTGCGAGTTTCTCCATTTGCCTGCCCTGTTCTTGCAGCAGGCGACTGGAAAGTGGGGCTGTTCTGTAAACGTCACTGCAGTGAGACCCAGCCTGGCCACTTTCTTTCTCCTCCACCCCCTGCCCCCGGCCCTCCTGATTCTTCTCAGCACCGCTCTATTTCTCTTTTTCTCCATAATACAGAGCACATATTAACCATGTGAATTACTATTTTTTGAGATGGTGTTTTCTTTCACTAGAACACAGTTCCACAAAGACAAGGGTCTTTGTTTGCTCCTTGGTTTCTTCCCCACGCCTCACATAGAGCAGGAGCTGCAATTTCACTTGGGGGAGTGAAGGAATGAGCAGTCTCTTTGAAGACAGCCTCGTCCACATGTGGGCTACCGGCTCGGCTTCTCAGATGCCTCTGACTTCCCAGGGTTGCAAAGAAAAAATGGGATGCAGCTTATATCAAAAGCATTTCTCATCCAGAATTGCACCGAGCTTTTGGACGCAGAATGTTCGTTCATCTTGAGGCAGTGATGTGCTGAGAGTTGGAACTGGTTTTCTGTTGTATTTTTTCACATGGTATTAGGGGCAGACACCCATGCTGTGTATAAAAAGGCATACCTTCCACAGTATTCTACCAGGCTGTTATGAGACTAAGAAAATTGACAGGAAGGTCATCCGAAAGTCAAAGACACACGTAGATGGTGGTGGGAGTGCTGCTTAGGATTTGGTAGCTAGCAGTCCAAATCTAGAACTAAAAATGCTTAACCCTGGGTTTTAAGTCTAGTTTTGTTTGGAAAGGTGACTGTACTCAGCAAGCTTGCTTGCAGAAAGAATGAATGAGCATGTCCAAACAGGGACTGAGGGCTAACAGATTATTCAATCTCAAGATCTATGGTATCTTTCCCTTTGACCCTAGTTTCATAATCCTGCTTCTGGTGAACACTGGCTGGAGGTGGTTTGCCAGATGGCATACAAAGCAGGAACAGCCTGGAAAATAGGCCAACAGATACCATAACAAAGTATATTTGGGGCCAATTCCTGTTGTTCATTAACCAAAACAGACCCTTTCCAATGCCCTAGACGTGTCAGTGGATTAGCCCTTTCTGCTCTAAGTATTGACTTTACAGCCCGTTCATGGTTTTGTGAATCCTGAATTCAGGTTTATTTCTGTGTATCTGGGGATGTGCGCATGCTAGAGGAAGAGTGTTTCCCCTCCGTGCAGCATACGTAACAGGGTAGTTTTTCTTCTCCCCACGTGTTACAGGAAAACGTGCGTGGAGTGACGCACACAGTAGGCTCTCGTGAATGGAGGCTTTGTGATTTGACCAACTGGTAACTCTGGGCCCACATCACAGTATCCAGGGCACTTCAGAGGTGTCTGAACAGTATGAACTGCCTTGTGGAAGTTTTAAAAACAATACAAAAATGAACCCTCCTGAAGCCGATTTGTCTTCGCTTTCTAAGTGGCTCAGGTGACCCCAGCGACTGTGAGGCCCAGCTCCCGGTTCCTTTGTGCCCGGGAACATGCTCTGATACCCCTGAGCCTGTCCTTTCCCAAGGAAGCTACTTTGAAATGGTCAAGGCGTGCAGCACAGGCTTTCCTGCCCCCGCCACCTCCCTTGTTGTTATGCCTCTGGTCTAGCGCGGACTTCATCACACAGTGGCAGCCAGTCCTGTGTGACAGTGTCTTCAGATGGAGGAATATTGGAGCAATAGAAGATGAGTTTTCTGCACAAACTCCTCCTTAAAATGTTCTCCCCGTCCTCCTCACCAGCCGCAGGGTAGTGATAATGAAATGCTCAATTCATTTGAAAATATCAAGATGTGTCACCCTTCTCTCCTTGACGGGATAGCGATCTGGTTTGCTGGCTGATACGAACACAAGAAAACTTCACGCTCACTGATTGAGATGCATTGTTAGTGTGAGAGGTGCAAATGTTTGAATAAAGGATGGAAAGAGAGACAGCTCCCACTGAAGTTCTCAACTGGAGGAGCCCAGGTCACTAACAAGGATTGTACTCTAGAAAGAAAAATAGCTTGACTGAATGGAATAAGTATGTAACGCAGTCTTCGTATTTATTTCCACATGCTTAACAAAGGTTTAACACTTGAAATATCCTTAATTGTGTTAAACGTACTTCACATGCTCATGTCTTTATTACTTTTTTCTCAGTATCGTAAAACTGTATTTCAACTTAGGCTAACGAGACTCAGGTCTTAGTGTTTTCCTCCTTTCCATAACAGTAGACAGTATTTGCAAGTCATAAGTGTTGGAGAACCTTTCTACTTATATAGTAACTTTTATAATTCCACACCTCCCAAGAGGGTTCCATGATAAGATGAACACACTTAACGGCCCCTGGCCATGCTGATCAGAGTATATAGCCCCAGACGTTTTTATTTATTCAAAATGTAAAATTTGATTTGCCTAATTTTGTCTTTCTGCCAGATTATTCTATGCCAAAAAGAATTTTAACTTGTTCTCCCTTGAGCTGTACCAGTGATGGTGATTAAAGCCATGGGAAATAAATTTTAAAATGCTAAATGCTATTTCCATTATAAGTTGGGGAAATGATTAAATCAACATTCTTGTTTAGTGATTTGCTTGAGTTGCAGGAAGATATTTACCTTTGTTTATTTTGTTTGTGTGTCTTTTGCGTTTTTAC
Source organism: Tonatia bakeri (assembly GCA_004024845.1). Taxonomy (NCBI): domain Eukaryota; kingdom Metazoa; phylum Chordata; class Mammalia; order Chiroptera; family Phyllostomidae; genus Tonatia; species Tonatia bakeri. The sequence goes on along the minus strand of PVIA01001673.1, from coordinate 235,011 downwards.
CAAAAAAAGATTTTACACTGAAAATTATCTTTTAGTCTTAAAATTAAGAACTCAGTTTTAATAATTTCAGCCTTTTATGTGGGTTATACAGAAAATTTCTTAGGAAAAAAATCCATATTTTTTCTGCAGTTGGTACTTCATGGTCCTGTGCATAATTTATTTTCAGTGGATTTGAAAGAAAAGTCACTCATTTTTCTGTGGTGGCATAAGTTCCCCATTCTGAGTTAGGATACAGTAAGCAAAGGAGGAAGGAAGCGTGCCTGCAGGAAGCCGTCTTTCTGCAGGGTGACTGACGCGTGGTGTGAACTCCCTCTCCCGGTGCTCCCAGTCATTGGTGTGATAGGCGAAGAAACCAGAACACAGAGTACCTGTTATAGCCCTGGGCCTCGGCGTGGCTAAGACTGAAATCAAGCTGTGCCCATTTGCAAAGCTCGTGCTCCTGCCTTTCTCCTTCCTTTCGCTGTTGAAATATCCTCTCCCATGTCTACTGAACAGAGCTGGGGACAGATGTTTTTCAATATGTATGCCCTGTGCCAATCCCAGACCAACTGACTCAAAATCCACTGATGGGGTTGTAAGGGGTGGACACACAAGTATTGGAGAAAAAAGTCAGTAATATGTCCTTCGTCCGTCCTTGCACTTGAAAATCTGAGTAGATACTTTAACTTCTTTTATTTTTTTAAAATAATTATTAAGCAGTGATTGGAATAGAAGGAATGAAACCATAATGATGTTTCTCTTTAATGATAATATTTAATTATGTAACTAAAAAGCCTCTGGTTTTGGTGCAAATCTTGGGGCCAATGGAATCTTAACATTCCAGATGTTTTTTTGAAGCATGTATAAAAGACATTGATCTTAGAGTTTAGTTTCAAAGTCATATAACCATAAATTCTTCTCATTCAAGTCTTTTTGAAGGCATCATGTTTCATATTCCAGTATGTCCAGTAATTACTGGATAATGTGCCAGTAATTAGAGAAGATGAGTGAAGAATACTTAGAATATTAGGGACACTTGAATTATCTTTTGAATAAAAAACAAATTGATTTGACTGAGGACATAGTGCAAACACCTATTTTTATTTTATTGGGGTTTTTTTTGGTTGATTTGGTTTCTTCTTTATATCAAAATTTTTAACTTAAAAAAATAAGTTCATAAGTGCTCTGAATTCTTCATAGAATTCTGATCTGATCTTTTGGAAAACTGCTTATATAGACATTATAATTCACTCAGTATGTGAATTAAGACATTTCTGTTTTATAATGCACACTCCAATTTTATGGGTATTTACATTTCCACATAATATAGCAGTATATGTTGCAATTCAGTAATATTGCTCAGAAGTATTACTGGAATTCAGAATAGAAATCACTTCCTTTTTGACAACTAGTCATATGAATCAGTTGACTATGGCCAAATTCGTGGAAGTAGAAAGTTTCTTTTATGATTTCAAAAATTCAGTTATTAACTTTTTGAGTTTGGTTGGTAGTGTTTAAAATATTTTTTTCACAAAAGATGGTGTGTAATCAAGCTATCTAAAACAGAGAACGCAGAGTGTAGGATTTACCTTTACTCTGGTGCAATTATTCTACAGTGGACTAATTTTGAGATTTCTTTGGCTTTTGTAGGAATCTTAAGGCATTGTATTGATAATACATATTTACTTTCAAGATTACAAAAATTAATTTAGCAGAGCCTAGGAATTAGGACAACATGTCTGTATTAAATACCAACTGTTTTTGCTCTGCCTGCATGTTTTGCAAAGGATTTTAAGTATAATATTACAATCACTAAATGGACTATTTTCAAGATTTTCCTTCACCTGATTCTTGAAAGGGGTAACACCCATCTTAGTGTGCTGGGCAGTGTCTCGTGGTATCCTCTTAAACAGCATTAACATCTTGTATGTGCTTCTGTACTAAACTCTTTGTTCTGGAATAAACGAAAAATAGGGCTTTCTTTGAAATGACTGGATAGTCTATTTCTCCTCTCAAGCCTCCTCTCCTTCTACTCGTAGTTCCTACAACAGCAGCCAGCACCCCTGACGCCGTTGACAAGTACCTCGAGACCCCTGGCGATGAGAATGAACACGCCCACTTCCAGAAAGCCAAAGAGAGGTTGGAGGCCAAGCACCGAGAGAGGATGTCCCAGGTACTGTGGCTCGTTGGTGCTTCAGCCCTGCGGTAACGGGGAAATCGGGTCTTGCCTCTGCCTCAAATCTCCATGGGGGCCCAATAGCAGATGTATATCCAGGGGTGGGTGAGGTCTTTCATTTTATCCAGATCCTTAAAGACATAGTCTTAATGTTAAATGTTTGTGGTAGGATATTGATTAGGGGGAGGGGTTGTATGCTCCTGAGCATCCCACCTAGGAAAGATCCAGGTATGGTCGTAAGTATAATACGATTTTGGAAGCAGAAATTCAGTGTTTACAACATTCTCAATGCTTTTATTGTTCTATAGGTAGAGTACCTGTAACCATCATGTTAAAAATTAAAATTCATTAAAATGGTCTTTAGTTACCATTAAAGAATATTTTTGTATTAAGCACCTGATTATTATATCTTTCAACCAATCATTTCTTACAGTGCTCATTCATAGGACTATAGAAACTTATAACCAAAGTGAAACATAATAATCATTTCATCTAGTTCCATATATTTTTTAAGATCGATATAGGTGATTTGGCATCTGAGACCTGACTAAACCCTACAGAGGCTGCCCCTCCAGGGCCGAGCCGATTCTGAAAGGTAGCAAATGACCAGCCTGTAAACACACCTTTCCAGTACAAACCAGCCACTCAAAACTGGACCCCCAACTACCTTTTTTCTTTGGGCTCTTACACTGTAGGTGACTATCAACCTGCCCTACTTGTCTCAAGGCTAGGTACCAGCCACCTAAGGACTGACAGCCCCTGTACCCCAGAACCCACCCAAGTCACCCAAATCAGTTAGTCCTAAACTCACTGAGCCCCTTTACCCTGCCTTGCTCCATCCTTGCCTCACAAACCACAATAAAGGATAAAGGTTGTATCCATGTTTTTTTCTCACTTTCCCTGCCTCCTGAGCGATCCTTGTGCTTGCTCATGTGGCATGTTGGAAAGTGTGTTTTCAGTGATAGCCGTTTCCTGGTGCGTTGGCCTCACCACACCTGAATAACAATAGAACCTACGTTTTGAAACATACAACTACTAATGTATCTATAGGCACAATACAACAGAACACAGTTCCTTTTTTTTTTTTTTTTTAAGAAAGAGACCACAATACTTGAAACTACTTAGGAATAAACATTAAGGGGAAGAAAAGTGTAATCATAATACTTGGGCTCTGGCATACAATATGCAGTTCTGGTTGTCCTTCATGGAAACTCAAATGCGAGTTGCACTACAAACCTAGCTGTAGTGGAATAGTGAGGTTTCGCCTTAAGCTACCTCTTGAAAAATAGGATTTTTCTTTAGGAAAGACACAAGTTGATGTGTAGTCTTTGTTTAAAAATCAAGGATGACTGTGAGTTGTATTCATTACCACTGAGATGATGTCCTATCAACTTAAATTCTATCTCACTTCCTGTGTTTGAAGGTTTCAGGTGCTTCCCACAGCCCTCAAAGTTCGTATCTGGGACAAGAAAAAAAAATTAAAATAACAAGAATAAATACTGAATACTCAACCGGGCATTCCCAGTGCCTACCCTCATAGCCCAACCCCCGGCACCCCAACTTTAGACTTCCTGCTTTTTCTCCCACCCCCAACTGCTGCCATCATATTGGCAGCATTAAACAGCTGTTGGCCTCTGCTCCGCACGTACTCAGGTCGTCTTGGCCTTTCTGTCACCATCAGCACTGACTTCCTCTGGAAACACCCTTCCGCTCTCCCTCACATGGGCAAGTCCCACTCATTCCTCATACCCCATGTAGTCCTCGGAATGAGACAGGCAGTCATTGCTCTTGCATTTCATTCAGTTCTGTGTATTTGATCCTTAATTTTATTGGTGATTGTTTTATATATATATATATCATGGTCAGTCCAGAAAGTATCCAGCCATGGACTATGAAAACTGGAGGCATTTACTAAAGAAGGTACAAGAAACATTGTACATATGACAATGATCAATGACGCCTTAGTTCCCTTTGAAGTAGGCACCTTGAGACCTCACACAGTTTTCCCAGTCATCATCAGGTGCCCCATTATATTTTCCTGAATCTTATCGATTATGTGAAATCTCTTCCCTTTCAAAGGTGGTTTTAGTTTTGGGAAAAGTCAGAAGTCACAGGGTGCCAAATCTGGGCTGTAGGAGGGTTGGGTCACCTGGGTGATTTGATGTTTCACCAAAAACTCTGCACTAGACATGATGCATAAGCAGGCATATTGTTGTGATGAAGCTGCCAATCACCAGTGTCCTGGAGCTGCAGCTTTCTGAATCATCTGAATAGTTCCCACGGAAGAATGTTCAAGCTTAACAAGCAAAATTTTGTTCAAGCAAATTTTGATACAGATTCCTTGCTGTACTCACTAATTTTGAATGTGACAGGCACACAGCACACATGCTCACTCAGTGGCATCTACTACCCCCACTGACTAGTACAGTGAAGTCGTCATTGTTCATGCATGTGCATTCCAGTCCTTTCTCCTTGGCTGCCAGGTCACATCAATGTCATGCAAACCATTCTCATTATATTAACAATGGCTTTGACTTTTTCCGGACACACCCCGTATATATAAAGTCTTATCTTTCCAGCTGAATTGTAAACTTTTAGTCCCTATAAGTTTATATGTCACTTTACTAACCTTGCATTTCTTACTTGAACTGTCATTATTTTTAAAAACTACAAATCCTACATTGTTTTCCCCAGCACCTTTGTCGTTTCGATCTTAGGATAACTGAGTTCGAATACTCTACTAGTTTTCGATATTAATCAGTCCTAGAGTACTAGCTTAATTTTATTTTAGCACATCTATTTAACCCATGACTTAGTGCATCTACATTTTAATAGATTTTCTTCATCTTTTAGTCATTAATTACATGAGATAATTTAAGGGATGTTATCCTGCATCAGAGAATGCAGTCTACTGGATTCCAGAGGTCATAAGGAAGTGAGGTTGTCTCCATAATCTATGGTACTGAATTCTGCAGGCTGTTCAACTATAAATTTGCCTGCCCCGTAAATCTCCCTGTGTTAGTTGTCCATCGTCTCTGCATGAAACAACCAAGTCATTGAAATTGAAGATCCATAAATCCTGAAGATGCTGGTAGTTTTGTGCATGCAGTGGAAAATTTCTTTATAAGAATATAGGCAGCAACCACCTGAGAATTTTAATTTAAAAAAAGTAGTCCTTTTAATTACTTGTATTGTAGTTTTTGTTGTTTTCTTATAAATACAGAGGATTTTGTTTATTTTGGTATTGGTTTTTTGTTGTGGTGGTTCATGGTAATGCTAAACTTATTACGTGTTACAAATAGTATCTAGCAAATAGAAGATGCCAAACAATTTAGAAGTACCTTTATTAGTTAGGAACATACCAGTTTTATTGTACCCTTAAAATGAAGTTATTTAAAACAAAAGTTGACCTTATGCTAAATGTATTATTTTTACGATAAGCATCAACAGCTCAGAATGGCCCTTCCTGTCCTTATCATATATAAATAAAATTAGTTCATCTGCTGGATTTGCCACTTTATAGGAGCCAACTGGGCCACCGGGGACAAAAGCATGGTCATTAGAGCCCCAGAGTTCTTAGTGTGTATCTTTCCTTTTCCATCTTCTCCCTGCACGTTCTTGAGCAGGTCCTTAACCGTGATTCAAAAACAGGATGGCCGTGCCTAATCTCATCGGCTATTGTGAGGAATCAATGAAATGAGACAGGTTTTGTAAAGCACTCAGCACCGGACCTGGGGGTCAGCAGTAATATTAGCTGTTACCCACTCCCTCGCCGGAAGACACTGTTTGGAGGGAGGTGTGTATATCTTCCAGTAGTAGACCTAGCAGGACATTATAGGTGGATTGTTTTATGTGTGAGGGTATAGGATGGTATTAAATTTCTCTGAAAATGAGCACTTTATTTCATTTCTCTAGAAATGTTTATTTTCAGTTTACTGGCTAAATAAATCTTAAGTATTCCATTATTTCTCTTCTTAAAGCTGTAAGTTCAGATTCTGAATATCCACAGTGAGACTGTAAAAATTGCAATATAATATGGAAAATCAGTTTTTTACATTCTAGTAAAACATTTAACATCCCTCTCAAACTAATTTTGAGACTCCTGTCTAAAGAATACATGATAGGATAGCGCCACCGTGACCATTCTTGAAGCAGGAAATTGAAATATTTTTAATGCAAGGCTTATCTCTCATCCATAAAAGCAAAGGTGGTCTTCAGTAGAACCCCCCGCACACACTAGTGCTCTTCATTAACTCTCAGACGCCAGAACATCTGGGATAGTATGTTTCTTTTCTTTTGTGTTCTTTTCTTTTCATAGCAGTGGGGCAGTTTTCCCAATTTGGCTATGAACTTTTTAGGTCATTTTTAATACGCTTGTCAAGTGTAGTTGAGAATATATTTCATTATATTTTGTGCATAACTTCATGAAAACAACACAGGATGCTTGTCCTGTATCTTATCCAACCAGTCAACGTTAGCATACAATGAAGTGTCCAATTAAAAACCCACATGGTGATTTGATGTTTGATGTGGTGTTATCTCATAGAACTTGCCTGTCAATGGTTATTTATTCCAAGCCTCCCTTTTTTTGTGATCTTGAAGGATGTCAGAGAAATCAGTTCCTTAGGGATAAACAACTATAAATAACCAGCTCTTACAGAACAGAAATCAAGTTGTCTGGTGGTTTGGAAATCCACAAAGTATGCAAGTAAACACCTGTCACCAGACCTGCATTTCGCTTACTTGATCTTTCTGGCCTTCATTTTACCTCAGGTATGCTCAGGTAGCATACCTGAGGTAGCTCAGGTATGAGTTGCACTGAAGGAAAAAAAAAGCAAACACAACAACAACAAAAACACTAGTTGACACCAAGTACTACACTTGAAAAGGGAAAGGCCGCTGTAGGTGGGCAAGAATTTCAAGCCTGTTTTGTTGTTTTTTGTTTTGTTTTGTTTTGTTTTTCCACAGCAACTGCAGGCCTTTCCTCTGCATTCAGATCAATGAGAGAACTTGTCTCAGGGAAATGCTAGGTGAACAGCAAGGCTGGAGAAGGAAACTTTATTTTTGTACAAAATGGATTAGCCTGGTCATTGAATTAGCGTTACTTGCCAAGAATACATTGTACTGCATTCAGAACATATATGTACTCTCTGGGAATTTTAGAGGGATTTAGGGCATTTTTACTGTTCATGGCGTGGGTTGGTAAGCAAAGGGCTCTGATTACCCGTCACCCCGTCAGTGGGGTGGATCTTGGGGTTTCTGGCAGCAGAAGTATCCTTTTCTTTCCTCCAGTATGTACTGCTTTTTGGCACTCTGTTCATGACGTGTCTACACATGTGTAAAGTGTTGTATGTGATTCCCCCACACTCTTTGAAATTTTATAACTTGCTTTCCCAAAAGACTGAAACCAGGGTGTTCAATTTAATGTTGGAAGACCTTGTTCAGAAATAGGTGTCTTTTATGAATCGTCCACGTTTGTGCTCATCAAGTAAAATGACCTTCCGCCATTTCTCAGGAAAGGAAAGAAAGACCACCTGTGTTTGAAAGGGCCATATCACTGAAACAAGTTTGAATATTTATGTTCAATACACTACGGGGATAGATTTACATCTTAGTGGGAGATCAAATAGTATTGGAACAAGGCTGGAATGTGATAATTGTTTCAAATGTCAAGTACAGAAGAAAAACAATCTAGCTCATTAAATCTATATTTGAAAAAAAAAACTATGATTTTAAATTTAAATGTTTTCCTGTTTTGTAGGTCATGAGAGAGTGGGAAGAGGCAGAACGTCAAGCAAAGAACTTGCCTAAAGCTGATAAGAAAGCAGTTATCCAGGTAAAAGCTGAGCCCGTTCTCACCGAGAGGGGCACGCCAGCACCCCCGCCCCGTTCGTAAAGTGCCCTCCACGCTCCGGTGTGATTGTTTGTATTCTCATCAACGTGGATTACTGCTCATCGGTGCCCAGTAACGGAGTTGCTCAAACCCTGCCTTGTATTTGTTCCTAGTTAGTTCAAGTTATCATTCTTTTTTATAAAACTTATACTGCAACTTGCAGTCTACTTTTCAATTAAGAGTCTGTCTTTTTGGTGGCCATAGTCTTCTGCTGCTTATTCCCCTGGCAAAGATTATGGAATAATTACCATTTTTAACGGCAGCTCCTCTTAAAATTATCTTAAGTAAATATGATATCATGGTCATTTTCTTAAATTAAAATACTTTGGATTAAAGAGGAATATTTTTTAATATGCAGTGTAATTTAGAGTTTCAAAAAGACATAAATTGACCTGGCTGATGTGGCTCAGTGGATTGCATGCTGAACTAAAGGCTCACTGGTTCGATTCCCAGTTAGGGCACGTGCCTGGGTTGCAGGATGCTTAAGAGGCAACAGCACATTGATGTTTCTCTCCCTCTTTCTCCTTCCCTTCCCCTCTTTCTAAAAATAAATAAATAAAATCTTTAAAAAAATAAATAAAAATAAATTTATCCTAAATTATGGTTAGTCAAAGCAGTCTTCAAAGACCATATAAAATAATGATTGACACTGAGAAATTAAGTGTGGAGATAGAATCCAGGAAAGGGAGTAACCCAGAAAACATGCTGAATTAGTCCAAAGGTTGGAATGACTATGAAGTCTTTGAATGAAATGAAATTTGATGTCCCTTTTCAATGACTCGAGCACACTGCCCCGTCCAGCTTGTTCAGTTCCCAAATGACAAGTGCATGTGTTTGCAATGGCAGCATTTCCAGGAGAAAGTGGAGTCTCTGGAGCAGGAAGCAGCCAACGAGAGGCAGCAGCTGGTGGAGACTCACATGGCCCGCGTGGAGGCCATGCTCAACGACCGCCGCCGCCTGGCCCTGGAGAACTACATCACCGCTCTGCAGGCCGTTCCCCCGCGGGTAGGTCTAGCCTCACGGCTCACTTCAGGGCACAACCTGGACAGCGGGCCTGTGGGCTCTGGGCTCTGAAGGCCATGAGGAGGCAGTCTGGGGAAAAGCTGTGAGCACTGTTGTTCAGAGCTTTGACCTGAGTCCATTCATTCCTTCTCGAAGGTTAAAGGGTCGAGGGGCAGCTGCCTCCACAAGGTTGTTTCAACACAGCAGGCGTGGTTTTCCGCAGAAGATTCAGGCAGGCTTCCCAGGGACTCAGAGTGTGAGGCCTGACTCAAGGTGATTTGCCAGGGATGGTGGCCTCTCATGGTAGAGTTGAAATCAGGGAACCACTTTGGATGGAACCTATCCCAGCCCCCTCATTATACATGATTTAGGTATAACTGTACCTACGACTTCATTAAACGGTCTTCTCAATTAAAAGGGAAGACCCAATTACATGCTGCCTCAAGGAACCCACTTCAAATGTAAAGACAAAGAGGTGAAACAAAAACCCTAGGATGGAGACAAGGATACACTATAACATTCAACAAAGCTAGAATACTTCAATTCCTATCAGACAGTAAATCTCAACTTTTCTTGACTATATGTGAGGTCAAGAAAAGTTGAGATTTGGTCAATTTATAAGGATTTTTAGTGGAATAAGAGAGACTAGAACCAGAATTTCCTGCTCAGAGCAGCGGCCACAGTCTCTGGAGCAGCCCTAGTCTGTCATGACATCAGTAGCAAGGAGCCCTATGTGTGATTTTCGGTGGTAAATGCCCACGGAGGCTTCCCGAGCAATGCAAGCGCCGATTCCCTCCGTGAGGCTTTGTGGGAGCAGTTACTTTGGGCATAGGAATATTCTGGAGATGAGTGTGTGTACCTTAGGCCTACTTGCACTGTCCATGTTGAAGTGAAGGGTACTGAAATCTCCGACTCTGGAATTGTGGGTTGGTCTGTTTCTCATGCGACACTGTCAGGTTTTGCTTCATGTCTTCTGAGGCTCTGTTTTTAGGGACAGAAATGTTCAGGGTTCTTACATACCCCTTAGTCATCATCAAACACCCTTCTTTATCCCTACTACTCTCTTTTGCTCTGAAGTTGCTGTCCGATATTGATTAAGCTATTCTAGCTCTGTTTTGATTAATGTCAACATAGTGTATCCTCTTCCCATCCTTGTACTGTTGTTTTACCTTTGTCTTTATATTTGAAGTGGATTTCTTAGAGGCAGCATGTAATTGGGTCTTGCTTTTAACTGAGAAGACCGTTTAATGAAGTTGTAGGTACAGTTATATCTTGTGATACAGACACCGGCCCACAGTGTTCGAGTCATTATGGATGAAATGAGACATTCACACAGACTACCGAGTCCTGTGGAGGGAAAGGGACTGCACAGCTATCCTCTCAAGGGGAGGGTGCCTCAGAGTAGCCTGGCAACTCTCTCAAGAGGAGAGTGTGAGCGCCCTTGCCTAGACAGGCTTTTATTGAGTTTAATTTGTGCAGGAATACAGGTACAGCTTATTAATCATTGTCAGGCAGAAAGGATCAAACGATAGATAGCATACAAAGAACTAGGAGGCCTTATTCTGAGTCAAGGTATATCAGCTAAAAGGCTACAAAACTTTGGGAAACAAACTCATTTCCTGCTCGAGCCTTTATCATTTAATTAAGAGCATTCTTAGCAAAGCAGGTTTCACAGGAGTTTATGTATTCTTTCCCAGACCTGATCACCCAGGGAACCTGCCCTTTCCAGCACAGGGCTGCACTGCCCTCTGTCATTGTTTCAGGCTTAAGTCAGACAAAGGAGGTAAGATAGCCAAGAAATTAGGGGACTTCTCACAGGCAGAATGAGGACTCAGGCTTTATCAAAGCCGAGGGGTGAGGGTCCATTACCCCCTTTTGCTGTAGCCCCCCAAGTCCTTCCCTGGGGCCTCCCACGTGATCATGACTGTCTTAGGTCATTCCCCCCTTGGGGAATCTTACCCATCATTGGCTAACTGATCAAGCATATGGAAAAAGGAGCAGAAGTGGATATATTTTTATAATTCTAGTTTATCCTGGTTATCTTTTTAGCTGTAACTCTTTATTTTGTTATTTTAGTGTTTGCTTTGGGGTGTATAGAAACTATTTCTAACTTTTCACAATGATACACCACTTCACGTACATCATAAGAGGCTTACAATGAAGAGAGTGCTTCCATTCCCCATTTCCTGTCTTTGGCCTGCGGTTGTCACAGTTTCTTCATACTGTGTCGTTGTTACTTTTCTTGAAACAGTCAATTATCTTTTAAAGGAAGAGGGTATAAGGGCAATAAATGATAATGGAAAAAATACCATATAAAAAAGCTCTAAGCAATTAGAAAAATACTTATATACCTATGTAGTTGCATTGCTGGTGTTCTTCATTTGTTGCATAGGCCCGCCTAGAATCATTTTTCTCCTGCCTGCATGACATCCTTTAAAACTTCTTTTAGTGCATGTAGATTGGTGGAGAATTCTTTTGCTTGGATTGTCTAAAGATATATTTATTTCATCTTTATTTTTGAAAGACATTTTTGTTGGGTGTAGAATTCTAGGATGGAGGTTTTGTTTGTTTGTTTTTAAATAATAATGATCCTCCATTGTTTACTTACTTGCATTGTTTCCAAAAAGAGTACTGATATCATCCTTTTCTTTGTCTCTGAAAATAATGTATCTTTATCTTTCTACTTTTAAGATTTGTGTTTATAGTAATTGTGAATAGTTCAATTATGTTATGCTATGTTGTATTTCAGTCTGGCTGTTTTTTGTCTTATACATTGTAGTTTTCATATCTGGAAGTTTAATCTGGGTTTTTGTTGTTTTTTTCATACCTTTTATATCTCTACTTACCTTTTTTGAATTTATAAAATGCATTATATTAATTCTTTTCATGTCCTTGGTTGCTACTTCTAACATTTGTGTGACGTTTGGGTCAATTCTGATTAATTTTTCTTTTTTATGTGTATTATTTTTCTGTATCATTTTATGCCTAGTAATTTTTTATTGGCTGTCAGACATTGTAAATTGTACCTTTTTGAGTGCTGGGAATCTTTGTATACCTGGAACTAACTATTCTTGAGCTTTGTTCTGCAATGTAGTTAAATTACTTGAAAACAATTTTGCTTTTAAGATTTGTTAGGTGGGATCAGAGCAGTTACCAGTTTGCGGCTTGTTATTCCCCAATGCTGAGACAAGATCCTTCTGAGTAGTCTACCATGATGTTGAGTTTTCCCACACAGATGGTAGAAAAAGGTGCTGTTCCTAGCCCTGCGTGAACATCAGACACTGTTACCTCTAATCCTTTTGGATGATTTTTGTTCTGTGGCCTTGATTAGTTTTGTACATTCATGCACTGATCCTTAGTCAGCTACATTCTCAAGGGGCATCGTCTGCATGCAAATCTCTGGGTTCTCACTCAGTGACTCCCCTCCAGTACGCTCTGCTGAGACTGCTGGCCGCCTTCGTCTCTCCAGACCCTCACTCCATATCTTCAACTCCGGAGTCCACCAGGCTCCGCCGGGGTTTCCGTGCCGGGAGCCACAGCCCAGAAACTCATGGCAGTCAGCTTAGGCATTTGTAGAGCTCACCTCATTTGTTTCCCATTTCGCAGTGTTCACTGTCCTTCATTTGATGTCTAATATATTGTTGAAACATAATCCTTTATTTGTTTCTCTTTTTTGGTCATTACAGGTGGCAGATAAATCTGTTTTTTCTTTCTTGATCTTGGCAGGAAGTGGCAGCCTGTGTGTACATTATGTAACTAAACCAAAAAGCCAACCATTTGCCCTGATTCTTTTCACCATTTTGATTTTTCCTTCTATTGTAAAGTTACAGTACAGAAAGCTTTGAGGAGCCATACGAGAGCTCCTGGTACTCTTCCAGATAGCAAAATAGCATTGGCCCTGTTCTGCTGACGACGTCACTGAGATCGAGTGGCTGGTCCAGGGTGACACCACTGGCAGTGGACAGGGTGGAGCCATGGGTCACAGTTGACCACTGTCTGCTTTCTTACTAGACCATGCTTCCTCTGCGAACAGAAAGCTTTTGAAAAAGAAGACTCACATTAGCATTTTTATTTTTTATTCAGAAAAAAAAATCTGTTGCTGCTCAGTAAAATTCCATTTGTCTCTTTGGAGAAAAAGTCCTGTGCTTACTCTCTTTCTCTAGAGGACTCGGTATGGGGAGGCGGGGCTATCGGGATTCTTTGCCAGAGCAGGGCAGGGCCGTGGGTGTTGAGACCAGAGTCATAATAGCTGACATTTAGTAAAGCGTTTCAGCTAAAGCCCAATCTCTGAAGTACGATCATTGCTCAGTGGTCATTGATAGAGCAAAATAAGATAAGGACTGCACGGAGTCATTCACCAGTGCACACTTCCCATCTTTTAGGGCAGCCCCTCGGCCAGCCCTGGGAAGACAGTAACAAGGAGAACATGGGCTGAAGCTTCAGTGTTATCGAGGGGTTATTTTCAGACTGGTCATAATCATGCTTGTTCTGGGCCTGGTAGTCACTTCATGTAGAATTAGATAGCATGTTTATTTGGAATAAAAATTAACAACTGGATTAGGAAGAGCTGTTTTATTGTTTAAAAAATCCAGTTGTTGTTGATTGATCCAGGGATTCCTGATGAATTCTCACCTAGACATGGGCAGCGCTGTCCTGTGTACTGACAACTGGAGGTGGGGAGTCACAGGCCTGGGGTCCTGGCGTTACCTGTCCTCTCTCTGCAGTTACCATTTTGTCTGACTGCTTCATTTAAATGTGAACGTACAGCTTGATAAGGCACTTAGCTCTGTACTTTGGAAAATGCGAGAAACTTCTAAATCCCTCTTTGAAGACTTATATATTGCTGTTGAAAAATATAAGTCAAAAGCTCACCAGTTATTGTCTGTAGAAGGTCACATCTTGTACTGGAGCCATAAATAGATATTTCCCAGGTCTCCCTCCTTAACAGTGCCTAGAAAATGTGAAATACTCAGTAAAAGTTGAATATAAAGAAATGAATTAGACTAAGTGTTTTTAATAGATTCTATAGCTGATATTACCTTCAGAGTAATTATCCCTGTAGCCCTAACTTGATTCTACCATATAGTCCCAAATTTTGCAAACATGAAAATCTGAAACAACATGGATATTTTTCCCACAGTATCTTTGAAGCTCAGGCTGAATCCACACTTTCATCTGTATTTAACCCAAGCATGGAAGTCCTACATGAGGGTGTTTTGTTCAGCTAAAGTTCCTTGTTCTGCCCTGAATTTCAAGTGTGAGTCCCCACAGTTCCCTTTTTGATTAATTATGAGCCTACAGCTGGTGCACTCAGTGGCCAGTGTAAAAGTGCATTGTTTGATTCATATATAGAAATATCTAGGCCCTGGCTGACATAGCTCAGTGGATTGAGCGCAGGCCTGTGAACCAAAGCATCGCCAGTTTGATTCCCAGTCAGGGCACATGCCTGGGTTGCAGGCCATATCCCCAGTGTGGGGTGTGCTAGAGGCAACCATACATTGATGGAGGGAGGGAAAGAAAGAAATATTATATATTTTTTCAAATATTACAATAGTTAAAAACACTTTTATTTTCTTGGGAATAAAAATACACCCAGAATAAACTCTTCATCTGTTGAGAGCTAATGAGTCTGCTAAGGACCAGTCCACTGAATTTATTCACTTTTCTAAAGTTTCCTTGGAAAATCGAGGAGTTAGATTCCCTGCCCCTCCAAAAGTTAAATTCCTCTTCAAAGGTACATCCCACATAGTTCAGCTTTGGAGGCCTTCAAGCTACCAAACTTAAGTGCTACTTGAGCCTATGTTATCATCATTTAACAACCAGTCCTATACGTCTGGCTTCTTACTTCCTCAGAGCTCATACTCAACTCTTACGGCCTCATGAAATACGGACTAAGCACTGGCACAGTACTGCCTGAGCCAACTTTCCTGTAACTGGCAGGGTCCTGCGTCATAGAAGGAGAGAAGACCATGGGGCTGCCTTGCCTGTTCAACATTCTGAAGAGCAATTAGACTTAAACAGGGTCCTGTACAGTTAAACTAAAAGCTGCATAGGCATTTCTATTTAAAATAAACATTCCATGGTAGGCTCAGGTCTGGAAAACCTTCGGAGCTCCTACTTAGCAAGAATTGAAATGTTTTCAAGATAAGAAATGAATGACCATATCTTAGATTTTGAAGTTTTGACAGATACTTAGTCTAAATCTTCTGTTAAACAACATCCTAATTATTTCTCTGACTTTAACCAATTTCCAGCATTTTCTCTGTGACAGTGAGACAGGAGAGCATTTTTATGTGTTCCTTTCTGTCCGTCTCTGTGTCTGTGTGTCCATAGTAGCGCTGTTCCGTGTTTTCCCAGGTTCTCACGGTGGCAGCATCGTATCCAAATAAAATAATTTCCTGCCTATAGCTGCTTCTTCACATTCAGACTCAACGTTTAATAGAGAAAAAAATCGGCTGTGTCTTTAGCACCCGTACTTTTTTTTCGTTCTCATTTCTGATTAGTTCAGCCACATGTTGAATTTTCCTGAGATTTTCGAAAACTTCTTCATAGAAATCTTTGGTTGAACATGAATGGAATGATTCCTGAGACTTACCATTAAGGAGCATGGTTTTGTCCCTCTGTTGGGGTTTGGTTCACCACTATTTGGTGAATTCTAGCAACAGGGCAACAGATACTGAATAAGAAGCAATCACTGGAGAAAAGAAAGGACAGCTGTTCATGGGTGTATTGTGGCAGGCACACTAGTGAATGCCTGGGGAGGTTCCAGCTAAGTCAGTCTTCAGCCAACATGAATGTTGGTGCAGCTCTTAAGTTGTGTAAAGCAAAAGTGAAATTGAAGTGCTTGACTTGGCTATTTCAGTTTTTATGTGATGTTGCTAACTGTCCTCTTCTACAACCCTTCATTTTCTGCTCATCACTTTTGGCCGAAAAAGACATATGAAGCATTTATAGAATATACGTAGATAGCATAGACTTCCCAGATAAATCTGGTACATCTGCTCCTCGATCTAATGGGTGGTGAATAAGTTGAAAATCATTTGCCGAGGGTCTAACATGTGAGGGCACTGAGGCAGGTCAGCACTAAGATGTTTAAAGACGTTCTACTCTCAAATTTTTAATAATCGAAATTTCGTAAAGCGGATCAGAATATACTTACAAGACTGAGAGGCTGAAAATCATCTCTGAGAAATGTAAATAATTATGCTCTGCCTCATATTAATTATCCATTCAGCTTTCATTTATTCTAAGTTGAGACTGGAAAAATTGGTGAGCACAGGGCAACTCAGTAACTTGAGAACATTTAAAGACAGACCAGTAACACACAGTAGGTGTAAAGGAAAAAATAGAATTATCATTTATTGAACAAAATCCTATATATTCTGCTGGGTGGTTGGCGTGCTATTTCAGTGATGCCTCTCAGTATTACCTCCTTGCCTTGCTTGAATCTTTACCAAGCTTAATACATAGATCTTGATAAAGATCAGCAGTTAAGTTTGTAGCCAGAGACACTAGTGCTGTCTGTTTTAAAATTGAATTAAGTTAAATAGAAAATTAAGAAGTATGTAAGAAAGGCATTAGCTTGGAAGCTGTCCTGTGCCTCTGAGACCTTATACATCACCCAGATTGCCTCCAGAGCAGACCCCTGCTAGGTCACGGGCTTCAGAGTTGAAATGGCTCTTCCCGAGGTGCTGTGAAAACGTATGGCACCACCATATCAGATTTCGTCCCAGCAAAGACTTGGTGTATATATTCGTATCTATTTTCATTTCACCTTTGAACATGAGAACATAAATATTTTCATTTTTCTACAAATGCACAGCATGTTATTTAACGGCCCAGAGTTTACTGAGCTGTCCAGGGTTACAGGGATCCGCCCTAAAGAACAGAGCAGCCAGGGATCTTCTCCCTAGAAACGTGTGTGCTGGGCACATAGTTACACACGGGTTTCCAAGAGTTCGCTCATTCTGTGAAGCTCATCCTTGGATCAGTTGAAAGATCCCAGGTAATACTTGGGTTTTTATAAGCTTTATCTTGTGTTTTTTTTTAATATTGATATTTTTAGTACATCAGGGCCCTGTGGTTAGGTAGAGTAAGAGGAGAGGGTGAAATTGAAAGAAGTATAGGTGTAAATGTCTTTGAAAATGTAACCAGGTAGAGGGTGTAGAAATCAAAAATGCTGAAATTCAAGCTATGAATACGCACAACTGCAGCATATGATTGTGACCCTTTCTGAAGAAATCAAGACTGTGTCACGGTTGCCATTTGTCAGGCGGTCAGGCCCATTCGACAGACCTTCCCAAATGTCTGTGGGATTTTGAAACATCTGTCATTTACGTCTCTCCTGCGACTCTGTCTGTTGGGCTTTGCCGTCTGGGTCGTGTTCATAATCCTGTCCATCGTTCAGAGCTTCAGCATGTTTCGCTGCTTGGCCAAACAAGAATTTAAGATGTAAGGCCACCCGGTTTCTGGCGCTTCTTTGCTGTCAGGTCAGCTGATCTTAGCTCTAGATGCAGAGTGTGCTGAAGTTACTCCGGAAACATAAATCACAGGGTTTGGGCCAGGTCCTAAATTTGGTTCTCTATGGTGCCTTCAGTAATTTATAGCTGCTGTGATCTCTGCAGCTAAAGGAAAAACTATTACCTCTGCCCTCGGTGCTCTGACACCAAATGTGTGGAGGGTTTTCTCTCACATTAAATAATTCCGACACTGCCCAGAGTGAGCACAGACCCCCCAGGTGTAGGGCGCAGTCCCACAAGACTGCCCCCATTTCAGAAGCCAGTTGCAACTCCCAGATCATCTCTCCCTTCCCCTTTCTCTAACAATAAATAAGTAAAATATTTTTTAAAAAGATAAACACAGGTGTGATGCAGAGGTTCCTGTGGAAACTGAATGCTTGCTTCTTGTTTTGTTTTGGGGTATCGGGGGGTGTTTTATGTGTGAGGGGGCTGTTATTTTGCTTTGTTTTCAGAATTTTTTCTTGCAATAGTAAGGGATCTGAAAACTATAAATCAGAGTTCCCAACCTCCTCCCTGGGTTTGGTAATTTACTAGAACAACTCACAGAACTCAGATAAATGCTTCCCGTAATCCTTAGTGATTTATTAAGAAGGATAGAACTCAGGAACAGCCAGGCAGAACAGATGCACAGGCAAGGGGTGTGGAGCTTGTGTGCCCTCTCTGAGCACGTCATCCACACTGCACCCCAACCTACCCACCCACAGAAACACTTTGTATAACAAAAGATGCTCCTGTCATTCCTGTCACTCAGGAAATGACAAGAGTTCTTGGAACTGCACATCAGGGGCTAGGAGCAGAGACCAAGTATGTATTTCCTATATGTCACAGTAACCAAAATAAATTATTTCTAAGAACTAACAAAATGTTCTGGAAAAAAAAAATCATGCAACCTACCAGCTTTGACTGAATGTCACTAATCAGTAAGTGAAAAGATAAGAACCACACTTCTTTTCTACATTGTTTAGTAGACTGTAAACACCTGTCTTTAATTCCCAGGTTTGCCATCTATATAACCTGGAACTTGGAACAAGTGATTTAATTAAAAGAAGTCTCTCTTTATCTGCAAACTAGGGTTAACTCCTACTCTTGTACAATTAACATTGTTCTAGCTTCTGTTAGATGTATTTAGAAAAACGAACGGATTAATTGAAGGTTGCGATGAAAATGCAAAGTAGAAACATATCTTCCACCCCACAAAGAGAAAGAGTAAAGTATATTGTTAGGATAGAATCTATGGAGGCTTCGGTGTGATGTTCCTATTAGGAAGTCATCTGTCTGCTTCCATAGGGAGGAGGGAAGGGATGGATGGGAGATGACTTCCTATTTGCCTGGGTGCTGCTGTGTCCTGTTGCATCACAAAGCCAGAGTCAAGTGGTAACCTGGGCATTCTAGGAACAGATCAAGCTAATGCCTCCATATTCTCAGCCCCTGAGAAACGCCGATGGGCAGAGGGGGTTGAGAGCAAGAATGTACTGCCATTTCCTGAATTGCTTTCTCAAGTCTTCTATATTCAACTTGGCCTAGAATTGTTTTTGCCTTTTCATACTAATTTTAATAATTGCAAAAATAATTCCACTGCTGGGACTATACCCTAAGAATCCTGAAACACCAATCCAAAAGAACCTATGCACCCCCATGTTCATAGCAACATTATTTACAATAGCCAAGTGCTGGAAGCAGCCTAGGTGCCCATCAGTAAGTGAGTGGATCAAATAACTATGGTGCATTTACACAATGGAATTCTATGCAGCAGAAAGAAAGAAGGAGCTCCTACCTTTTGCGACAGCCTGGATGGAACTGGAGAGCATTATGCTAAGCGAAATAAGCCAGAGGGCAAAAGACACATACCATATGATCTCATCTATAAGAGGAACTTAGTCAACAAAACAAACCAAATGAGCAAAATAGAACCAGAGGCATGGAAACGAGGAACAGACCAACAGGGACCAGAGAGGAGTGGGCAGGGGATAAGGGAGAAAAGAAGGGAAAGGGCCTAGTTAAAGAACAAGTACAGTATAAACAATCCATGGACATGGACAATGGAGTTAGGGATTGAGGTGGGTGGGGGAGAAGGGTTGGGAGAACATGGGCAGGGGATAGCAACAGGGAAAAATTGGGACAACTGTAATGGAACAACAATAAAAATAAAGATTTAAAAATCATTTCAGTGCTCTTCTGAGGAAAGGAATGTACCGTAGGTGAATTTTGCAGTGGACTTTAAAAGTTTAGCTTAGCTCTTAGGGTTGAAGATAAACAGAGGTGCCCTGGCTGCTATGGCTTGGTGAGTTGAACATTGTCATGTGAACCAAAAGGTCGCCTGTTCGATTCCCTTGATTCCCTGTCAGGGCACATGCCTGGGCTGGGGCCCAGGTCCCCAGTTGGGGGTATGAAAGAGGCAACTGGTTTATGTTTTTCTCACACATCGATATTTCTCTCCTTGCCTTCCCATCTCCCTGAAAATATATAAAATACTTTTTTTTAAAGAGAAACATAAACATGGGTTTGATGCTAAAGAAGCGTCCCTGGATGCTTGGTTCTTGTTTTGTTTTGTTTTATTTTGGAGGGGGTGTGTTTTGAGTGTGAGGGGGCTATTACTTTGCTTTGTTTTCAGAATCTTTTCTCTCAGTAGGGAGGCTCCACGTGAAATGCTAAAGGCCAACACGGCAAATTAAACTCAATGGAGACCATCTCAAGCAGAAAGAGGCTTAACTCTCCTCGGTGTGTTTTTTCAATCGGCACACAGAGATTTTGTACATTTTATTCATATGCTCAAGATTTCTTGAAATCCGAGGTGTAGAACTGTGAAAATAATGGCCCTGAACCTATTTTTGAAAACAGGAGAGAATTGCTTTTTCGTGGTTGGTGATTAACTTCCCCAGTCACAGGGGTGGAAACCACTGGGGTGCAATTTAATGCTTCAGGAGAGGGCTTTCTGAATAACTCCCTCGTGACACGGCAAGGTGAGGGTGCTCCCCATCGAGTGACTCATTTTCCTCCTCCTCGGCACGATTTCACCCCGGGCTTTTCAAGGCTCTTGACAGATCATTTCTTCCCATTAGGAAACGGTTTAAGGCACAAGTGTCTTCTGATAAGATGCCAGATTTCTAGATCAAGCATAAAAACTACCGAGGGAGGACAGTCGAGCTCAGCAGTCCCATTTCAGAGCACCTCCCACGTGAGCCGTGGAATGAAAAGCTGCACATGCGCATGTGACGGGCATTGAGTCAGCGAGCTGTGTGGGGTTGATCCTAAGTCCAGGAACAGCAAACTTAGGAAATTGCCTAAAAGAGCGAAGTGGAAAAGGCAATACATCTGAGAAGCGGGGAAGCTAATTTTTAAAAAAAACGTCATAGGTAAAGGCCAAAAAATTTCCTTCCAAATTGCATACTTGAACCTTATATCAAAACCCACGCCATAGGAATGGTCTTCTGAAATTAATGAATTAAATCTTCCTGTTGACACCAGTGTGAATGCGCTATAGGATCTGTTAAATATCTGGGGGGAAATATTGGGCCAGGAACTGTGCCGGCAGCCAGAGGTAGGTTCAACTCTAATTCTAAAATAGGAACGAGGTTCATATTCCAAAATGTAAATCTTCAGGTTAAGTCTGTTTGCCAGTTATATCTAATCCATTTCAGTAATGCCTATTCTTAATTCTTTAAGAAATTGCTTCTTTAAAATGAATTTTTCAAACGCAGTGTGTTGTGAATTTAGTGCAGACGGAAAGATATCAAGTCAGATGCAAATACATATTTTGTAATTGTGCATAAACACTCTTTCAGAAACACTAGTGACAATAAATGGGATTGGATGTAATTAGTCCCCCGGGGCGGTTCTTCCCCTTTTATTTCTAGTGAGTTTTTTCTTATTTGTTTATATATATATATATATTTTGGAATAAGTTTTATAATAATTAGACATTCAATGCAAATAAAACCAGATTTTAATGTTAATACATAAAATATTTAAGTTGTAAAATAAGGGGAATTTAGCAGAAAAAATGTTATTACTAGTCTCAAGACATTTTTTAATTTGAGAATGATTAAAATTATACACATAGAGGTTAAAAACATGTTTTTAAATTCAGTTACTATCAATAACTTTATGATGAGCTACTAAATTCTTAATGCTTATTTTTCTAATATTAACAATCATCTCAAATGTAAGTATTGTGAAAATAGTAAGTTGCTTTAAGAAATATATTTCTATATAGATACCAGGTATATTTTCCCTGTCATTTCTATGTGAGTGTTTTTGTGTTTTTAATTAAAATTTTAAGAAATTTCTTTGCCCTGGGAAAATGAATAAAATAAAACTCCCTAAACAAATGAGATTCTCTGCTATTCTGTGATACATGATTCAGTTCTAGAGATAACTAGTTTTAAACCTTGGAAATCTGTATTATGGCTAAAAGTTGTAAAGACAGACAGTTGTTTCTTTTCTTTTCTTTTTTTAATGAAATGTGCATGAATCAGATACCTAAGATAGGATTGAGTGTGTGTGTGTGTGTGTGTGTGTGTGTGTGTGTGTGTTTTATCCAGAGAAAATGAAAATAAAAAAGTGTAGGGAAATGGTACCTATTTTCCTTAACTAAAAATATTTATTTTTTTCTGAGGTGTAGTCCTAACCACCGTTTTATTTGGTATGATTTCTGCCTACTCCAACATAAGGGCTAATCTGATTTTTGTATTTTTCATCTCTAAGCATAATTCTTAGAAATGTGTTTGCCTGATTAAATCAGCTGAGCAGAACCCTGTAATTCATTTATTGAGGGACGTGGTGATCTCTTTCTGAATCATCTCATGTCCTGAGGCGCAGGCATTAGGAAGAAAAGGTTTGTGTTTACACAGAGGCTCCCACAGTGTGTATCTGAGCTCACATAAACAAGGGTGAGGTCATTGCTTCCTCTTAGGGCCCGTTGTTTCTGCAGGAGCTTTGTTCCCTGGTAGAAGAGCAGAAGCCACACTGGGGCCTGGGGAGTCGGGAGAGCCCAGCGAGCTAGTGTTCATTGTCATTCCGGAGGGATTTTGAACAGGAGCATTTGGAATACATTTCTGAAGCATATAGGAAATGTCGGTATTAAATGAGATAAGCTATTTTAAACAATTGAGCATACTCACCATTTAATTATCCATCTTCATAAAAGATAAAGATGGATTTAGAACTGGAATCTGAATGTCACATAAGCCTAACTCTGAGCTAATGCCTTTAATCATTTTCCAGTAATCCTGCAGAGATTGACAGAGGACCTTCCTATCTTGCTATTTCCCCTCCCTACAATCTCCCTACAATTAGCCAAAGCGTAGTGGCAGTGTCAGAAACCGATGGCAGTAATTGAGAGATTGAACAAGCTAAGGGGTTTTCTGAACAATTAAGAGAAGATATTAATATGTCTCAGAATATTATCTGAGCTTCTGAGAACTGGAAGTCCAGGCAAGAACTCTTAGAACATACTGTGTTTTTAGCCATTCAGTTACGTATTTCTGTTTTCAATGCTGTAAGTTACTTTGTGGAGCTGTCTTTAGCTTGGCCCCTTTGGAGAGTTTCCTTGAAAGGCAGGATCGCTAGTGATGAGGAGACTGGGCTCTGGAGCCTGTGAGTTGGGCTACCTGCTCTTGTTTTACCACTACTAGCTCTGTGACTGAGTGTGTAACCAGTATCTAGCCCTCAGTGCCTTGCTGGCTCCCTCTGAAGCAGCGTGAGCCTCTGCACCTGTCCTGGGGTTGATAGGAAGATTTGATGAGTTACTGTGCCTAAAGCGTTTCAAACATGGTCTCATCCCTATTAGCAGTCGGTAAGTTTTAACTATTACTGTTTAGCAGAGAGAAAAGCAAGGCGGGTGTGTGGAAGCAAGTAGTGAGTAGAAGAAATACGTGTGTATTCAGTACCTGCTGTGGACTAAGCATTATGCTTGATAACTAACACAGACCATTTTTAATATTCACACTATATGAGAGATACTGATGTCTTAATTGCACAGATGAGCAAATTGGAGCTTACCTAATTTTGAGGCTCATTCATTTTAAAGTTGATGTTTACGTTAATAATTAGCTTATGGGCATGGGTGTTTGTGATAGTTGTAGGAGAAATTGCCTCCCCTGTCTATAATTTGAGCTTTAGCTTAATGCGGTAATGCCCAAGGCCATTGGAGCCATTATATCCTGGTGCATATGCATGGTCGCAGCAGTCCCTGCAGGGCAGAATGCCTCATTGGAAGCATTGATAGGTGACTATCTGCGACCCATCCTCCCCCCTCAAAAAATAGAAAAAGAAAAGAAAGTTATGGTGTAAATTAATCTTTATGTTTAATTGAAGTATTTTTACATGATTTCTTTTTTAAAAATTCTTCAAGCGATAAAGCCTTTTCAAGGAAAATAAATGAAGTAGAGTAATGGAGAGAGCGTGGAGACAGCTGCACAAATGAGGGGCAGGGACATCATGAATAAACACAATTAGCTGCAACCCTTTTTGTCTCCAGCTTGGAAATTATAATTGCAATAGTACTAGAGGGAGTTTTTAGGCCTCGGTTTCAATAACAAGCAAGCATGGAGGGTATGCAATATCCTGATTGCACAATCGTGCATATAAAATATCCCTCACATTCAGCAATAGTCAGCCCTTAAGTACTGACCTTTTACAAATTACCTTTTTCAAATTAGTGCATGCAAATTTATCATCTTTTAAGTACATATATACATAGTTTTGTCACAGGTGGCACACGTAACCAGGTTCTTAGTGATCGGGACAAAGAATTGAGCCAAACACACAGAGTTTTTAGTATAAAGAAAGAGGGAAGATTTATTAAGCGATAGTACACTCCACAGAACTTGGGAGCGGGTCAACTCTGAGCAGAGAATGACCACGTGGGTTGGGCGGATTTTTTCTTATAGGGCGGAAGCTTCCCGGCTAGTCTGTGGCGGGCTTCTATTGCGCAGGTACAAAGAGTTACATTTCAAAGCTACTGCGCATGTGTGGTTTCCCAAGATTTTCTTGATTGGCTATTGGAGAAGGGAGTCCCACAATGTTATTTTATTATAATGCTATTATAATGAATCAGGGGTAGTGCGCAGGCGCATTCCATGATTCAAAGTTATCCCAGAACACAGAAACAACCAGTCTTAGGGGGTCTTTGTCATGTATGGATGTTTTCTTCATCAAAGCCCTGCGGGACTCCTGGAGTTCCCTTCCTGACTGTCTCCTGCCTCAGTTTGTCAGTTGTTACCTCTTACTATTTTTAAAATTGAAAAGACTGTTCTCTGACTTTTTGTCATTTCAACCATATATCACAGGGCAAGGGAGAATGGCACGTGGGCAAAAGCCGTGTGACAAGCTTTGATGTCTGCCGCTGTTGAGATTACGGAGAAGAATAAAAGAAATAAGTGAGGCAGAGGAGCGCGGGTTTATTTTCTTATCATTGTATTTATTTATTTCTTCTCTGAAGCATAGGAGTGTGGCCTGGGGAGGACATTAAGCCAGCTACTCAGCACAGGGCGTCCTCTCTGAACCAGGCGTCTGTATCATGTGATTCCTGATAAAGAAAGACCAAACCTGGCTCTTAAAGATCTCACAGTGGAAGAGAGTAGTCAGAAACATAAGTAATTCAATAGATTTTTGTTAAGTGCAATACTGGGGATCTGCATGGCCTCTCATGGGAGCACAGAGGAAGACCACTTATACCTGGGATGTCGGAGAGGTGGTTAAACCAGCAAAAAAGAGAGGGGAGTCACATCCCATAAGCTCTTGCAACTCCTACCTCTGACCCCGTCCCCCTGTCTGGGAATAAACTGTGTACCTGCCAACAGATATTCAAGGTGCCCAGGACTCATTACTTAATAATTACTGAGTTTATCCAACTGGCCGAAATTCTATTTTTGATATGAACTTCCATTGTTTTTTTGTTGTTGTTGTTTTAATGAAGAAGAAATATGTATCTTTGGAAATCATTATAAAATCACATAGTCAATGGAGTCATTGAAGACAAAAGAGGTCTTGACCTTTGTTTTAATGAGAATGAATGTTTTCAAGCAAGGTTGGAATTAAAATGGAAATGATTAGAAAAATATAGAAGCACTTAAGAAGAAATTGAGTTGTTGCTGAAAGCATTAGAATCCAATAGCATGGGAAGAATTTAATTAAATTTCAAAGTAAAATAACTACAGTTTCACATTGGAAAATTTAATGTCTCTTAGAGCTTATCAATTATTTCTTGGCCTACAAATTAGCAGTGGTTAAGTTGCCTATTATTTTCCTCATTTTGATTATTACTCTGTTACATGCTGCTTACAGTGGAATCATTTGTGCAACATCACTGCTGAGATAACCATTAAGGCTGTGCGTTAGTACTGTGGCCGCATGGGCCTCTAGGTATTTGGGTGAGAAGAGGGAAGGACTGAACTTAAATCCAGCAGATCCATAGTCAACTCCCTTCTACAGCAGAAGCCTGCTATGTAAGAAGAAAGTGTTGATTCAGGGGGACAGTCATCATATACACCAAATATTAAATGACCTTTTAGAAATGACAAGTGACCACTGAACTAAGCAATTGCCCTTTAACAAAGGAATAGGATTAATGTTTAGAATGGGGAATTGCAAAGAGAGGGCTCACAGTATTTTCACACCAGGGGATCAATGAGTGGGACCTCTGACCCAGAACCACCAGAAGAAGCAGTATTTTTGCACAAAGTTGACCCTTTTTTTCACCCCCAACAGCCTCGTCATGTGTTCAACATGCTGAAGAAGTATGTCCGTGCCGAACAGAAAGACAGACAGCACACCCTGAAGCATTTCGAACACGTGCGCATGGTGGACCCAAAGAAAGCTGCTCAGATCCGGTCCCAGGTCAGCACAAAGTGTGGGATCGCCTGCAGCCTTGGCGATCCACTGTTCTTGGCCTGAGTCAGATTGTTCCTTATTCCCAGAGTAGCTATGGGTGTCAGGCAGCTACTCTTTAATACCTGGTAAATTCTAAAGACTTGACTTAGAGCAATGTGGGGTTTGGCAGTTTCTGAATTATTAATAAGGGACATAAAAAATCTTCAGTGTCTACTGCTACTGATTCTCAAAGGAGCCATTTAAGTCTCTGATGACTAAAATGAAGAAAACAAAGGTATATAAAGCAAAACCTCTAAAATTGGCTCAACTAAATCGTGGTAGGCAGTCAGACACTCACAATGCTTGGGAGTAACGTGAGTCTGTCATAAATGTTTTATGCTTCTCCATTCCCAAAGGTTGACAATTGTCATCTACCGCTGGAAATCTGAAACTGTACATTTCTTTCAACAGAAGAATTTAAAATATATCTATACTTCA
Source organism: Tonatia bakeri (assembly GCA_004024845.1). Taxonomy (NCBI): domain Eukaryota; kingdom Metazoa; phylum Chordata; class Mammalia; order Chiroptera; family Phyllostomidae; genus Tonatia; species Tonatia bakeri. The sequence goes on along the minus strand of PVIA01001673.1, from coordinate 208,133 downwards.
TTTCATGAAATATCCAGTCAAATTAAAACGTATTCTCATCTATTTACAAATTTGCAAAGCAATGTAATTAGGACATCAGAGGTTATTTAGGGACCTCAGTATTAAGAACTAGAGTTGGATGCAATGATCTTTTTAATTGGCTCTGTATTTTATGGTTGCAAGCACACAATACAAGGGGAAGTTTAAAGCAGCTCTAAAGTGAGGAACAAACAGTGATAGAAGAAGGAGAATAGAATGCCCTTTGAGGTTAAAAGTTTCAGCAGCGTTTTCCCAGTTTCATTTTGAAGTTTGTATCTGTCTGTGATGCTTGGTAAGGAAAAAGAGCATTCTTACTCCAGAGATGGTTTACGTGGAACTGTGCCCTTTGATGCAGGTGATGACGCACCTCCGTGTGATTTATGAGCGCATGAACCAGTCTCTGTCTCTGCTCTACAATGTCCCTGCAGTGGCCGAGGAGATTCAGGATGAAGTTGGTAAGTGAGCTGTTCTTTCGATGCCATGCATAGCCACATGTTTTGCTCCTGTAGCAGACAATCCGAGAACAAGTTCATCTGCGTCAGCAGTCACCAGTGTCCTTGTGTATGGAAGGAGAAAGAGCAAATTCCTTTGAAATAAAACTCTGGGGAATGGAGCCCTCACCTGAGCAATTGCATCAGGTCTTAACTATTCATTCTTATAAAAGTGGGGGGAGACGATGTATGGTCTGTTTCTGCAATGATGAGCCATTTATTGGCTTTTACTTGTCAACAGTTTTCTTCTAATTTTGTCAGTCTTGTAAATATCACCTTGGGGTGCTTTGATACTTTACAATGTAATGAAGACAACCATCTTTTCATCTTTTAATGCTTTATTGTCATAAGCTTTGAGAGGCATTAGATCCCCATTTCATAGACGAAGGAGCTCAAACTTACAATTTAAAAAACTTTCTTGACAATGTCACACACATCCTAAGTAGCACAGCAAAAGCACAAAACTACAACTTCTGACCTTGAGGTTATTGTTATGTTCAGTAACTCACATCTTTCTGGGATCCCCTCCCTCACCCCCCTACCCAGAATAGCCATGATGATTGTCTGAATCACATTGTTTTTAAACATAATTAAACAATATGCCCACTGTCTTCTATGAAGCTTTTATTTTGAAGTAATATACACTCATAAGAAGTTGGAAACATAATACAAAGTCCATTGTGCTCTTCACCCACATTCCTCAATAGTAACATCTTTCAAACTATGATACATTTTCAAAACCAGGAAATCGACATGTGTGCCCAGTATCTTTTATGACCCTAGTTGTCCTAATGACATCTTTAATATTTCATGTAAGTTCTCCCATCTCTGTGTCTCCTGGAGAAGGGAGTAAAGTATCACATAATTCTTCACAAAGCCCCCAAATGCCCATATCTATTTAACTTTACCTCACAAAACTACATAGATGGCAATTACTCTAGTGAATCTTTCAACATAAAAGAAATGTATGTAGCCCTAGAGATACGATGCATAAACTCTCAGCAAATAAGCAATATGTATGTGTTATGTGTCTCTCTCTCCGTAGACACAGCTTATCTGAAATCCGAACAGCCAGGGTGTTATAGATGGATAGACTCATAAGAATTTCTCCTTTCAGTTGTCTAAAACACCTCTTGGCTTGCGTTTTACATTTTGTGCCGAAGCTGTTCTACTCTTTCTTTTCTAACATATTGCCTTGTAAATGTTGTTTGTATTATTATCATTCGGGTGCTTGACAGGTATCAGAGGACGACGGTCTGATTAGTACTGTGTATTGACAAACCTAATCAAGTCTACTACAGGTTACATGCACTGGAAAGAAACTGTATCATCTAAGCTTTTGTTCAAAAGGGGAGCTCGGTGCTGAGCAAGCTCTTACGGGGATAGTCAGGAGAGCTTTTAGTCTACACCGTGGATTGGAGCCAGGATATCCAATTAATTTTTAACTCAATATATTAAGTTTCCTTAAGAACGAAATATTCTTGTTACATGTATTTGTAGGATAGAAATATGTAAGGATTCTTTAAAATACTGTAGTTTAAATAACTATAAGAAAAACTTTCAACAAGTTGTAAAGGGACAAAAATCAAAGAAATTATCACATTCATTTGAACTGAAGCTCAAATCTTCTAGGTGAATGTATCTTTGCCTAATAGCTCTCTTAGCAAGCTTTCTTTCATGTATATGTGACTTAATCAAGGTGTTGCCGCCAGTAATCCCAAACTGTAGAGGAATAATAAGCCTCCATGAAGGACTAGACAGTCGATGACCACTAATGATTCACTCTCACCCAGTAATTGTGGCTGACTCCTTCTAATTAAATTACCAGGACTTTGTGTGCAGCAAGAGAACACTGAAACAGTGGCCGCTAATGAGTCATCCATCCACAGAACAGATGGCGATTCAGATATCTGGAGTGTTACAGAATGCCTAAGAATAGGGCCACACAGTAAGCTTCAACTCTCAGTGACGGGAGGATCTTTAGAACCATTGGAATCACTCAGATCGTTGGAATCATGGAGTTTTCTTTTAAAAAGAGAAACGCTCAACTATTAAGTTGGATTAGCAGCACGTTATTTTTAATGTTCTTGTCTTTGTCAATATAGTAGACACTGAATCCTGAAAGATAATCTTTTAAAAAAATCTTTCTGGCCTCCATTTTTAAATGGCTGTTTCCAAAAGAAAGAGAAGCTTGCAATAATGAACTTCCATTACATAGACGTGTGCACCATTTGCGCTTCTAACAAAGTTAAGGAAGAGAGAGCTCTCTGGGGAGAGTGGCTTTTATGGACTGCGATTTTAGTTGTCTTCTGTGGTTGTTATTCATCTGAAAGAACATTTAAAAATAACTCACTTTCGAAGTAGGAATATCCATAAAATAAGATTGGCATGGGTGCTGATTGTTCAAGCCGAGGGCATTTGGAAGTTCTTTGTAGTATTCTTTTTACTTTTATGTTTGAAATTTTACGTGATAGGTGTTGTTTTTTAGCTTACTTTCTAAATAGGATCTTCACAGATTTCTTCTAATTTATATCTTGTGCATTTAATAGTTTCTAATTAAATGCTTTGTCATTAGTCTGACCTGTGTTCATCTGCCTTTTTGTGTATAATCAAACTTTAGATTTGGAGTCAGTTCTGTGCAAATAGGAAAGATGATAAAATTCAGAGCGGCTGGCAAAAGAACAAGATCTGAAAGGACCTATAAATGCATCCCTTTTATGTAGAAGTCTGTGCCAGTAAATGTGGGCAGTTAGGATGTGTTAATGCAGTAAAACATCTACATTAAATGGGGAGAAATACAATGATTGAATTAAATAAGGGTAACAAGTGCTCTTGAGATGAAGTGTTACCCCGGTCTGAGGAACTGCCAGCATCTTTAGCGATGCAGGTGTATCTGCTGCAGTTAACTTATGCACCCATTCGGGTAGAATTCTCTGTTGTGGATGAATAAAGAAGAAGATAGCCACGCTCGAAAGAAGGAAGTGTAAGAGTGGGAATTGCCATCAAATTACTGAGAACAGCAGGATGTAACTGACTAGATCATAGAATCCATCAGAATTCTGTTCACGAACTAGACCCAGATTCAAAGATCTGATAGCCCGTCTATTGAGTCCCAGTGACATATGCCACTGTTTCTCACACATTTCTCAAACTACGGTCAGTGTGTAGGAAGAACTCATTTGTTCTTCTTGAAATTTACTCGTTCTACAGTTTTAACTCTGAGTTCTCCCAGCTGTCCTATACTTATCCATGGTGCCTTCCTCTCCCTCTCCCATGATTTCTTCTAAATCTCAAGGCATCTATATTCTGCCCCTGGTATTCACGTGATCCCTGCCCTGTACACTCTCCACCCTAGTTCAGAGCCTTATCCCTCCCTCTTGGGTTTCACGAGGCTCCAAACTCTAGCCATTCTGCCTCATGTTGCTCCACAGCCCCTTCTACCCAAATTCTTCCTCTTCAGGGCTGCCCACATTCCCAGCTTAAGTGCTTCCCAGCTTAAGTGCAAATAAAACTTGCGCATGGTTCTTTCTTGCTTGAGAAGCACCCTTCAATACTCAATTGAAATGCCTATGCTCCTATAAACTTTTGACTAATTTGCATAGGGAACAAGAGAGAAGAGCTGGCATTTGAGTGACAGCCAAGTAGCAAAGCAATGAGTGTCTGTTACTGAGGATGTTGATGGTCCAAGTTCTTTAAAAAAAAGTTCACCCTGAAGGTTGAGGGCCATAACATAGAGATGTGGCAGATGGTTTGGGGAAAAATTGTGGACTGGCCTTCATTTCACAACCCATTCACAGTACCAAGCCCTGGAGCACTGGGCCATGTCCACTTCAAGTGGGGTTTCTTGAAATCCACACAAGTGCACATGCATGAGCTAATGACAACATGGGTGAATTCAGTGATAGCACCCCCTATCTACAGTTGAAGGAACTGGACTTTAGAGAAAGGTCAGTAGCCTGCCCTTAAGAGACAGGTAAAGTGATGAAAGTGGAATTGGAGCCAGGATTGTCACAAGTCCAAAACTCACACCCCTTACGCTCTCCATTCTCCTCTGTCGGGTAGAATTTTCTTCTCCTTAGCCACAGTGTCTAAAGCACTGTGTATCCACCTGTGATACAGTGCTGTGCTTGGTTCTTAATTATTGGCTTGCATGTCCTCCAGCACCCCATCCTTTGAGCTCTTCCAGGCCATGTGTTGGTCATCTTTGCATCCTCAGGATCCGGCAGAGGTCCTGGTGCTTTCTAGGTGTCAGAGTAATCACAGACAAGGTTGAAGCCACTGCCCAGACTGTGGGGAAGGTGCTTCTCAGGCTGATCAGGTGGACCCCGGAACCCTAAAGACACCTGAGTGCCTTCCTCACCAGAAGCACAGGGTGGCACAAAGCAAATCTTCCCACGGCCACAGCATTCTGAGGCCCTGTTTGATCAAGCCGACACAATGGGTGCAGTCAACAAAGCCATCAAAAGAAAGAATAAAGCCAAAGTTCTGAGGGCCATCATTAGTAACATTTTCTAATTGTCATGTGTCATATCCATGACACTTTGTTGTTTGGTCATCTGCCAGAGTCACATACTTGAACACTTGACGTTTTAAGTGCGTCGTCTGGTTGGACGGCCCTGACCGCCACAGTCCACAGCTATTCGTTCCATGTACCTCACTAGTCTGTGCGATTATCCCAACTGCCCTATTAGTTGTTTTACAAAAACTTGCCTTTTGTTAATAATAATTTTTCATTTAAGCTTGAATTATTATGTGCAGGTTCCCAAGCACGGTTATTTATTAATGTTTTCCTTTAAAAAAATACAAAAGTTATTTGCATGCAAATTACGAAGTTTTCTTACAAAGGAGGCTTAAGGCATCGTTTGCAAAAGGGAACAAAATCCCCTTATTCACTTAAAGCAGCTGTTTTTTTATTCAACAAATGACAGAATCATTATTTTAAAGAAAATATACCTCCTCTTTGATGTCTGTGTTCTTTTTAATCACCTCTGACCTCTTCAAAAAGGCAGAATCCCTTGGTTTCTACTGTTGTGTGGCCCTTCCTTCACTTTGTCAAATTGCTGCTTCAAAATGATTGGACTTTTTTGCCCTCCGTCGTCTTCCTTAAATCTATGCTAAACAGATTCTGTTTTCCTCTCTCTATTGGCACCAAGGTTATTTATCAAAGTGCTTCATTTTGCAGCTACCTCCAGGCTAAAAATACTGTAGCGCTCCATTCAGAGAGGCTACTTCACAGAATGCTCTAAGGGCGAATTTATGAGAAAGACAGTAGGAAGGAAATCAGGTGGGAAGCATCATTGTTTCTTACCCCATTTTCTTCTCTTAGCATTCAAAATTAATCAAAAACATGAATTATTATAAACCAGATGTTGGAAGGATCTCTGGCAGAGCCCATCCATGGTGAATGGGGTAGGACTGAAACACATGGCAGGACATCAAGGAGCTTGCACCTAATGAACGAAGGCTCAGAATTTCTTGTTCCACTGGACTGTGGCCTCTTGATAAAATTTTCTACTCTTCGGGAGAAAACACAGCATGCCGATTTCAAGAACAGTGTTTCCATTCTCTGTTCTTAATATATCTACTGGTTTGGGGATTTCATGAATTCAAAGTAGTCTGTGTTTAAACTAGACTATTTACAGCACTAGCCAGATGAACGAAGTGGAACATTGATTACTACTGAGAATTTTAAGTATCCTTATGTTTAATTGTTACGCAAGGAATGGTATCAGCCTGAAAGGAAATTGTCAAAGTAAAGAGGGAGTTGTTAACCTATTCTGCTTTTATTCTTTGTTTTTCATAAAAAATTACATTTGAGGGTATGTAGATTTTTTTACAGCTGGTTGAAGTATTTGGAAACAAGAACATTTATTTATATCACACGTTACCAAAGATGTGTTTCTTCTTTGGTTTTATGGTAGTTTTGATGCTCCTTTTCATATTTTCTTCAGTATTGTTACCTGCATTACAGATATGACCAAGGTTTGTTTACCTACCTCTCAATGCATATTGCCCCCCTATTAGCAGAATAGCTAACTCTTCCAAAATACAACCACTAATTTTATTTATCTTTTTAATAAGGTACAATTGACCTGTGACACTGGGCTGGTTTCACATATGACATGATGATTCAGTGTTTCTGTGCACTGTGAGAGGGTCACCACAATGAGGCTGGCTAACACCCGTCTCTTCACATAGGTACCAACGTATTGTTTTTCTTGTTTGAGGGCTTTGAGGATCTGCTCTCCTAGCGACTTTCAAATATGTAATACAGCACTATTCATTGTAGTCACCAACCTGCACCTGCATGCCCATGACTTACTTATTTCATAGCTGGCAGTTTGTCCCTTGTGGCCCCCTTACCCATTTCACCTCCCCTCCCACCAGTCCATTCTCAGTTACCTGTGAGCTTGGTTTCTGTTTGCTTGTTCATTTGCTTTGTTTTTTGGATTCTACGTGTGAGTGAGATCATGTGATATTCATCTGTATCTGTCTGATTTGCTTTACTTAGCACAGTGCCCTCAAGGTCTGTCTGTGTTGTCACAGATGGCAGGATTTTCTAGTTTTTAGGGCTGAGTAGAATTCCTCTGTGCGTGCACAGCACGTCTTCCTCCACGGCACTGGTGCTGTTTTTATGTCACAGCTGTTGTTAAGACTGCTGCAGCGAACATCAGGGTGCGTGTACCTTTTAGAACCAGTGTTTTTGTTTTCCTCACATAACCCAGAAGTAGAATTACTGGATCATATGGTAGATCTATTTTTAATTTTTTTAGGAACCCCCCTGGTGTTTTCCGTAGTGTCTGTCCAAATTACATTCCCACCAGCAGGGCACGCGTGTTCCCTTTTCTCCACGTGCGTGCCCACACTTGTTCCTCCCGGGTTCATTCGTATGTTTCTGATGATCAGTGGCGTTGAGCATCTTTTCATGTGCATGTGGCCATTTCTGTGTCTTCTTTGGAAAAATGTCTATTAAGACCTTTGGCCCATGTTTAATCAAGTTTTTGTTTGTTTTGCTGTTGTGTTATATGGATGCATTCTTTATATGTTTTGGATATTATACCTCTTTCAGATATATGATTTGCAAATATTTCCTCCCATTCAGTACTGTGCCTTTTCATTTTGTTGATTTCCTTTGCTGTGCAGAAGCTTTTTTTAGTCTGATGTAGTTTCACTTATTTATTTTTCCTTTTGTTGCCTTTGATTTTGAAGTTGGATCCAAAAATTCGATACCAAGATCAGTGTCAAGGGCCTTACCACCTATATTTTCTCCTAAGAGTTTTGTGGTGTTAGGTCTTACATTCAAGTTTTTAATCCATTTTGAGTTCATTTTTGTGTATTATGTAAGACAGTGGAACAGTTTCATTCCTTTGCATGTAGCTGTCCAGTTTTTCCAACACTGGTGGTTGGAGAGACTGTCCTTTTCCCATTGTATGTTCTTAGCTCCTTTGTCATAAATTAATTGGCCATATGTGTGGGTTTATTTGTGGGCTCTCTGTTTCATTCCAAAGGTCTATGTGCCTGTTTTTATGCCAGTACCATACTGTTTTGATCACTGTAGCTTTCTAGTGTAGTTGGAAATCAGGGAGCATGGTGCCTCTAGCCTTTCCTCTTCCTCAAGAGTGCTTTGGCTATTCAGGGTCTTTTGTGATACCAAAGAAACTCTTATTTATAAATGAGAAAATGAAAATGCGTTGCCAAGTGAACCTAATTATAAGCATTTTAATCTTCACAATTGGAAACTATATTACAACAATAGCACCCAAGTTCTCTGATTTGTTGACTGTCATGTGCATGTCCCTAAACAGCAAGATATTGACCTGTCTACACCAGTGAGTTCATACTTGACGCCCAACTGGTCTGTAAAGTCTTAGGAGGTCACAGCCCTTACGCATTTAACTCGCCTGTGGCAGCTGACTTAGTGCTTTGTGTATATTTAGTGCCCTCTATACATTTTTGTGATGTGGTATTCAAGCCGCCTTCTTCCTTTAGGAGTTAAGTGTTGAATCTGTGGATGCGGTGTGTGTGGCATCCAGATAATCTGTGGAAGTCATCAGTGAGGCCCTTCAAAAGTGCACATTTGCATGACCTATAGTAATTATTGACACAAATTATGCATGAAAACAACATCGGTTTTTCTGAACGATGTCTATAGTTTTCTCTGCTGGCAAATAGATAGTTTCTGAATTTCTAATCCGTAATTGTAAAGGAGAAGTCCTTCCTTTGACAATATGAAAAAGAACGCACTTTCTAGGAAGAAAGATTAAAGGTTTCATTTAACACAAGTAAGCATCATCTGTATCGTTCTGGCAGACAAATTAAAGACATTAATATACATAAATCCATGTGGTGTGTTGATCTTGTTTCTTGTGATCCGAATGAACACCTACAATCGTTAGATGGTTTGGGTATCAGCCATGTCGCTCACTTCACACCATCGCAGTGGCTCACTGTGGATTAGTTTTTCTACCTAAATAAATAAGTGGGATCGATTCACATCCTTTGCCTACTTTTTAATTGGATTCTTTACCTTTTTATTATTGAATTGTAACAGTTATTTATATATTCTAGGTACTGGACTCTTAACAAATATATGATTTAAAAATATTTTCTTCCTTTCCATAGGTTGCCTTTTCACTTTCATTGTCTTTATGTCACTTGAACACACAAAACTTTAGAACTTTGATCAAGTTCAATATCACCTGTTTGTTGTTGGTGCTTTTGCTTTGGTATTGTATTTAAGACCCATTGCCCAACTCACAGTCAAAAAGATTTATACCTATGCTTCTTTCTACAAGTTTTATAGCTTAGCTCCAACAGTTAGAACTTTGATTCATTTTGAGTTAATTTTTATATGTGGTGTGAAGTAAGGGTCCAACTTCATTCCTTTGCATTTGGATATCGCAAGTCCCAGCACCATTTATTGTAAAAGACTATCCTTTCTGCCTTAAATGGTCATGGCATCTTTGTTTAAAATTAGTTGACCAGAGATACAGAGGTTTATTTCTTGACTCCCAGTTCTATTATTTCATCTGTATGTTGATCCTTATTAGAATACCACACTGTTTGGATTACTGTAGCTTTGTAGAAAGTTTTGAAATCAGGAAAGTCATCTACCTAGATTCTTTTTTCAAGATTTCAAGATTGTTTTGACTATTTTAGATGTTTTGCTTTTCCATATGAAGTTTCAGCAGGTTTTTTTTCCTCTTTCTGCAAAATAAAAGTGGGGAGTTGGCATTTTAATGGGGATTGCATTGGATCTGTAGGTCAATTTGGGGGCTATTACTATTGTAATTTTTTAATGAAATTTTTATAACACTGTAACTGTTTGAACAGATATCCACTATAAGATGATTCCACTTGATCTTATTTAGGTAGGCTAATATTTGGAAGTGGCAGGAAAACTGATTAGCACACTGTCACTTAATAATCTGAATTTTGACAAGATTCAAGCAAATGTCTTTGTAAGCTTTGCCCTGACTCATGACTGTGACAAATCAGTAGTTTTGTCTGTTTCCGTGCCATTCTCTAATGTGTGGGTGTGGGGGCCATTCCCACCACGTGGGTGAAATCTGAAGCAGTGCCTCCCACAGACTCTGCTGATTTCTGGGATGATTCAGTGCGGTTCTGGGTTGTTGGTTTTTTTAATTAACTCACCAGCTTTTACGTATGGCCCTGTAATTTGAATCGAAAGCCAAGAAGGAACCCTAACTAAAATGACTGGGGAGGGAAGTCAGACCACAGTGGTGTCTGCTAGACCGCTTCCTGGCATGGAACCCTGCAGCAGATGTGTCCTGATTTTATTTTTGTGGCGTCTTGGGAACAGCCAATGATTTCAGACTGGGACAAGGGCTCCAGTTATTTATTTTTTTTTTCACAAGCAGCTGCCTGCAGGGTTCATATTTAAAAAGAAGAGAATAAAAATGGTAGTGATAGCCGCCATCCTAAGTACAGAGATACATTCGAACTGAGACGAGTTTTGAAATACATCCACAAAGACTAACCAGGCCGGAGAGGAATATGTTAGTTCCCATGTGAGACCATTTGGAAGGAATGCTGATTTGCATCTTGCCATTCAACTCAAATAAATATCGCCATGTATTCGCCAGATAAGCCTCATTACTCTGGTTACCTGTTCTCCTGTCATACATACTGTGGGCTACTGTAGAAAGTCAGTCATAGACAGTGGGGCATGATATCTTGTGAAACTAAGTGACCAACCTCATTAACTTGTTTCAAATTATGAGCTGTGTGTCCAAAGGAATGTTGACTCCATACAAATCAAAACACTGTTCGGAGAGAGTCTTGTGGACTTGGAGCGAGAAAGAGGTGGTCAGAGGACCAAGACCAGGTTGTTATTTTTATTTCAACCACTGTTGACACACCCGTTGACCTAAGATAGTGGATTTAAAATAACTTGTATAGGGTGTTGTTTCTTTATAAATATTCATTTACATGTGTCATGGAAGCTTGAGTTAAGTCCTGTTTATTTCTTTGAAACAGTAAAAAATGAGTACTTGTATCATCTTGTGCAAGTCTCTGTCTTTACTTTTGCTTTGCGTCGCATTTAGATGAGTCTGCCCAGCCCTTGAGAGCACACAGAGGGACTGTGTGTTCAGCTTCCTCTTGACCATTGAACTTGATAAAGCTGCCCCTAAGGCTAGCAGAGATCAGAGACATTATCCTCTCACAGAAGGAAGAAAGGGCAGCTGCAAGTCTCCGGCCGCTCGCGGGAGGTAGCCTGAGCCAGCCTGGCCTTAGCAAACTGCTCATTTCTTCTCTTCCAGAGGCTGTAAGAGTGAAGCAGAGCTCAGAGGCTACAGCTTCTGAAGCTTTGCCAAGTTATGAAGGAACTTCCTGGGGCATGAGTGGGGATACAAAAGGGAACATATCATGTTAATATGATTTTACTTATTAACATTTCATACTGTTTTTAATTAAGAAACTAGAAGGAAACCAAATTTCACATTTCAGGTTTCGGGCCTAGGGTATGGGAAGTTGAGAGATTGCTGTTTGAAATTCTAAATTATTTATTCTTTTGCAAAATCCTGTCTTTATATTTTGTTGATGGTTACTGAGCCTTCAGAGAATTAAAATGGGTTTACTCTCAAGTGAGAATGAATAAGTTTGATATAATGGAAAGTTGCCAAACATGCCCTTTTTGATGTGACATACACTGAGAAAAGTATCATATATGTAGCTGGACTTGAAAGTATTAATCACTCATAATGTGACCATTCTTTGTTACAATAAAACTTTTTTGTGCCTAGCCCTGGCTGATGTAGCTCAGTGGATTGAGTGCAAGCTACAGACCAAAGGGTTGCAGGTTCGATTCCCAGTCAGGGCACATACCTGGGTTGCAGGCCATGTCCCCAGTGGGGGCCACACGAGAGGCAACCACATATTGATGTTTCTCTCTCTCTCTCTCTTTCTCCCTCCCTTCCCCTCTCTCTAAAAATAAATAAATAAAAATCTTTAAAAAAGCTTTTTTGTGCCTGATGATAATGACAGAATATGCTCCTTTCTGTTTATAAGTTTCCAATAATACCAATATATGAAACTTTGTCAATAGGTATAGTTAATAGCTATAATTTTTAAATTGGGACTATTTCCTAATATCAAACTTTGGTTAAATAAAGGAAAAACTGACTTTGCTGTTTCCACTGAGATGTCACTGGGCAAACATGTTAGTTCTCAGTCACCGCTCTGGTGGTGTGTAAGCAGCATTAGAGGGTTTCAGAAGCATCCGCATGGTGCTCGCTTCAGCAGCACATACAGTACATCGGAACGATACGGGAACGGTTATCGGGGCTCCTGCACACGGGTGAGATGCTGACTCGTGATGTGTCCCCTATTTTTCATTCTAATTATACGAGCAGTCTAGGGTAATAATTTACAGAAACTGAAAGTAGAACGGTGGTTGTCAGGGCCTGGGGTGAGGGGTGGCGGCGGATGGATGGGGAGTTAGTGTGTAAGGGGTACAGTTTCAGTTTGGGGAGACAGGAAAAGTTCTGCAGATGGACGGCAGTGGTGGTCGCACGGCACTGTAAATAGACTTGATGCCACTGAGTTGCAAACTTGAACATGGTTAAAATATGAGGTTTATGTTATTTGTCTATATCTACCACAGTAAAAAAGGGTGTGTGTGTGTGCGCGCTCCTTGCTGTATTCACTCCTATATTCACAGGAGTAAATACAGCAAGGGGATCCCAGAATTCATCAAGGAGTTTGAATCTCCAATAAGTATTTCTTAAATGCCCAGCATATGTCGGATTCTGTGCTCGTCACCAGATACACTCGCCGCCCAGGTGCAGGGCACAGTCTTTCCTCCTGTAATTTAGAATCTGCTCAGGGAGACCCTGGACGAATGCAGCTGAGAAAGCGGCTGCGCTCAGTAGGCTGAGGAATGTGGATCGCCATGTCTCTAAGCAGCAGGTGCTATCATCTGCCAGGCGCGCCTTGCAGCCACCATCACTCCGTGAAGGTTGTTAGAGAAGGTGGAACCTGAGTTCCAGATCGTTCAGCCACGTTGTTTCGGAGGCTCAGGGGACTGTGACATATGCCCAAGGTCACACATCTGGTTAAGTAGACTAAAGACAGAATCTGTTCTGATGTCTCTGGTATTTGCTCCACCTCCCTGCTGATGCCAAGTTAAACAAAACTGGGTATTGGAGGCTATTTATTCAGTTCAGCAGCTTTTCATTGAAAACGTTACAGATGCAAGAAATGTCCCTCTTTTAGCAGTATTACTCAGCAGTACAGGTTTCGTTATTACTCAGCAGTACAGGTTTCATTATTGCTCAGGAATGCGATGCTCCCCAAGCTCAAAGACTCAGCACCCTTGAATGCTGGAGTCAGCATTAAGGTATTTAGAGGGACATATCAGCTACACTGTGCATTTTTCAGGATTTGTGTGATACATTGGCATTCTGTGTTTTCTTAGAAATCAAATGACAACAACTGCCTTCTATATGATTACTGCCATTAGATTTTTCTATGCAAGAAACGCAGAGGTTTCCCTGCAAGCCTAAGGAGATGATTCCCAGCCAGGCCTTAACCGGGTGTGAGGGGTCAGAGGTGAAGTGTTTGGCTCCTCGAGGGTCAGCGGCTGAAGCCCTTCAAATCCTACATGTCCCCGGGTCGTCTCCGGAGCTGGGGCAGGACACGTGTTTGAGACTCCGCAGGTGCAGTCCCCTTGTTGCCGCTCAGATGTATTTAGAAAAGGGACTAACAGAGGAAAGAGAAAGAATTTAATGAATGGTTTTATGGATATTTTTTCTAAGTTTATATTATTATTTGATTGTCTTCTTCTTTGATGACTGACTTAATTCCTTTTTCTTTTCCTTTCTTTTTTTTCAAAAAAGATTCATTTGATCCTCTAGGTAAGCCTGGACAGGCAAAACAGATAGTTATTCCTTTTGTTTTTGTTCACGTGCCTGGCTTTCCAGGAGAGCTGGTATTTTGTCCACAACCCTGGACACATTTCTTTCTGCCATTCCATCTGTCTGCAATGCCCAGTCTTGGTCTGTAGAGATCCTGTTCGGGTTTCAGAAGCCCAAGTTGCATGTCACCTCCCCTTTTAAATGTTTGATTAACACAAAGCCTCTGATTTTTTATCATAAAACTTACATATTACAGGTGTCTACTATTGCTTTATTGTGTATGTGTTAACTAATTGTAGCATACTTAATTGTAAGCTCTTTGAGGTTATCAGTCAAATCTCATGTGCATTGGTGTCTCCTACAACAAATTATTGAGTGTAAATGATTACAAATACCTGTCTTCAAGGAACTCTTCAGTTAGAGCGATGGGTCTCAAAGCATGGACCTTGGACCGACAGTGTCAGCATCTCCTGAGAACTTGTTAGAAGTACACCTTGTCTGGTCCCACTCTGGACCTCCTGAATCAGCATCCCTGGGCTGGGGCATTAGTGACCTCTCTTTTAACAAGCTGTCCAGGTGGCTCGGATGCATGTTAAACTTTGAGAATTACTGACTTAGAGTGTATTCAACTTATGAAAGGTTAATAAGCAACCCAATAACTCAATCAGGCTTCCCTCTACAGTTATGTTCTCAATCCACACGATAAAAACGGTATGCCGCAAAAAAAAAAAAAAAAATGTTCCAGGTGAAAGCCTAAATGAATTGTATCAACATTTGACTATAAAATATGACTCTGGTTCACTGAAAAAGATAATTTTTTAGTAGTCATAGAGAAAAAGATGAACACATTTTTGTAATTAAAAGTACAAATCAAAACATAGTTTTTTAAATTATCGAGTTGATAGTTTTTAAAAATTTGTCATACACTGTTATGACATGAGTAAGTGAAAAGGAGATTTCAGAAGCTACTGATCAGTATATGGGTATAACCTTCTTATGGGACTATTTGACTCTACCTACAAAATTAAAATGTGAAGTCTTTTCCAATTCAGCACCATATTCCTGTAGATATACTGAACACCTGTGGTCAGTGGCACTTCTGAGTGCCCCTGGACACCCCTCAGTGTTAGTGTCCTTGGATCAGCATTTACTACTTTTAAATAACTGTAAAGACAAGTGTACAACAGACTTAGTTTCCCTTTCTCAGCCTCCGTTCAGTGTATGTTGCTCTCAGTTTGGGGTTCAATGCCCCTAAAATTAAAAGGAAATTAAATGCAACATTTCAGGAAACAGGTGGAAATGACCTAAGCCACCCATCGGAGTATAATCAGTGAAACTATTGTGTCATCTGTTTTCTTCTTCCAAGGTTTTATATTCCACTATAACCCTACAACTCTCAATTTCTCTGGAATTCTGGTAAAAAGGAAGGAAATACTTCCTAATACACCATTGCTGTCCTCCGCTCCTATTTGTTAGGGTAGCTGATGTCAGTCAAATGAGTTCTGCAAGTTCTCGGCAATTTTTTTTAATACTGAGAACAAACATTTGGAACAATCCAAGCAAATTTAGGTGTTTTGAGGATAGTGACTTTAATATAAATAACCCCTCAATTTTCTGCTAGGAATCAACCTTGAGCACTTTCCAAGCTGTTGTTGGCAATATCAGTTATTATGAGGAGACCAGGGGGGAAAAGAAGCTGTTTCAAGAAAAGTAGGAATAGGATGGGGCTACAAGAAGTATCTTTTTAGATATGGGATCCCTGCCAGAATGAATTTAGAGTTCATAGGCTAAGTCTACTTCATGTCCCTCACCTTCCTTTTGGCAGAAATCTGATTTCTCAACACTGGAGTGCCTCCTTTCCATCTTAAGGGGGAAGCTGTACCTGCTTCAGGTGTAAGAAGAGAAATTTAGGCGTGACAGTCTGGATATACTATAATAAAACACAGCTATTCCCCGCCCCCCCCACAAAAGGCCTAAGTAGCCTACCTATTGATTAACGTGACACCTATATGTAAGTCAAATATTGTATGGCAATATGAGAGACTTTGCTTCCTTGATCTCTTTGATGTGAGATGAAGAGACGGGTCCCTCCCCTCACCCGGTATGGCCCTGTGTCCACTCTGCTAACCCTCCTCAGTGGAACAGGAGGGTGGGGGTATCAGACCTCAGTTTTCAGATTAGGGATTCTGGGTGATTTCATGGCTTGATCGAACTAAGAGACTCTGACCATGCCATAAAAATGATCAAGGCCCAAGGTGTTCAATACGTCTTACCGAGACCCCTCAGAAATCAAAGGAGGTCTTCACACACTTGAGTAAGAAAAAATATAATGCTTTTTCTTTAAAAAAATAAAACAAAACTCAGAACACATTTGGGAGCCCTTTGTGGAGAATTGAATTTCGGTATTTTAGTTTTACAGAAGGCCTTGTTAATCTGGGCCTTAGGTCCTTGGAACCCACTAATGGGGAATGCTAGTGTGATGCGCTCATGAACCGTAATCATACCTTGAGCTTTCTGCACTGCCCTGTGTGATTTCTGCACCTTTGTGTCTTTGGCCAGTAGGCAGAGAGGGGTGTCTGGCATTCGCTGATTCTTTGGTTTGGTTGCTCTAACTCATAGAATGTGAAAGGCAGCTGAGAGCCCATCTGAAATTCTCCTAGGGAAAAATGCACTCGCTGTGGAAATTGTTCTGGAAGCCATTTGTTGTTTCTGAAAGTGTTCTTGGGGCCAAGTGAAGCATGATAATTTAGAGGGATTGTTACTAAAAAAATTCAGATTCCTGGGCCCCATCTCAGACCTACAGAAATCTTCATTTTCCTTATCTCCCCAGATGACTATCCAGCAGTTTTAAAACTGATGATTATATGAAATAGCAAAAATATAAGGATTCTTAGAAATTTGGATTGTATTTATAATGGTCTTGAACAAAGAATAGCAGTTGTCATTGAAAATTAATATATTCTGGTAAATGAGGCATGTGCATTTTTAGTGGTGCTTATTTCCAAAGCTGTGATTATATAAAATATTTATTTAGATGTGACAGAGTCGATGACTACATTTTATATATCTGAGTTAAGAAATAAATAGTACGAACATAGGACAGGCTTCAGTCAGAAAATGTCATACTTTATAACATTTCCCCATTTGCTATTTTATTTGCTCTTTCAGAGATTGTAAATCTACCCTGTTTACCAAAATTCTTTCCTCCCTCTTTAGATTCTTTGTATTATTAGTACTGGAGTTGGACTGAAATTATCCATTTAGACCCTCTTCAATTTCAAAATGATACTATTTTCATAAGGGATGAAGGGAAAATCAACAAAATATGCCTAAAGTTTTCAACCGTCTGAATGACAAACAGTAAAAGCGTCATCCTGGAGAATTGTCACAGAGCCTGATGTTAGCTCAAGAAGCATGTGTCTTCTTAGAGAACTGACAAAAAAACTACCACAGAAGGGCATGCTGAGTACCAAGTTGCTGTATTAAATAGTAGTGTGCGTATTCCTCGGATTATGCAGGAAAGCAAATTAGATCCCTGTGCTTTTTAAAGCACCTCATACAGTGACTTAGTACAGAACTCATATTTAATCACCTCTTGTCCCTCCCCCACCCCAAATGAACAGACCACAAAACTGGAAATGTCTGGGACACATGGGGAAAGTGTCATTTGGAATTTTTTCTCACAATTCTGCAAGCTGGGAGTCCAGGATTGAGGTCTTCAGAGGTTGGTCCTCTCCCAGGGCCTCTCTCCCTGGCTTGCAGGTGGCCGCCTTGCTGTGTCCTCACAGCCTTTTCTCTGTACATGAGTGAGAGCTCTCTGTTTTCCAGCCCTTTTGGGCGAAGGTCCCACCCTTAAGACTTTGTATAACTTCAATCACCTCTTCAAAGGTCCTGTCTCTAAGTACAGTTACATTGGCCTTAGGGCTTCAACATACGAATTTGGGGGAAACACAATTCATTCCGTAACAGTGGGCTACACTGAATAGACCTAATGTAACCCCTCTCCCGTATTCATCACCCATCATCGGTTTAGTGCACGCAGGTGGTTTCTTTATCCCCAGAAAGTCAGAGGAGGCCATGAAAGATACTTTTCCTGCTCCTGCAGCTGGGTTTCCCCTTAGCAGCTTCCAGCGCCTTTGATTAGCCTTTATGAACTTCAAATTGAAGACCTCTTTGGTATATAAAGCGTATACTTAACTCACAGAGATTTGATGGATTTTTAAAACTTGCCTGTTTACTAATTTATCTATACTCTTTTAGGCTCCTGGAGAATTTTCTTGTTAAGATCAGCTTGTCCAGTATGAACCCCAAAGTGAGATTGATGTGCTGAATTCTACAGATGACTCCAACTGTCCCCGCGCCACTCAGTTTACTAGCTGAGCATAGGTCTGACAGCAGTCTCCGTTCTGGCATCAGAGGCTGTCGTGTCATCACCCTGGAGTTAGTAAAACCTTCAACCAGCCAAGCATTGGTCATGCATTTCGCTGCCAGGGACAGCTCGGCTTCTGGCTTCTCACAGAGGATGTGACATAACCTCAGTGTGTTTGACACTGAGGCCCTTCCACTTCCTTGCTGAGCTTGAGAGTTGACACCTGGTGTCCAAAATTCCTATGGTCTTAGCAGGATAAGACATGGAGCCGTTGGTGGTCAAGAAAGGCAGGTGGGTGGTGTTCCCTGCAGAAGAGTATTGGAAGACAGCAGCTGAGGGCTGCAGCAAAGGAGCATTCAGTCTCCACTGAAACACTCTAGTGTTTGGTGGGTGAGCACCTCTGCATTAGTGGGCTAAATTAAACTCTTAGATTAGAGTTATTTTATTCCTGTCCCCTATCTGCATGTCCTGGCTTTGAATGAAGGGCTCACTAAGAAACCATACTCTGCTCCAGTACAGTTATTATAGCCAGGAATGGTTATCCTATCAACAAATGGTTAATACTTACTTATGGACAGTGTATTAATGTCCTAGGGAGGCTGTAACCAATTATTGCAAATTAGGTGGCTTTAAACAATAGTTCATTCTCTTCATCCATATCAATCCAGAGGCTAGAAATAAAAAATCAGGAGCCCCACAGTCTACTCTCCCTCTGAAGGCTCTGAAAGAGAATCTGTTCCATCTCTCTTGTGTTTCTGGTGCTGCCTACCATCCTTGGCCTTCCTTTGGCTTAGAGATGCTTCCCTCCCATCTCTGCCTCCATCCTGGGGTAGTATTCTCTCCTTGTCTCTGGCTCTGTGTGTTTTTTCCAGTGTGATCATGAGTCCACCTTACTGTATTAGGGTCTGCTTCCTCCATACTGGCTTCAGGTCCTATCTCAGTCTAGTGTGATCTCATCTTTCCCTGATTACGGGAGCAAAGATCCTGTTTCCAGATGAGGTCACGTTCACAGGTACTGGGGGCTAGGACTTCAACATATCTTTGGGGGTTACACAATTCAACCCATAACAGGCAGTTTCTTTGTCTTTCCCTTGTCTTCCACAAATTTGAAGAATTGTCCAAGTTTTTTTCGGAAACATTATCAAGTTTAAGCCAAAGGACTACTTGTCTTAAATTGATGACCCCTTCCCTTAAAAAAATAATTTCCATATTTAATTGGTACAAATTGTGAAAGGCTTTAAATGCTTTACATTTGCTCGAGGCTGATTAATGAGTAAATTAGTAAACCATGGGTGCTTTAATTAGCCAGGTTTAATTAATGTTTACTGCACTTGGAAGATGAAAAGACATGTATAAATGCACCATAATGTGAATCATTTTTTAATTTGTTGTTGAAGCTTCGAGTTCGTTTGAGTAAAGATCACTTACATCACTAGAGAAAAAGGAGCCGTGAGAGCACTGTGGTAATTAGCAGAGCGGGCTCTAAATTCTGAGGTGAACTAATTACACATCATCGAAGGTGATTGTGTTTCAATACTATATATTCGGAGAAAGGGAGTTATATTTTTATCTGATTCTGTAAAAAGTAAAGACTAGAAATCTCAGATCAAAATTGATAATTATGTAGAGTATCATAATTTTGGATGAAGTCTGGGTTTTTGCCTTTTTTTTCTTTTGCCCTGAGCTGAGACTTTTTCAGGTCAGGGTAAAAGTGCAAAAAGGTTAACTGTACTGAGATGAAAATAAACGTTTTTAAGCAACATTTTTAAAGAAAGGAAACTGCTAGAAATTCTTGTAAATTTTTTACTTTTAAAGATTTTATTTGTTTATTTATTTTTAGAGAGGGGGAAGGAGGAAGAAAGAGAGGGAGAGAAACATCAGTGTGTGGTTGCATCTCATATGCCCCCTACTGGGGACCTGGCCCACAGCCCATGCATGTGCCCTGACTGGGAATTGAACTGGCGACCCTTTGGTTTGCAGGCCAGTGCTCAAATTCACTGTGCTATGCCAACCAGGGAAAATTCTTGTAAATTTTCAACTGGAAAAACATGAGGGGCCTGGATGAGGTCTGGTGCTGAGACTGGGAAGTGATTAGAAGGAAAGGCTAGGGTAAGATCTCCCATGCAAAGCCAGAAGCTGAGCATCATGGAAAACAGTGGAAAGGGTTGTCCAGTCCTGGTGACAAAGAGACCATCTGGGGCAATTTCCCAACACGTTCAGTGGAACACACCTTCTGTCACCAGGGTCCATGGTTCACAAGGCAACTTAAAGCAGAGTTAGTTCTGCTTTATTTTTCATTTCCTACACCATTTTCTCCTTTGTTCTTTGCAGAATAAAAAAAATAAGGTTGCTTTTTTAAATCACCCTATGGATTCTAATATTAAAATGATTTAAGAAAAAAACTTTTTTTATTTAATCTTTATTGCATTTTTTCCATTATCATTTAGTCCTCTTTATACCCCCTCCCCCAGCATTCACCACACTGTGGTCCATATCCATGAGCCCTTTTTCCTTTTTGCTCAATCCCTCCACCCCCCAGCTCTTATCCCACTCTCCATCTATGAGTCTGTCCCCATTTTCCTTGTTCAGTTTGTTCACTGGATTCCACACGTGAGGGAAATCATAAGGACTCATGACTCTTTATTTGGATATGAACTACCCTGCCTCCTCCATGCAGTTCTTAACAATAACCACCGATCTGATGTTATTGTTAAGCACCACTGTGAGATACTGTAAAGAATTTTCATCAAAGATGTGGCATTTCACTGTTGGTAGAACTATTCATTCTCTAGCAGAATTCAATATACGATAAATCCCTAAGGGGGAATCAAATGAGAGCTTTTTTCCAAAAACCCCTGCAAAATTCTTCTAGAATCTGGAAAACTCCCGTTTTCATTCCAGTGCTTCCCTGTGGGCCAATTCATTGCAGACGTGAGCTCTCCAGGCCCCTACTCTCCGTGGCTCCAGACATGCTCACTGTGGTGTGTCGGAACATTGCACATCCAGCATGTCTAAGGAAAACCTGTGTTTCTGCCCTCTGTTTGTTCTTCTGATGGGCAAAACTCAGATCAAGAATGGAAGTACTACCAGCCACCCGATATCCTCTCCACCCTGTTCCGTTACAACCTCCCTCCCCACCACCACCATCCAAGGACCACTGTCCTTCCTTGCATCTCATCCTTTGATGTCTGCCGGCTTTATCACTCTAGTACCCGCTTTTACCCGCAATCTCTTTCCTCATGCTTTAAGGTTGACTTGTTGCATAAGTGTCTTATAATACCCAGATCTCCCCTCCATTCCGTTTTTTTACTTTATAATTTACCTATTAATGAACTGCTGGCTCCTCAACCCGTAGAATGCCATTGTCTGGATTCTGCTAATTGCATACTCCTGGTGCAGGTGAGCGTACCCTCTGTATCCCACAAACTTCAAGTTCTGGCTTCTGTTTGAGCTGCTTCCTGTTCACTTATCTGTGTCCCAACAACCAGCAGAGTCCTGGCTTGTGACAAGTTCATCCTCTGTGCCTTGGTACCTGCACTTATATCTACTGTGACAGCCTTGTCTCTTCCTTAGCAAATCTCTAATAGCACTGTCCCCAGCTCAAAACTCCGAGCTTTTTATTTCCCATGTTTGAACTATTTACCTGTTTCTCCTTTGTTCTTTGCAGAACAACAACAAAAAAAAGGTTGCTTTTTTTATCACCCCATGGATGCTAATACTGACATGATTTAAGAAAAAAAAAAGACCCAAAACTCGTTTTGTATTGATTCAATCATTATTGTATGGAAATTATTTTAATGCCCATCTTTCCTCAGTGCCATGAGCTCTGAGTAAAAGAAAAAAAAAAGCCTTCGTTTTTTCCTGCACTGGCCTGGAAGATGGTAGATGGTTGGATTACTGAAGAGTCGAATGAATGAACGAGCTCATTAGTTAATGATAAAACGGTTTTCTTTTTCTTGGCTTCAGATTATTTTTTTAAAGATTTTACTTATTTATTTCTAGAGAGGGAAGAGAGGGGATAGAGAGAGAGAGAAACATCAATGTGCGGTTGCTGGGAGACATGGCCTGCAACCTAGGCATGTGCCCTGACTGGGAATCGAACCTGCGATGCCTGGTTCGCAGCCCGCGCTCAATCCACTGAGCTACACCAGCCAGGGTGGCTTCAGATTATTTTCTTTAAAGTGCGTCCTTTCAGCCTCTCCACTTCTCTGCACTGTTAGTGCCTCCCTGAACACAGACACTCCATCCACCGCCAAGCCCTGCAGGCCAAGTACTTCCTGTCACCGTGTTCAGTTTCCCCGTGCAGGGGTAAGTGATAGTGTGAATCAGCCAAAGCAGAAGAGAAAGAACCATTGCTCTTCTAGGATTGTGCACTGCAGAGCAAGTCGCACACTAAAGAAAACACAGACAGGCCAGCGTGCAGAAGAGCACAGAAAGTTGGTGTGGGTTTCTTTCAGTCTGCATAAGCAGACATTTACGACGAACCATCGTGTGTACAAGCATGCTGTGATTGCTACAGGAGCGGGCGCTCGCCCTCCCTTGCGTATATGTATATATTTACCTTTGTGCCGATCTTACCCACACTTGCTGTTCCTCATAATTACCAGCAGAAACCATTAGGCTCTTTGAGTGAAATTAACTGTGGACGGATGTTGAAAATTTTACTTTCTACTATGTGCCTAACTGACCTTGCTAACCAATACTGTACATCCTTCTAAAGATAAAATTCCCTTGATAAAGCATCTATCAAAGATGAATCAATTAGAGTACACTTTCTTCATAGCATGGCAGAGAATGATTGCTCGCTGTTGAGAGGGTCACTGTTTCCCATCCCTTCGGTTTCCTTTGGTCCACCCCAGGGTATCTGGTACCCAGGTGAAACAGACACAGGTTTGGGAAGGGTGCTGAGGGGATGGAACCAGCTCTTCACAGTGTGCAGGTTGTACAGGACCCAGCCTTCAGGGCATCAGTCAGACTCCCTCCTTCAAGTGCATCTGAGGGTACAAGTTGAAGCTGAAATCCAGTCTGCAGATAGCTTGACATGCCACGTGCCCTGTGCGTGACTCGCTCCAAAAAACAGCATGTGGGCTAGGAGGGGCCTCATCAGAGGTAAAGGTGATGTTTTCATCTCTGCCTGCTCCCCCTTAATTGGTGCAGAGTTCAGGTGGAGAAAGGGGACATCGTGGGCTGATGCCCAGAACACCCACCCCCACGCCATCGGCGAAGGCTCCGAGAGAGCATGGGCTCAGATTGTATAAAGTCACCTGAATGACTTTGGCTCTGTTAAAATATATGCAAAGGCAGTGCAGCTCTCATCTGAGTGTTTTTCAGAAATAATCTTCCTCACTTTACTCTGGCATGCTCACTGAAAGCATCAGCAGTTTTTAAAAAATGCGATATTGACCCGGGTAGGTAGAGCAGATCTCAGGTTTTATTTCTTTTTTCCAATTTACTCTGTATCTGAAGACTTAGTTGGAAGTAAAAACAAACAAAACAAAAAATGTACCAACTATGCAGAACAACCTATCAGAAAATTGAGAAATACGTACTGTAGAATGAAACACGAGAAAAATTCACCATGATTCCATCTCTGTGTCCTCAAACCTGACAGTGCGAATCCCAAGAGCCTCTGCATGCTTAGTAGCCTCACAAAGTTTATTCTCATCAACCACAGTCATAGAAATTAGGTCATAAAGTGATAAAAGGAAGAGATGAAATAATCAATTCTGTAAAGGATAAAACTTTTTTTAACATGTTACTCTTGGTTTTCTCTGGTGATGACATTGCAAGTGAATTATTATTTCTTTTGTTTTATACATTTTTTCACTTGAGTTTATGTTACTCTTGCAGTTGGTACCAGCTGTTATATTTTTATATGAGAGAGGAATCCCAGTGAAGTCTTCACTTATGCCACAGGGTTAGACTCTTAAAGACATGTTTGCAGAGGGAATTCCACCTGATCATAATTAGTTTGAAACTCTTTGAGCTTAGCCATAAAAGTACACATCTTTCCACTAGCCCAAGAGAGCCAGTTTTTCCTCTAGCATGTGAAGAGACCACCGTTTTCTGGTTTGAAAACCACGGGAGATAACTGACTTACGTTAAAGGGATATGAAACATAAAAACCACATTCATTTTTATTTTAGTTTGCACAGTACATGTAGCTTGTATGTGTTATGTTAATGGTCACGGGTGCATGTTCACTCTATGTGTCAACCAGAGGAAAAACCCAGATATACACAGGTTAAAGCTGGCACTACAGTTTTAGCCCCACAGTACTGAACTTCTTATTTTAATACAATTCCAGACTTAAAGAAAAGTTCTGAAAATACTACATAAAATTCCTGGTTTAAGTAACTTACAGACAGTGGAGCCTTTACACATAAATTCTTCACTGTGTGTTTCCTTAAAACAAGGTCATTTATTTATGTGTGTGAATTATAACCTCAACACAGCCACACTTTCAAAATCCTTTCTGTCAGTCTGTAAAGACACTCAGTTTTTCGTGGAAACTTTAGAAAACTTTTCCCTCGGGACTGGGTAGGCTCCCGACTACCCAGGCAGAACCAGCACTTCTGATGTAGTCAGAAATAGGATCAGGATCGCACATTGGCACAAGTTCCTCCACAAGTAAACACCGGGAAGGAACCCTTTCATCTGCTGGTAGCCCTGGGCCTGACTGGCTTTTATCTTGATTTCTGACTGATGCCATTGGTAGAACTAAGCTGTTTGATCTGTGTTGTTTAAAAGTCAAAAGGAAACCTGTCTTAAATGAAAAGGGACATTTTCCATACCCTCAGTCTTCAGCTAGGCAAGGGATACCTCAGGAAAATGTCACTTGCAGTAAGGAACATTCTCACGGTGATGTGTCGCCTCGTCTGTATGCCCTACAGGGACACTTTGCTGCCGTAAGTAGACAAAGCATGCTCCACTGAAAGGCCGTGTCCAAGGAACTATGAAAGAAAAATAAACCCAGGTACAGACATGGAGACAATTTTAAGACTGAGAGATCTCCAAGATTGATAGTGTGACTAAAAATAAGAGTACTGACCCAATTTTCCGGAGGTCAAAATAAAAACTAGATTTGTGGAACAGCATTGTCTGTGATCAGATGTCTATAAAAAATGTTCCCCAAGTTAGAAAATGTGACGGCACCCTCCACTCGGGGCCACTGAAGTCATCCAGTGCCTGCACCCCGATGGACAAGGATATTTGGGGTGACTGAGTATGCAGGTTCAACCATGTAAACAACGCAATATCCCAAGGCATCTAAATTACCTTCGATTCGACTCCAAATCAGCAGAGTTTAGTGGCAGTTCATGTAGCTATCACAGCTATGCCCATCGCCCAGACAGAGCAGGGGAAACCCAAAGGAAACAGGCGCTCAGAGGGGAGCTGCAGTTGCGGATGGGCTGTCAGAGTGGAGGTGACAGGTAAGGCCTCGCTTAGAGAAGGGAGCAGGGCAGCGTGTGGTTGTACACCGGGGAACCACCTGGCTTTCCAGCTCTGCTCTGCCATCCAGAAGCTCTGCTTTTGGACTGTGGCTAAAACCACTGACCTTGGTTTCCTCCTAGGAAGAAAACAATACCATGGCATTCATCACTTTCTAAATCTACCAAAAACAGTATATGCAAAACAGGATGCTTATGATGATGGATAAGTATACACTTCTATGATATTGGCTACTAATCAGATGAAATAGCCATGTTCTCAAAAAAAACGGAATTTTTCATGGAATTGTGAGAAGGTTGCACTAGGAATCGGGATACTTGGGTTCACATCTCAGTTCTGCCACTTGATAACTTGAAATGTATTTCTCAAGATGGAAGTCAAAATTTGCTTAAGTGTCCATGGGGTGGTAATCCCACCGTAGAGACCACAGTGGATATCGAATGAGCTAATGCACGTAAAAAGGCCACAGAAGAAGGTGTCACTGGTACAGTTGGTCTCATGCTGTCAAGGTGTCCCAGCATGACACACACAGTTCATGGGACTGCTGTCCCATGCATCGAAATATCTAAATGTCCAGCCCCCTCCCCCAGGCCAGCACGTCAAACAGCTGCTGCTCCGTTGAACTCTCAGGGAGTCCATTCCCAGAAGTACGTTTGCTCACCAGCTAGGGCTGGTCTCCAGCGCGGGAGAGCCAAGAAGTGTGAAACGGGAGTCTTGGTGCCCTCTTCTCTCTCACGTACATGCTTTTCCTCGGAGTCCTGAGTAACACTGACCGTCTCCTGAGCACCTCCCTGCGCTGGCTCCTGTTTCATTTCCTGCCTGACAGATGGTCTGACAAAAATGGCAATTCATAAGGAGTCTTTCCTTCCCTGTGGCGTTCTGGTTCAGGAATGTTATCGTGAGCGATAGCTTCAGGGGATTGGGTTCTGCAGACATGACTTTGAGGTGTTTCTGAGGAAGGTGTCCTCTGGCAAAGTTGTTTCTCGACCACTCTCATTTTTCACACCTTGTTTTGGTTTGAGGCCTGCTTTTTTGTGAAGGGGAGAGCTGAGTCCACTGTGTAGTGATGCCTTCCTAAGACAGGTGGTCAGACAATAATGGGCTTAAGAATCGCCTGGGGACGAGGTGAACCGGCAGAGTCTGTGACCCTAGCCCTGGGTGGGGCCTGAGATTCTGTCTTTCCACAAGCTCGCATAGGAGGCCCACGGAGCAGGAGTACAGATGTCAGAATTCCAAGGGAAGGGACGCAGGCTTGGGGAGTTTCGGGGGCCATGGACATTAAGTAGAAGGAGCAGTGTGGCAGTTACATGCTGAGCCCTGAATGAGACGTGCACAGAACTGTGGCTGAAAAATTGATTGTGGTCCTGGATGATGTAGCTCAGTGGATTGAGTGCAGGCCTGCAAACCAAAGTGTCACTGGTTCGATTCCCAGTCAGAGCATATGGCTGGGTTGTGGGCCAGGTCCCCGGTCAGGGGCACATGAGAGACAACCAGCCACTGATGTTTCTTTCCCTCTCTTTCTCCCTCTCTTCCATTCTCTCTAGAAATAAATAAATAAAATCTTAAAAAAAAATTAAATCTGATCACATAGTACTGGTGTGGGCAAAGTGCCGGAAATGGATGACAGATTTATAGTAGAGCTTCCTGGTCAAAGAAAAAAAAAATTGCATCCCTTTTAGAAATACTTCCAGTTGTGGGGGAGAGGGCGGAGAGTGCTTTGTACAGAGGGGCTATCCTCTGTCCTTTCAAATGGGCAAGTTAAATGTTTATTTAAAAGACAAGAATTGGTCATATGAGAAGCCCCTGTTAGATAAGGTGGAAAGGGAATTTCCACTTTGGGGAAAGGTTGCTGATAAATACTCATTTTTGTACCAGGAAACAGAAGAATCAGAAAAAAAGAAAAATTAATAACAGCAGTGTGGCTTCTATCCCCCCCAAAAGAAAAAGCAGCAAGCCTGGGGTCGTCAGGTTCACTCCAGTCTCCATTTCAGACGTTTGCTAGCTGTGTTTCACCGGAGACAAGGCTGAGACCCAGCCTCCCTCACAATGGGGAACTTGTCCCCCGCCCCACAGATGAGTTTAAAGGATGTAAGAGGTCGCCCAGTGATTACAACTGGAGCTTGTAAAAGACAACTGGTTTAACGTCTGTCAACTTTATTTTTCTTGAAATCTATAAGGCGGTAGTTAAATTTTTAGAAGGAGTTTGACTAGTGGATGAAAAATGAAGAGAGGAAAATTAGAAGTCATCTGTTTCCTATTTAGCAGCTCTCTTATGAGGCTGTTTCTCTCCAAAATCGTGGAAGTCTATTGCTTCTACAAAAACAAAATTTTTTAGTCATTGGGAGATGAAATTGCTATTGGGTGTTTCTTTTGATGTCAGTTTCTTTAAAATATTTTACAGATTTTCAGTGACCGCTAAGTGATGAAGTACTTTTGTCCTCTGTACTATGGAGTATGTCTGATATATATATCCTCAACATATTTTTACAAGGGCAGGGTGGTGGGGTTTTTGCTGGATGTTTAGTATTTGAAATTAAATATCTCTGTTATTGTTTAAACTGTGGATTAAATATTACCATCATTGAACTCAGTTAAATATTTCTACTTTTAACTGCAAAGCTATGTGCCTGGGTATCATAAAAGAAAATAATTAACTCCAGAGGTAACACAGCAGTTGGCAAATGCAGATACTTGAAAGCTTTGGAAATCCCCACTATTTGCCACCAAAGCATTTTAATAAAATATTACATTAATTTGGGTAAAAAGATAAATCCATCAGGGCCACCAACATAGAAGTGTGGCTTCTGCGTGATTAGTCTCACCACAGAATTCAAAGATAAAGTCCCACTCAGAATGAGCAATGACATAATCATATTTGGCTCTGGATTTTTTTATCACAGGCGGAATTGCCTGGTGCCAATTGTGTTAGCCATTGGTAAAATCCTTAGCCCTTAATAATATCAAGAGGTAGCTGGCTGCCTTGGACTGTTCAAAATTGAATCCTACCCCAGCTAATGGAAATCCATCATTTCCACCCTCTTTTTGTCCCTTAAAACCACACTGATTTTTTTTTTTTCCGGATGAGATAGCCGGAGGTGGCGGTTTCTGAATCTGCTGTGTTTGATTGAGATGGGAATGTGGATTTCCGCTAGTTTGCACCAAAAATAAAAGCCTAAGTGCTGTTCACTCTGCCCTAAATAAAAAGCATTTCTTCAATGTTTCATTCCCTCATGTTCTGAAAATGAATATAATAATAAACCAGGAAAATTAATCATTGTGGGGCTCAGCATTCGAATGGCCTTTTGGAAGAAATTTTTGCCAACAGTATAAGGAAGCAATGAAAGAGAAAAGTCAGCCCTCCAATTTGCCGCAACCCGAGATGCCCTGGAGAGTTTACGAAGGACCATACGAGACCGTCCTCTCTGACAGTCACCCGCTCTACCTTTTTACGTTTGTGGCTGAGATGGGTGCCATCCTCCTTCCTGTTTGAGGGGACAAAAGCCATCATCATTCAGTGGGGCTAGTGGTGTTTAACTCAGCTGGCAAACCTGTAGCAGTGGAACATGTCATGGAACAGAGCTATGCTTATCTTGCCTGGTTTCTCCATTGGCTTGAGCATTTCAGGGATGAGACTAAGAGGGAGCCCCCTTGTCGTGCTATGGAGGCTGGAGAGGTGGGGCTCTTGCGGGAGGCTGGTGTCATGCCCCCAAGGCTGCCCACCCTTCTCCCCTACCATAGTCAATGGCACCTCTACTTTGTCACCTGGGCTTCTGGTGACTAGCTATAAAGTGGAGGTTCCAACCACCTCTTCCTTGGGTTCTGTTCATCTCCAGTGGCTCACAGGACACAGAGGAACATTTTACTTACAAGATCACTGGCTTATCATAAAAGGTTGTAACTCAGAAACAGCCAGAGGGAAGAGTTGCATAAGGCGAGGTATGAGGAAAAGGCACTGAGCTACACAGGGCATCGCTCCCCCAGCACCTCCACCTGTTCACCCACTTGGAATCTCTCCAAACCTGTCCTTTGCAGTTTTTATGGAGGTGTCAGTAAATAGGCGTGATTGATTAAATCATTGGCTGTTGGTGATGGAACTCAGTCTTCAGCCCCTCCCCTCTCCCTAGAGGTCTGGAAGCGGGGAACTGAAGTTCCAGCCCTCTGATCACCTGGTTGGTTCTTAAAGGGATTTCTTTAAAAATTCATGTCATTAGTATAACAAAAGGCACCTTTACAGCCCTTACCAGTTAAAGGATTCCTCGGGTTTTAGGAACTCTGCCAAGAAAGGCCAACTATACATTGTTTATTGTAAATCACAATATCACAGGTGTGTATGGCAAAGAGCTGTGAGCCTCACCGATAGAAAGATAAAGTGGACCCAGATCGCAGAGGGCCTTCAGCATCCTGCTAAGTCCTTAGGATCAAGTCAGTAGAAACCGAGGAGCTATTTCTCAGTATCAGGAAAAGGTCTGGGGAACAGAGAGAGACAAAAATTAGAGTAGGGCGTCCCTGAGGAGACCGTCACAGTTATCCAGGCAAAAAGTACTGATGCTAAAAGGTGGCCAGTGGAAGAGTGAGAAATGAAAAAAAAAGAAAAGAAAAAACGAGAGAGAGTATCCAGAAATAGAACTTAAAAATCCACAGTAATATAAGTATGGGCACAAAGAAACAGTCACAGGCAGTTCTGAAGGTTTCGTACCTATAGCTGGAAGAATAGCTCTGCCGTGATTAGAAAACAAGGCCTTGAGCACAGTTTTGTACATTCTGAGTTCATGGAAGATCTATGTTAATAGGGCCAGCAAACAGTTAGAAATGTGTAAGCTGGAGTGGGAGGGAGAAGTCAGAGCTGGGGAGACACATTTCTGAATCACCCAAAGGGAGGAGGTCCTTAAGTTTCAGAATGAATGGGATGTCTGAAGGGAGAATTCCAGAAAGAGATACAAGAGAAATGGATAGGGATGAAGAGATTAGAAAAGGAGAACAGGAAGACTTACTCTGAGAAGTCACAAGGAACAAGCTGAGCACTGTGAGCGCACGACAAAGGGAAAACACTTCCAGGTGGAGCAGGAGGGTGAGTTATGAGAGTGCCACAGAGGCACCGGGAACTACCTGGCGCCCGGTGGTGCCGAAAACAGATCATGGTGACGGTTATGTCCTCTCAAGATGAAGCATGAGCACCAAAAATTATTCTAGAAGATTTTTCTTTAGTATTTTATGTCCTTAACAGTCACAGGCATAAGATTTATATGAAAGAAATGCCCATGTAATGTATTAAAGCAGACTCTGGCTAAGTTATTAGCCATCACCTGTAACTCTGCATGACATGAAAAAGTTGGAAGAAATGTAATGGGGGCCTTTATCTGTATGGGAAAGGTCATGGCAAGCATAAAGTATTGAATTTTTAAGCAGTCTGCAG
This sequence comes from Tonatia bakeri, assembly GCA_004024845.1. Lineage (NCBI taxonomy): Eukaryota > Metazoa > Chordata > Mammalia > Chiroptera > Phyllostomidae > Tonatia > Tonatia bakeri. The sequence goes on along the minus strand of PVIA01001673.1, from coordinate 177,011 downwards.
TGAACGGGTATATGTTACAACTTAAATTAGACTTCAGAAGAACTGATTTGCTTGGGATTTCATCATTTAAAATAATACCTTACAATAAAACCAACTTCGTGCAAGGATGTCAATCTCATGCTTTAATACTATTCTGTCAAATAGTTTTAATAGATATATTTGGAAAGAATTTTAATTTTTCAGATAAATTTTTTTTGCCAATTTAAAAGAGAATGTGAAAGATGATAGTAAAATATTACAAATCAAATTTAAACCCTGATTTTATTTCCTTTTTTTGGTGCATTGATAATTTTCTCTATTTTCTACATTGACTGGTTTCAAATATATAATACTGTAAACTCTTGGTGGAGATATCATTGGAAAATGAGATATTCTGATTAATATTGTTAACAACATATTCTTATATATGAATGTCTAATTTTGAAAAATATATCACACAGAAAAACTTGGTGAATCTTTGGCAACACATAGAAGATTCATACATCTTGTGATGCCCTGTTTTTAAAGCAATAATTGCACTTGATACAGAGTTGTATCCCAAGCTCTTCTTTTCTGTTAAAATGCATTTCAGCCCTGGCTGGTGTGGCTCAGTGGATTGAGCACTGGTCTGTGAACCAAAGGGTCACCGGTTCGATCCCTAGTCGGGGCACATACCTGGATTTCGGGCCAGGCCCCACGGTGCAGGGCATGAGAGAGGCAACCACACATTGATGTTTGTCTCCTTCTCTTTCTCCCTCCTTTCCCCTCTCTCTAAAAATAAATAAATGAAATCTTAAAAATAAAATGCATTTCAGTAACGAAATGTATAATCTGGGAAAGTTCGGCGGTCTACGAGAATTTAGGCACTCTGATAAGGAGGTCACTGATAGCATTTGTGGAGAAGAGGAGCGACAGAGGATTAAGGCAAGGGCATCTGCTTTGAGATCACCTGAGACATGTTGGGAGGGAGGGGTGTTTAACCTTTGGAAAAGGAGGCTGGAGCAGAGCTTCCTGTGTGCAAGGCCACACTCAGAGGGCAGGGGGACTGTTTCTCTGGTCACCATGAACATAGGTCATGCTGCACAGGGAGCCTTTGGGGAAGACGGGCTCATCCAAAACGAAACCACGAGAGCTGCTCAAGACTGGAGCAGGCTGCCTTGTCCATCAGGCTGCCCTGGTCCTTGCATGTGCTCAAGGAAGGGCTAGGGATTCACTGGGTATGTCCTTTGGCTTGAAAAAAATGTGCCTTGCTCGCTGCCACCACTCCACGGCAGACTCATCACCAAAGCACACCATCGGTCCCCTGGTGATCATAGGGTACTGGGAGAATCTGTCAGAGGAGAACATGACCAGCTAGTTCTCCCGGAGTCTCACCACTGGAAGGAGCATCAGCCCAGGTCTCAGCCATTCTCCTGGGCTCACAGCCCATCTTGGACACTACCTAGCTATGAGTTTGCACAAGTGGCTTAACTACCACGTGCCTCAGTTTTCATATCTGTAAAATGGAGGTGATAATGGTACCGCCTCATGGCTCTCTGAGATCATACGCGCTTTGTCTTATTTCAGATGAGCTGCTGCAGAAAGAGCAGAACTACTCGGATGATGTCTTGGCCAACATGATCAGTGAACCAAGAATCAGTTACGGAAACGATGCTCTCATGCCGTCTTTGACTGAAACCAAAACCACCGTGGAGCTTCTGCCCGTGAATGAAGAGTTCAGCCTGGACGATCTCCAGCCCTGGCATCCCTTTGCAGTGGACTCTGTGCCCGCCAACACAGAGAACGAAGGTAAGAGGCCAGGAGGGAGCGAGAACGTCCTGGCATTCATACAGCTCTCTAATGCCCTGAAGGGAGACTTCTGATAAGAATTTTTAGAATACTTTCTTATTGAGAGTTGTTTTGTCGATTCTGGAATGAAAGCACAAAATTCTATTATGTTCACGAGACTGTGACCTGGAATGCCCACTTTCGAAGAAGACAGGCAGGTGATAGAATTGTGGAGATGGCCGTTCACAAGTGAAGAGGGAAATTTCAGCGGGGTCTGCATCAGTGGAGATTTGAAAGGCCCCCAAATACTTTTTTATTTTAGTTGCTTATTCTAGTACATTAAACTTCAGACTGCATTAAGTGTTGAAAGCAAAGACAGAGAACCACTTATGACATAATTTTACTTAAGAGTTCCACAATTTTGTATTGAGAAAGTGAACTATAAGGCAACTGTCAAAATTAAAAGGCACATTTGTCTAAGTATTTTTTTCCCTAAATGTTCAGAGAAGTAAAATCTTTCTCTGTCTAAAAATTATATATTGGCTAATGTGCTTTCTTTCAGATTTCTTAGCGGAAATGCTCAAATAAAGTCTATTTAGGAAAGAGCATTTTCCAGGTTTTTTTAAATTCCATGTCAATTTGACATGTTCAAAAGTATAAAATTTTGAACACATAACACCTTAATTTTGAAATACTAATAGCATATTTTTGAGGAACACAGCAGGATTTTACCTGTGATTTTCTTTGGTAAACTGGCAACTTTTGATGGTGGTAGTATTTGTAATATGGACATTTGTAGTATGGGTAACTGAAAATGCAGTCAGTCACTCCTCAGATTAGTTCTGAATCCAACATAAGACCTTTTTGTGCATCAGAGAGCTTTTTTTTAAAAGAACCATCGCAGAAAATCAGCATATAGACCATTTTCATAACATGAGTAATCACCCCAGATTGGTTTTATTAATTTCAAAAACGGAACCTTATAGTGTTAATACCAGCTATGAATAGCAATGTTATTTATGACATAAAAATAATTATTATTTGTAAAAAATAATTCTTACATAGAGGGGAAATTTTAAGGACTTTAGTTATCAAAAACCAGGGTAACTTGCTTATTAAAGTAATTTTTATAGGTGGAAACATTGTGGCCATTTAAAGTCCTCATTGGGCCATGTCTGATGAGAATTGTGTGTGGAAGCTGTCCAGTCTCATTTGTGAATTGAATGCACATGAGATTCCCCCTTTTCCCTTAGAACGTTGGGCTGTTAGATTGAGGGAGAAACAGGTAACAACACACTGAAGTCTAACACACTTTTCTGATCAACAGTCACTGTCCTTAATGTCCTTTTACCGCATAATGTTAAGTGTTTGGTGTGCCATTTATGTCCAAGAGTTAGCTTTTTATGAAAAAAATTGAATATATAGATTACACTGTTATTTTTATAAAGAATTACTTAGCAAGTTCTCATGATTTGAGACCTTTTCATTTTTTTCAAATATATAGTTTCTATAAATGAAATGTTTCCATTTAATATTTGCCACTATTGAACTATAAAATATACTTAAGCACCTACCTCCATCATTTTTAGGAACATACACACAGATATAGAGACTAAAAATAACTATTTTATTTATGGTAAAGTTTGTGGAGAGAGATTTAGAAAGCCAAACGAATCTAAACCAGCAGCAAACTAAATTGAATTTACAGGAATGACTGTGTTTGTTTGTTATAATACTTGGCATTTCTCTTCAGTGTTGTGAATTCAGAGACATGTGGACTGTACATGTGGCAGAGTTTATCAAGACTCAAAGACACTAAAGTCCTGTGTATGTTAATTTTTCACATGTAGCAAACACAGTGGAATACAACAAGCCTAGTGCCACACAGCACACTGCAGAATAACAAAACGTGTATCATCCTAGAAGATATCACATTTCCTGAATGTCAAATTTTCCCTTTCCTTTCTCACTCTGCAAGATACTAAGAGCTCAACTGCTTTATATATGAACATCAGCCTGCATATTTCCTTGGCATCTTTAATGAGGTCAATTTAAATTGGCATTTATCATATTAATAGTAGAAATAATACCAACAGTTAAATAAATCTGCCTTTTTATGCCCTAGACATTTTATCCTGACTTAGATGATCTCCATTAAAATTACATGCATTTTATTAAGCAAGCTGCTTCTGTCAAAAATTTTCAATAGTAGTCAAACTGATCCATTTTGGTTAGGAAGAAAATGGAAGGATTGTTCCTTTTAAGACAAAATAATAAGGGGGAACTATATCACCAAAGCACCTTCCTAAATAAATCCTAATGCCATCAAGATCCCCCTCCTTCCCCTCCTCTTGTCAAATAATCCAAAGAAATAAATTCTGATAAACTCTACTGTATTTCCCCAAAATGATCACTTTGGGGAAGGCAAGAACAATCCAGTTGGAGATACCCGGAACTGCAATGGAGTACACACCTCTGTTCGCATGTGGACTCCAAGGGCGGTCTGCGGTCACTGGGCTCGGATTCCTAACAGCGCACACATTGTAGTGTTGGCCCCGAGAAAAGCATCCATGCACACAAGTGTGAGAAAACACAGACACACACACACACGCGCGCACACACACACGCCAGGCCCTCGGGTGTTGCCAAGATGTCTGGTTTGGCAAAGTCCCCGGATTGAATTCCTCTGGATTCCTGACCCAGACAAAACTGTTGCCTTGCCCAGGCCTCATCAAAAGAACTTGTATTATTGTTAAATAAAGACCTGTTATTGACAAACAGGAAAATTTTATATAAAAGAAGAATTGGAAGCAATAATATTTAAGATCTCAGAGGCTGAGTTCTGGTTCTCACTGTCATCAAACCCAGCACCCCTTTTATAACATTTCAAAAAGCCTTCTTAATAAGGAATCTTAAAATGGGCTGACAGGTTCAGGGGGCGGGGAGAATCACTCAAAGGGATGTCATGTGCAGGAAGTGTTTCAGCACGTAAGCATTAGGGCACAACTACTGGGCGGAACAGCAGCCTGGGCAGGCCTCGGTCCCGCATGGATGCGACAAATGCAGGTGCGTGCTGCTTCAGGCTGATTCCACCGCTCAGAAAACGGACGTGATTTCCTAAAATAGTGAATAACTCTCGGGAAGGCTATAAATAAAACAGTCTTCCCCCTTGTTTCCCCAGTGGTAAGCTCCTGGAATATCCAGGTTTCAGTAAAAAACTGCAGAAATGCTCTGTGTCTGTTTATAAAACTGAGTTCTGTTTATAAAACTGAGCTCAGTTCTGGACTCACGTAATCATAAATAGAAGGAATTGTGTAGGGCACGTTGGAGGCATTGCCCTGTGCCAGGCACCTACCATCCCCGGTCCCCATCTACTAAAAGCCAGTAGTGCCCTGCCTCCTCCAGCCATGGTCATCAACCAAAACCACCTCCACCCCACCCCCCGCCCCCTTGAATGATGTGGGTCAGAGTTTACATTCCAGCTGTGCTGTGTGCTGCGGGCCAGTGACAGAGTCTCTCTGATTCTTTCCTAGTCTTTAAGATCGTCAATAATAACTCTTAACTAGAAACAGGCCGTGAGCATGAAATGAGATGGCAGGTCAAGCTCTCAGCAGAGTGCCCACAACACAGCGCATGTTCAGTGGTAGCTTCCCCCACCCTACCCCAAACAGAACCAGGATCTTTTAGACAGGTTTTACCAGCTTGTCTCAAGGAGAGTCACTCAAGGCCCAAATAGTTATCCTTAAAGTTAATGGCTATAACAAGCTCTATGCAGGGTGTGGCGAAAGTAGGTTTACCGGTGTGAAACAGCTTGTTCTTGTATTATTATTTATTAATTATTACATTATTTTATACCAACACCTATAAACCTAAATCTTGCCCTTTCTGTCTTACTCTTCTCCCTTTTCTTCCTCTTCCCAGAGCCCTGTTTCTTGTTCATCTGACAGACATGTGCCCACACACACGACTATTGAAAATACCTGGAATTCTCAAAGGATTTCCCGTCATTGTTCATGTGGCCCTTATCATGACAGCTTCAAACACTTACCAGAAATGTCTTGTTTCTCTTAAGAACAATCAGTGAAGTCCAGATAGAGGGTCAGAAACCCAGGCATTCCTTTAATTTATATTGAAAAAGTAAGCGTATTACAAACACCATTGTCCAATATTTTAGCCTCTTCAACCAGCTGCAATCGGCCTGCAGAGATTTTTATTTTGTGTTTTTTTCAATTCACCAAACCTCACTGGCTAAACTGAAGTGAAGCTGTTGTTTATAACACTGTTTTTCTCATGGATCATGAAATCATGTGGCTAGAAGCGTTTGTGTTAATAACATTTGAGTTTATTCATTTTTATGACTTCCTGAGCAGGCCAGCCAGGAAGGTCAACGTGGAATGCAGTGGCCACCAGAAAGTCTTTGTGGCCAGCAGACAGCTTCTTTGTGTGTGACACACACATGAAACACAATAGTGCTCTTAACGAGGCACAGCATGCCTTATAAGACTGCGTGCACGTACTTGCAAAGTGAAGTTGCCTTCTGCTCTATTTTCACTTGGCCACAAAAAAAGCAATGAACAAATCACTGTCGGTAATGAAACTGGGATTTAATAAAGTCTTTCATTAAACCTGAAATCCAGTCCTTCTGAGGCCCCTCTTTGTGTAAGGCTGCTGAATACTCCATCACTTTGGACCAGGTGGGGAGGCCGTGCGAGGCAGCATTTAGCTTAGAATTGGTCTATTACAAGCAGCGCCAGAACTAACAGACTCAGAAATCCCAGAATTTCAATCATTCTGTTTCCTCTTGTAAGGAAGGATTTGATTCAAACCTTGCTGAAGGCAGGAAAATAACACATTTCTGGTTAAGCTTTATTTTAACTCTTTAAGATGATCTCTTTCTTATTTTGATTTACTAGACAGCCAAATTAAAATATTTGAGCACTATGAAATCACCTTCTAGTTTAACCAATAGTTCATTTGAAAACTTAGAAAGTATTTGCTAGAGTTGAGAAATAGTACAGTACTTTGTCTTGTTGGTGTGTATTCTTTTTTTTTCAATAATATCATAATTGTCTTTTTAAAAATGTATTAATGTCTTCCCACTGAACACAAGAGGTAGTTAATTTTTCAATATTAATTCATACTGAGTCAGCCTCAAACTGTTAATGCAGGCTAGGGATTAAGTAACTAAAACTATTATTGTTTTTTAGCTTCCTAAAAAAGGAAAGATTTTATTACTGTTTTCAAACAATACACATACCTTAAAAAAAAAAGCAGACAAATTTATAGGAATAGTTATTTCACCGAGTCATTTATAGGACTAGTTATTTCACGCAGAAATAACTGATGATAGTTATTTTGTATGTGTGTGGTTGTACATTTTGGACTTTTTTCTGTGCACATTCCATGCTTTTCAGCATTCCCTGAAGTAATTGTGGAATAGTGCTTACTCACTTAAAAGGTTCTCTCGCATGTCTGCACATCTGAGCCCTGGAAGAGCCATGTTGATTTGGGCCAAAACTGAGAATCAGGAGGCATGCAGTTGCCCGGGGTCACAGGAAATAAGTGGTGGCATTAAAGTGGACCCCAAGCCTGGACCAGCTTTTCAGGCCACGTGTAAACTCCAGGCTCAGCTGCGTCCCTCCGAGTCTCACACCGTCCTGATGATTGACCACTGGCCAGTGCGATCACCCGAGTTACTCCTTGGCTCTGCAAGGGCACTTCCGTACTACCTTATCTTCAGTCAAGGCACCGTTGGGGGCCCTCGTAAGGAAACTCAAAAAGTACAGTAATTTTTCAATAACTCCATTTTATGAGGAGTAATAAGTCTCTTACTCTATGTGGTTGCAGATGGGGTGGGGGAAAAGATGAAATACAGAGAAACTATATTGTTCAAGTGTCTTCATCTAATACACAAATGAAGTACTGGGGTTAGTCACGCTCATAACAATAGTTATAGAATATTTCACAAATAGAGTAGTTAATCAATGTGGTTTTATAGTATTTGAGAGTTTCTGAAACGGGTTTTAAATTTTCATTGTTGTTGTTCCTCACTACGGTTAGAAGTTGTAAATGTTATTATTTTTATTTTGCACATGAAGAAAGAGCCTCGGAAGTGGCCAGTTGCCCAAAATCACAGACATTGTCACAGTTAGGTTGACCTGCCCCCCTCCACCTCCCTTTCTCCTCTACCACCCCGCCGTCTGCATGAGGAAGAACCAAGCCTCGTTGCTCTTCTGACTCATCCAAATGCCTTAGTATTCTCAGAAACATTATTCTCTCACATTTTGAAGACTGGGTACGCTGTCACTTTCTTTGCCCTCACCATTCCTGCCAACATGTGACATTCAAAATCGATTTGGGTTCATAGTCCCAGCTTACATGCCTGGGCCGAGCCCATTGGAGAGCTGTGCCCTCTGACCGAAACTGCTGGTCTAAAAGCCATCCATCCAGCATGCCTCATCTTCCCAGGGACTCCTTTGCTCACGCCACCTTACCTTCCCCCCTTTCATTTTCCCAGGCCTTCCCAAGGGGCCTTCCACCGCTCGTGGCTTCGTTTGCCCCTTGTCCATTTATTAATCCTAAAAGCTTTGTTTCTCTCCCTTGCCTGTTTCTTCGAAGACCCGTGTTTAAGTTCAAGTTAATATTTCTAAGAATCAGAAGCACTTTGGAAATAGCAGTCGGTGGTGAACAATGGTGGGCACTCCCATGCAGCCTGCACTGTTTTCATTGGGCCAGACCCAGAATATTCACACAGGGAACATTGAGAAAGACAACAAACATGAGAGGGAATATCCACGTTTCACACATTTCAGCTGTGTGTCATCCATTTAAATCAGCCTTTACACAGAGAGACACTGACTGACCGACTTACTTTTTGGTTTATCTCTCTTACCCTCCACCTGGGAACAAATTTGATTCACTAAAAGGCAGACGATGCAGTAAAACTTTTCTCTCTCAATAAATTCATCTTTGCATTTCCCCCAGAGATTCAATGGAATCCTTTTATAGCTAACTCACTGTAAAATAAGATAAGTTTGGACAGTGGTAAAAGGAGGTATCTTTCAGATTTTCTGCTGGCCTGGGTATAATAGATTTTATTTGTAATCAAAAGACAAGAAACTGCCTGTGAACTCGCTGAGCAGGGGATCCACCCCTACCCCGACCCCAGCCCCGCTCTGCCGCAGCAGCTGCGTGTCCTGGAGAGTGCTTTTTGAGAGGACTCAAGGGAGACATGGGCACCAAAGAGCGGAAAGCATTTTGTGAAGGGGTCCCCCTGCCGATCCGACGCTCAGGATTAACGCCCTGTGGTTCTTTCCCAGCTGCTCCTTTTATAACTTGTGTACTGCACATGCTTTTCCCTGCTCTGTGTTCAGGAGCCTCAACTTACCATCTTGATTTGTCTCGTTTGCTTTCCGTGCCTCTTGCTTCCCGTGCGCAGTCGAGCCCGTGGACGCCCGCCCCGCCGCCGATCGAGGACTGACCACTCGACCAGGTACAGCCCGGGACCATCTGCCTCTCGGCATCTTTCGCTTGAGCTTGAGCAGATGCCATCCCCTGTCCTCCTCCGCCGCGTCTCCGTCTCCGAGATGCACAGATCGAAAGGACTTGGAAACCAAACTTTTTTTTAATTCCCTTTTTGCTTTTCCTTATGCTTCATTTCTTAAGGTGTGTTTTTTTTTCTTTCTGAGCTTTCCTTTTCAAACAATAAGAGAGCCCTTCCAACTTTTGTTTTCTTGATCTTTCCAAATGGAGAGGATTATAGGGAGCCTGCACGTCCTCAGAAGCGGGAACCCGCCCAGAGGCAGCGCTGTCTGGCGGAACCTCAGTCTCTGCAGTGGGCGCCTCTTCCTTTCTCCTTGGGATCCAGACGGTCCCTTTCTAACCGAACTGGGCTCAGACTTCAATCAGTTCTTCAAGAAGACGTGATTTTCTAAAAATACCAGAATTGGGATATCTCCAGAGCCCAGAAATTTTCACATTTCCTCTTTTGTAGGTTGTATATACTTATTCTCAGTGAGTGACAAAAATAGCACAATAGATGCACATGCACAATTTTGCAAACAAGTCCTTTATTTCTCTTACTACTTAAAATTCCCATTAGCACCAAAACAGACACTTCTTTTTTGTTTTTCCACAGTTTTCCAAACATTAAGCAAAAACATTTTTTTGCTCTGTGTCATGTGCTTAGGCCGAGTCTCAGACTTAGTGTTAAGAGTACTCTTGCCCCGCCACAGGGCACGTGAATACCTGACTTCGACTCCCTGCAGGAGCTCCCCCACCTGACAGTAGGCAGCGTTGTCAACAACTCAAAAAGAGGAGAGAAGTTACTGAATTAACAAGTTTCTGTGTCCTGGGAGACTTTCCCCCTAACAGCGCACACCTTTGCATGTTTGTTTCCTTCTTTAGCCCTATAATGTCCCTGTGCCATAATCAAGGAACAGGAAATGAACCTCGTTCGGAGGGGTTAACGCAGAGAAGCCTGGTTCAGATAGAGTCGGCCATGAGGCCAGGAACACACCCCACCTCTCTCGCAGGCTGTGGCTACTTCTGTCCCCAGCCACAGTCACTGAGCACAACTCAGAGTCTGACCATGGTGTCTTCATGCCTCGGCACTGTGATACACAAGGCAGCAGGGACTGTGGAATGACACATCTTGACAGCGGATCTCCTTGATTTTATGAATCTCTGTCTGGAGGGCTTCTCAGAGGAACTTAAATTAGAGTAAATCAGACACAGCTTTGGCTCTCTTAATGTCTTCCTGATTACCAGTGTCACACAAGTGACTGTCAAGGAGCCAGCAGTTGCCATTCCCATCCTGTTCAGCCCACTGCTGGGGCTCAAGGCGCAGGGTCAGTTTCATTCTAACTGCAACTGAGACCAGACCATGTTGGTCGTTTGCCAAAGGCCTTTTTTTCATAGTGCTCTCTACTTTATTCTTTAAAAAAGAGATGATTTTCATCAACAAGCATAAAATGTGAGTTAAATTTCATTTAGGTCTCTTACATGGGACACACTAGACTATGTTCCTGTTGAAATATCCAGGATGCGGTGATACCACCAAAGTTGATTTTTTTTTAATCTAACATGAAAAAGACTTTTCCACATACTGTCGAACAGAAACATTCTGTTTTGAGCAGAGAGCTAGAGAATAGTTAGGTGTAATGTGTAGATCGAAAGAAGGCCTAAGTAAAGTCTTTTTTATAATAATAGCAATACTTCGTTTTGATATTTCACAAAGATCGATGCATTCAATGCTGTGGAAGGTTAAGTAAGAAATTAAATTAAGTCCCTTGCTCAGAGAAACTTGAAATGGAATTGAAGGGATACACAGCATCTGTATATCCAGAAAGATGAGCTGGAAATGGAAAGCCTGGGAGATCCCAAGTATGTATGTACATAAAGTATGAATATGAACCCCGATGTCTGACATGAGCAGGTGGGGCACTGACAAAGGGCGTGGTAACCAGGCACATGCCAGAGATGAGCTCTGAGAAAGGTTTAGGAATGATCTGAGACGCAGCCATTGGCGAAGAAGAGGGGAGTGATTCTGTGCAAATAAAGACATGGCCCGGGCCAAGCTTCTTTCCTTACATAGCATAAGGCTTGGCTTCCCCAGTCGAAGAAGCCGTAGATGGGGAAGAATGCTCAGATGTGAAGTGAGGAGGATCCTCGTGGAGGCATGCTTATGAATAGCTGCAGTTGCTGGATATGCATACAGACCATATAGATGGACTATATTTGTGTGTTTCTAGGGAGTCTACTGAGGATTTCCAGCCATTTCTCCCCATTTTGTAGCATTAGTTTTGGTTCTTCTATCACCATACTTCATAAGACTGCAGGCTTCAGTTGAAGGTGCTGTGTTCTATCTTTAGATTTTACACACTCAGAAACCCACCCCAGGATTGTCCTATCAGTGCATTGTTCCTGAATAATCACTGCTGTCACTCTGAAACAAGTAAAGAAAAGGTTTTGTATCATCACCACTGAGGACAGTGACTCCCCCCTCCTTGACTTACACGTCTGAAACACCGAGGCACTGTCACTCCTAGAATGTAGGGTCAGACAGGGAACACAGTAGTATCGGGGGTGGTTTCTGAGCAGAGTGGCCATTGCACCCCCCCCCACCAGCCTCCAGGCTCATTTCCAGAGAAAAATGGACTGGGAAGGACAAGTTACACCATTTGACCAGAATAAAGAAGAAAAATACACTAGCAGCCTCTTCATAGGGGTAGAAAGCGAACCTTTCCCCTATAATTTATTACCAGCCTTCTCCAGTCTTAATGAAGGAAACCAGGTCCTTGACCCCAAGCTATGTAAGAGGCTTCACGAAGGATGTGCCTCCCTTGGCCCTCCAATGAACAGCAGACTCTCCTCACTCGCCATGACTCAGAAACCTGGGGCTTAACCTGGGATCAGCACAACCCAGAAAATGCCTCCAGTGAGCCCATGAACAAAGGTCTCTGCAGGTTATTCAAATCTACGCATCACGTCTTATTACGTGCAGTATCAACTTATTATCGTTGATGTTCTCTTATGTGCACGCTTATTGTTTTTTCTCTCCTTTTGGTGAGATTTGCTTAATGTATAGAAAGTCTTTTCAGTAAATGATTATACATGCTCTACAGAAATGAACTAGCAGGAGCTCTTTCTGCTGAAAGTCTCAGACTATTGAGCTATAATTATCTGTTATACTGCCTTGGTGCGTGAATTTGAGTTTTTTTAACCATTAAAAGTGTTCTTGGTATTCTTTCAGAAATAGTGTGGGCTTTTAAATTTTTGAGTGAGGAGCTGATTTCTTACTTATTTTTATGTGATTACTTGGTCTCACAAATCTAAAAGAAAAAACTATTCAAAAGAGTTTTTTTTTTTAAATCTCAGAGATCTAATGTTAACTATTGGATTGCTATACCCTGAACAGAAAAACAAAAAGATGAGGTATGAAGAAATCACTGTGGTTCGGCAAGGATCTCAGATTTAAAGGGGTTTATAGAAAGCTAAAAATGTACAACTGGTAAGAAATCAGAGTGTTAATTGTTGCAGTCCAATAAAAATTTGTGTCAGAATGATTCGAGTCCAAACGAGGTTAGACTTAGGATAAAGTCCTTGTAATTTTAAAGAAAGGAAGTGAGGACCGCCAGCCGTGCCGCTGTCAGGATGGGGTTGCGGGTGTGGGGCGGGGACAGTCAATGAGAGCACTGGTTAAAAGATGAAAGAAGGGGAACCTGTCTCACTTTGATTGTCCTTCTGTCTTTTATGTTTATAGTAAAGGGAACGACCTTGTTATAAAAGGAAGTGACAACTCAAGATAGATCAAGATAAAAAAGGAAACCACTAGTCCCTTGTATTAGTTATCTGTTGCTGTGTAACAAATAACACCATGACTTAGCAACTTAAAAGAACAGGCATTTAGTGTCTTGCTATCACTGTAATGCCCCGGATGTTAAGTGTGGTTCAGCAGGTGCTTCTGGCCCAGACTCTCTTGGGAGGTTGCACTCGAGACACCTGCCAGGGCTGCAGTCACCTGATGGCTGGAGGCTGGCCTGGGGCGACTGTGTCTATTTCCAAGATGGCTCACCCCCATGGCTGTGGGCAGACTACCTCAGTACCCACCATGGAACCCTTTATAGGGCTGCTTGCATGTCCACACATGGCCACTGGCTTTCTCCAGACCAAGAGAAAGAATAGAAAGGAAGCTGCAATGCCTTCTATGACCTCGTCTTGGAAGTCATCCACCATCACTGTCACCATCAGTGTCACCATTTATTAGAAGCAAGCCACTGCATCCAGTCCACACCCAAGGGAAGGGAGTTCATCCGACCTCTTGAAGAGTAGAGTGCAGATTTGGGGGTATATTTTTACACTGTCCTCTCTCTCTACCCAAATTCAAATCACCATGACCCAAATCACAGGCCAAGAGAACCTGAGGGTGAAATCACAGAACCGTTCTCCGTGATTCTCAAAGAATCTAGGGAACACGAGAGCTGAGAAAATAGGAATAAGAAGCTGTAGTTCTGACGAGCAGAAGGGAAGGTAGGCAGCACCACAGTCTGCAAGCAGGTGTGGGTTGATGCTGATCTGGAGTCTGTTTTCAGACAGCTTGAGGGACGGAACCTTGGTGAGCAACTGGACAAGGGACGGGTGATAGGGCCTGACCAGCGTGGGTCCCCAAGGTCACGGGCAGCTATCCTCCATTCCTTTCTGATAGGCTGTGCCGTTGGACCGGCACATTGCATGCTGTGGACAGCGTGCTTCTCTGTGTCAGCCAGCTGTGTGACAAGTTTCACAGCACTGTGTAGACAAGACAGTAAGAGGGACTAAACACAGAGCAAGACATTAGGTCCCATAGGAGCTGAAGGAACCAGGAATGTGTAGCTCGAGTAAGAGGATCTTCCTCTTTAATCTTTAACAGGAACGACGTGGCCTGTCCTTGGGCATCTGATTTGTTCAAGGCTATGATGCAGATGGGAAGATGGGGCTTGCTGTCCGCCGAACAGGCTCAGAGAAATTATAGGAAACTGATTTGGGCCTAATGGAAGAAAGGCTTTTCTGCAGGCAAAGCTGTGTGAAAACAGGCCATCCTTTTGTCAGGCTGGAGCTGAAAGTTGGCCCTTGGTTGGGAATACCTGAGGGGAGATGATTTTAAAAGCCCTACTCATCCTAAAATTTTGGCGTTTGCTATTTAAATAGAATGTAGAAATTTATACTTTGTAGTTTTGTTTTATACTTTGGGGGGGTTTTGTTTTAAAAAAACAACTTTGCATTTTGTTGGTAAGCTTCACATTGTTGAAAAACAAAATGCATTGTAATAATTAGTGGAAGAATCATATAACCACGTATAGAGAAGGAAGAGTCTATTAGTCCCAAAGAAACCTTCCTGAGAAGGGCATGCTCAGGCCCTTAAACGTGTGTACGGCCGCTCTGTATTCGGCAACGAGCCAGGGACACTCCTCGTCTGTACCTAAATCACTCGGCTAAACAATAGAACTTTTACGATGCTTCACTGCATAAATACACGAGCGTAATTTATTTGTAATTGGAACAAAGCCTCAAAGTAGCAGTTTTGTTCTACCAGGTAATTACTGTTCATTTTTAAAGACTTTTCTTATTTTTTTTCTGAAGGAATTGTGAGTACATGCTAAAAGACATACAGGAAACTAAGCAATAAGCCCCTAAAACAAGCCAGCATACTGTAGGGCCAAACCTTTGCCAATCCCCCAACTAACACTTAACTTCTGTTTTCACCCATTGAAAAAAATTATGTGTGTATGTATGTGTATATATAGTGTTTATATATATACACATATACATATATGTATATATACATATACACATATATAAACACTATATGTATAGTGTTTAAAGGCAATAGAAGCCTTGACTTCAGATTTCTTTAGTCTTTAAGTCTCTTTTGTTTAAAATAGGTAGTGGTGGTGAAGGATTTATATATATAGCATGCCATTTTTCTGGGAAGAAATCATTTATCCATTTTCATCTAACTGAGTCTAGAAACCGTTTTTGGTGGCCTTTGTGTCGTGGCGTCACTGGCTACAGAGGAAGCAAATGCCCTGTGGTGCGTGTCGTAATTAAACGCTTATGGTGCGATGCAGGTTCGGGGTTGACGAACATCAAAACGGAAGAGATCTCGGAAGTGAAGATGGACGCGGAGTTCCGGCACGACTCGGGGTACGAGGTTCATCATCAAAAACTGGTGCGTAAAACAACCTACCCCTTCCTTCTCTCTGTCTTGCCAGATGGCTTCTCAATGCCTTTGCATCCTGTGCCACACATCCAGTTAAGGAAAAGATTAGAAACTAAAATACAACACCTGCTTATAGGATCATCATGGAAACATGAAGAAAAGACAGAGGCTCTTTCTGTCTAGTTCTTTGGTCTGCAAAGCAGCTAAGCCCACCCTGGGCTAAGAGTAAAATTGATATTTACGATAGCAGACAGGCTAATTAACTTCCATTCTATTTTTTAAGATAACTTTTATTTTATTTATTTTTATTTTTTTATTATTTTTAAGATTTTATTTATTTATTTTTCAAGAGGGGAAGGGAGGAGGAAAGAGAGAAAGAGAGAAACATCAATGTGTGGTTGCCTCTCACGTGGCCCCCACTGGGGACCTGGCCCACAACCCAGGCATGTGCCCTGATTGGAAATGGAACCTGCGATCCTTTGGTTTGCAGCCCGCGCTCAATCCACTGAGCTACGCCAGCCGGGCCATTCTGTTTTTTTAGGAAAACAGGTGTATAATACATTTATTTGAAAGACTGAAATCTCAAACACGTGCAAACATTACTTGGCTTCACGGAACACTTTATTCTGACCATTGGCTTAAGTGCACATTTTGTAATTCCTTCGTTGCTCCCTCGTCCTTCCTTCCTGCCTTTCCCTGACGCCCTTGTTTTAAGTCCTCTCTCGGGGGGTAGGATCTGGGGTAGGATCTTTGAGTCTCTCCTGAGGTGAGAGGTGAGCGACACTGCAGGCCATTCCCAGCGGTGCTGTTAGTTACAGGCTGAGCCAGGAAAACCGCAGCTTCCTTTTCAGACAAAATCACCACCCCCCACCTTTTTCCCCAAAAATATTAGAATTAGAGGAAATCAAAAAGCAGCCATTTCCTTTGCAGGCAGCTCTAGTCATTATGTAAAAATCCTTTACCAAAAGCTTCAGATAAATCCTGATTTATGTTAGGGTTCCTTCCATCTTATCAGTAAGCACAGTAAGAGGGTTTGATTAATAAAGGAGACAATTTTATTACACTTTCAATGGTGAACAAGAAATGACAGTAAAATTATCATAACAATAATAATATTTGAGAAGGGCTTGCTTGGGCTCTTATTTTTGTTTTAGTTTCTGTGTGTGTGGTTTTTATTTTTCTTTCAAGGAGAATTTTATCTTTCCAGTATTCATAAATAAAATTTATAAATCCAGCTATTAAACTCCAGAAGAAATGCTTTTAATGTATTGCTCATGCCTCGGCTGGCTTTTCACTCTGAATAATTAATTGGAGCAAATCAAAAACTGACTCAAGGTCCAGATTTGCATTTTAACTCCCATAATTTTTTTTTGTAAAAGGACATTTAGAATTTTGGAGCATGGTTTTCACCGGCAAGTTAATCCAGGAGAGTTATTGTAGAATCAGGGACGTTCTTGGTGTGGCTGCTGCTGAAAGCTTACAGGAAGAACTGGGGGGGCCACTGAAGACTGGGGGCTGCCGGGGCGGAGAGCTGAAGATTAATGTGTCGATTTGCATTTTCTGGGGCCGGTGTCATAAAAGTCCATCGCTGCAATTACAGTGACTCCTGTAACTCGACAGTGACTAATGGCAGCAGCGGCAATTAGGGGACTCCACTCCCGCTCCTGAACTCCTTGATAAGATAATGCACTATAATTAGTGCAATGAATATTACAAAATTACAGTATTTTCTTAAAGACATAGGAAGATGTCCAGGCTTGCATTTCTTGCTGATTACCTCACACTTGTCTCGCTAGCTAATTAATGATTTGCTTTTTATAAATATGTTAAGCTAACAAATTCTTTAGGATGTGGAATATTTATGAATATTTTGGTGCAAAGGGACCATGAGTAGAACTTGTAGTTTGCTTTATATTGTATTGCTTCTTCAGATTGCTAGAATGCGGGTTTTAGTTATGAAAATCTGTCATTTTACATTATCAAATCTGTCTTGATACTAAATGAAAACAGGAGTTAGAAGACTGTTTTCCTTAATTTATATAGCAAATTGTAGTCATTAGGCCAAATGACCTGGCATGAGATCATCTCCTTATAAAAAAAAGATGATAAAAGTTGCAGTTTATGTTTATAGTTCTATTTAAAAGTAGTTAAATTTGGAAAAGAGTAACTTGTTTTTATAAACACTAGGAAGACTTGTAGTACAATAAATGTAACATACTGAAAAAAAATTTCTTCTGTACGAGGGTCTCCAGATTCTTTTTATATTTAATCCAAGTAAACAGCAACACTTAGTTGGGTTTCTGGAGACAGCATGTGAGGAAAGCGTGAGTTACTGCGACTTATGAAAAATTCTTACATACTACTTCCCTTTGAAATAGCTGTCTTTTAAACATGCTTCTCAGGGTTGATTAGTGTCGTGCTGAGTTACCGTGGCTAAAATTGGGTAGCAAGATGTCTTTTTTTTTGTTTGTTTGACTCCTGTGATTTGGAATGCTTACTCCTGTGTACAGATGTCCCTCTGAGGAAGTTAGGACATCTGCGGGCGTAGGTGTCCTGCATCAGGTCTCCGATGTTAAACCTGCCGGGACTGGGAAAAGGCTCACCTCCTTTTATACTCATGAGCCACGCCTTCACAGCTTTTGATAGATTCAATCTGTCATCCCACCTCCTGCCGAATGTTTCCCTTGTCAAAGGGTTTCAGGTCCTTTTTGGCTTCTGTTTTGCCTCCCTAGGGACACATGAGGGGAAAGTAGACTTGCTAGCCCCACCTGCCACACATTGTAGATTGTTCTGTAGACTACAAATGTTGTTCTTAGTTAAGTAGAATGTGTGGTTTTTTCAAGTATTCACCAAAAGATGGAGTGACCACCAACTCAAATTGTAGCATGAGATAAGCTGAATATACGGATACTTTACATATGCCTCATCATAACATATTCTGCAGTTACAATCCATTTTCTTAATTGTTTTCAAGGTGTTCTTTGCAGAAGATGTGGGTTCAAACAAAGGTGCCATCATTGGACTCATGGTGGGCGGTGTTGTCATAGCAACAGTGATTGTCATCACCTTGGTGATGCTGAAGAAGAAACAATACACGTCCATCCATCATGGTGTGGTGGAGGTAGGTAACCATGGCTGCGTATTTGCAGGTGGGAGTGAAAAACCACAAGGGGATATCTTTGCTTGGCATTAGACTAAGGACCATCCATGTATCTCTTCATTGAGAAAAATCCATAGTCCTGCCTGGGGCTCTCAAGTTGTAGCTCTTATCTCTTCTTTTTTAGATATTTTTTTTCTTTTATTATTGTTCAAGTACAATTGCCTCCATTTTCCCACCGCCACTTTTTCCCCTGCCCTGCCCACCCCCATCTCCCACCATCAATCTTTCCTCCCTTTGGCTTTGTCCATGGGTCTTTTTATACATGTTCCTTGACAAAGCTTTCCCTTCTTGACCCTGTTGTCTCCCTCCTCCCTCCCCTCTGGTTACTGTCGGTTTGTTCTTTATTTCAGTGTCTCTGGTTATATTTTGCTTCCTTGTTTGTTTTGTTGATTAGCTCCCACTTATAGGTGAGATCATATGGTATTTGCCTTTCACCACGTGGCTCATTTCACTTTGCATAATGCTCTCCAGTTCTGTCCATGCTGTCTTTTGCTTTGGTTTTTATTCCTTCTGACATAAGTACCATGACCAGGGCATTGGGGGAGTGCGCTGCTACATCAACTTCTTATCATTTGTATTGAAATATCAAAATACTAATGGTAATGCCTGGCTTTAAAAAGTGTAACTACCGTCAAGCATTTAAAAGAAAAGAAAAAAATGGCAGAACTTAAAAATGGAAAAGGAAGCGGAAGGCTGCTTTTTTCCAAATAAAAACCTAAACACGTTTATTCCTGGATTTTGTGTGTGTCTTAGATAACCTGATCTCTACCTAAAACCAGGTCATAGTAAATAGTAATTTTCAGTGAAGAGTCTTACCTTTAAAGTTTTGCAAATAATCATACCAAACAACTGAGCAGAACATGCAAGGTTATTCGAGATGTTCAGCCTGTGACCCTGCATTTCTTACCCGAAACATCCGAGGTCCGAGCCAGCAGCTCAGGTACACGGGAGGTGGAGGGAGGACCCACTGGGATGGCCACAGTCACTGCACAGTGACGCTCTGAGGCTGTCTCTCCCCACAGGCCTGTCTGTGGCCGACGTGTCTGTGGACAGCACAGAGGCAGTGGGTTACACCAAAACAGAGTGAGCTACAAGATTGAAGTGGGACTTCTTAAACCTATGATACAAAATATTGAAAAGTAAAATGTACAAGTTCTTTGCATGCTTTTAAAGTGCAGTTGGGAGCAGGGAACCTCATGGTGTTTGTAAGTTCTTAGGAAACAATGAGAGAAGGAGCGTCCGTCCCTCTAGAGAGGCGTTGAATTGTCAGAGCTGAAAGCGGTCTCGGTGACCAATCAGACTGCTCCTCTCATTTTGTAGATGAGAAAAGGGACCCAGACGGAAGCATTTGCCCAATGTCAAGCCAAGTAGGGCCAAGGTCAAAGTACACATTTCCCCACATCCTCTCCATTGTTTTTTCCTTCAGACAAAGGCCCAGATGTTCCCAGTGAGTTAAATTTCTCACTAACCCCCAGGAAACGTGCCCCAAACCACATTTGGTCGTCAGGGAGCAGGAACAGTTTAAATGTACTAGATCTGTGCAAAGCCAGGCACCTCACTCTGTTTGGCTCCTGAAATCTCCAGGCTACTTGCTCTCAGAAGCTACTGGTGGAAATTGGTTTTGTATCTTATTTTCTCTGTCCATACGGGGATAGAGGTACTAAAAAGCAAAGAAAGAATGAATCCAGGGAACGAGTGACAGAATGCGAAAGAACTGAGTGATTGACAACCTGGAGTGAGCACATAAAATCAGCAATGACAGTGTCATCAAATCTGGGAGGTCGCTCTGTTTATAATGGTACCTCTGAGCTTGGGTCCTTCCAAACAGTATGCGATGCAGTGTCACTAGCTCCAGTTCATCTCATTCCTGCTCAGGACAGTTTTGCTTGGGTTTTCGTGTTAATCCCAGGTTTGGGCAAGTAAAAGGTTTTACCTACTTGAGTGATTCAAAAGCCCTTTTTAATTGCTTTGATATAATTTTGTTTTAATTGTCTTGGACTGATATATCCACCCCAGTGGCAGCTTCCTTTTACCCAAGTGCCTGTCTTTGGTGACAAAGGTCACACACAGTAAGACCTCACTTAATGTCATCGATAGTTTAAACAACGTAACAAAATCAGTGTTAGCAGCAGGTTAATCAGTGTGAACGAGAGTTAGGCTCCTGTGGCACCGTATCAACTTGGTGACGGAGCAGTGTGACCTCCCTGCTGGCACTGCCATTACAAAGCCGCAGGCTGGGCGCTTCGGCCATAGTCATTCAGTTCCCCTCCGCACTGTTGTGGAGGCCGGAAGTCCGAGATCAAGGACTCACGGACGGAGCGTCTGTGGCCTCCCTGTGCCTTCACCCCATCTCCCTCTGTGCGTGTCCATGTGCTAACCACCACCTCTGCTCGTAAGGACACCAGAATTACCGGATTCAGGTTTACCCTAATCATCTCATTTAACCTTAATAACCTCTTTAAAGACCCTGCCTCTAAATACAATTATATGGGGTCACAGGTACAGGAGGTTAGGGCTTTAATGTATGAGTTGGAGGGGGATACAGTTCAGCCGAGCTCAGTAACGCGCAGGAAAGGGAGGCCTCTCCCAGGACTGACCAGGTGCTTACTTAAAAGGGCACATCCCCAGGCCCTGCCTCAGACTTAGGGAGACGGACTTTCCAAATAGAAGGCTGGGAACCCGAGTGTTGAAAATTTTTCCAACTGAATCAGACATGCAAGGATGATCTAAGTATTTGTTCTTTGAAAAAAAAAAGCCCACAGATAACTAGTTATCTACGGTTATGCCTTTGAAGGCTATAAAGAAGACTTAAAGGCATAATCATGGCTACCCAGGTTAAATGTTTCTTTTCGTTACCAAGACAAGTCTCCTTGGACATGGAAAATCAGAAAAGTTGACACTTCAACACAGATTCTGGGGGGCTGGCGGGAAGGAAATAATTTTTAAGCCGAGAGACATCCCTAAAGAAACAAAATTATAGGGAGGGCAGTTTTTCTGCTCTTCTTTTGATATTCGTTTTTCTAGCTGCTTGGCAGCAACCAGAAACCTCTCCAGAGACAGTGGCCCGCCTCGCTTGTGTTTCTGAAGAATCGCTCTCCCGGGCTCCGTGTCAAGCTGTGACACCGTGTTGGGCCAGAGCTTCATCTGCAGTGTTGTCCCCCATCCCTGCCCTTTAAGGAGGTTGCAGTCTAGCGGGGGTGGTCGAGCTTGAACACAGAGAGCTGCAAGCCAGCCTAGGCACCGAGGCTGTCTCACCTGGGCCAGGTGAGGCAGCGTGCTGAGGGGTCCCAGAGCGCCACCACCTCTCCAAGAGCGGACCAGAGTCTGCACCGCGTGGAAGTGCTTCTCCTCCTGCGCAGCGTTCTCTGCCTGTCTGCACAGGCTTCCACACTCAAGTACCCACAGACAGGTGTATTTCCAGCTCCAATTCACCTGCTCTGATTAATGAGTAACCCCACTTCCCTAAGAACAGAAAGGGATAAATGAATATCTCCGGCGGACTGGCTGGAGTCTGTCGGGACAGCGTACATGGTACTTCATGCTATCAGTGCGTGAAGAAGTCATCAGAAGGCACTGGTCCCCGGGAAACCTCCCGTTCTCAGAGTGGGAGATCTCGACAGAAGAGGACAGATATGCAGAAATGAAAGCGAGCCTGGTATTTTTATTCATAGAGTTGTTACCAGAGGGAAATGAGCAGTTGCTGGGTTTTGTTTTTAAAAAATAAGCAGTAAACATTGACTTAGTGATTGGTGGGCTGTAAGGCCAAAGATTCATTCTGTGAGCCATTAACCATGGTTTCCCACGGAAATCACTACGCCTTGTTTGTGCTACAAGCAGTGACACGGTGGCCCTCTGTTGCACTGCTTCCCAAGTGTGCCGCCCTCTGTGGTGGCCGGGGAGCCTGGCTCCAGCTGAGTTACCACTGTTGCCCGTGTTTGAATCTGGTCCTGCAAAGCCCGAAGCCCATCGACCCCAGATTCTGTTTGGTAGCAGATGGCACCTTTCTACACTGATGTCAATTGACAGTGAATACTTGCAAATATATACTGTAGCTCTTTCCAGTCCACCTAAATGGAGACCTCGCCTTTAAGGGGAGAAGGGCCTAGGGCAGATGTTGTTTAAGGGCACAAACTTGAATAGTAAAAAGGCCCTAGAGATATAATGCACCAGATAGTAAACATAGACAATATTGTAATCATCAAACTTGTACAGAGACTAGAACTTAATTATTCCAACCACCAGAAAGAAAAGATAATTCTCTAACATGATAGAGGCACTAATTATCACCACAATGGCAATTATATTACAGTGAATAAATATATCCAATTAACATGTACACCTTAAATTTGCATAGTTATATGTCAAATATATTTCCATTTTCAAAAATTAAGGGGAGGAGGACACAAATTCTTGATTATAGGGTGGAAAAGATTTTTCTTCACAGATCTGTTGCCTGGAACACCAGAAGGCTCTCCACACCCCCAGCCGTCTCGCTGATGGCCTAAATGAGAAGTGAGTGGCTTGTTTAGCTTTCTGTGGCGTTACGGCGTGTGCCTTTCTCTGATGCACGTGCCATCATGCTGGTGACACTATAGAAACACTCTGGCCTCGGGGGTCCTCTCATCCTGGTAAGAGGGTGACACTCGTGAGGTGTTGCAGGACAACTAGACCGAACGGGCAGGTGAAAGGGGGAAGCAGAGGCGAGGAAAAGTGAGGCTGGACTCAGAAGCCGCACGTGTCCCGAAGCCAACGGCAGGGCGAGACATTGGAAGGTTAGGGGGGAACATCAGAAATGATTGTGAAGGCAGAGCCAAGGTTCCAGAGCCCGCCTGAAGACTACTTCCTCGGTGTGGGCATTACACGTAACTGCTTACCAAGAGATCGGATGATGATGAAGGAAAGGAACGAGCACACAGTTGAGCAGAAAGTGACGCTGGGTGGGGGGTGAATGGGGGGTTGGAAACATGGTTGCCCTTTGCTTTGCTTTCACTTTTCTGCCCAGTTACTGGCTCCTTTACATTCTCGCTCTCTGTCATTATCACGTGCATTTTAGTTCATCTTCTCCTCTGCTCATCCACTTGGAGGATCTGAAATGGAAAGTTGCAGGGGTCGGGATTCGGTGGTCCGGTCTAACTCGGTGCCACGCTTTAAAGGAGCACCGTCAACACACATCTGCTGGTGGCCGTCCAGAATGCAATTAAAGCATGGTGTTCACTGGCTTAAGGTGCCTTTTAGACTACAGACTAGGTGTGATGGTTGAGCTGTAAATTCCTCTGGACGTAGAGAAGGGATAAGTGGTTCCCAAAAGTCAAGTTCGGAGAGAAAGGAGTAGGAAGAGTATTTCAGAGGTTCTCCCCAAGGCTCTGTGAGGAGAAGGCAGCTCGGGCTGTGTGGGCTCAGCCGAGACTGTGTGGGGCCCATTGAAGGCCAGCTGTGTGCAGTCAGGCCCCCAGGTTCTCGGGAAGACCGCATGCCACACCAGGAGCTGAAGGCAGACACCGCAGACCATTCCTCGGCCGTGCAATTCAGGTCCAGAGGGAGTGTTCAGAGGTGGCCTGCCTGCTTGTTTTCATCTCAGCAAGTGGCAGCCATTCCTGCTGACATCACGGTCCTATCGTTCCTTCCAGAACAAGCACCCCTGGCCCCAACTCCCCCCAGCTCTGCTTTAAGGAACATGGTGTTAAGGTGCTCGTCTGCACAGGGGACAGTGGGCTGGCAGACGTGCAGTCGTGTGGTGGCCCACACAGTGCTGCTGCTTAGCCGTGAGTGACGGGTCTCTGGGCCTGCTGGAGAAGAAGGCCCCCCCTTAGCCCACGCTCTCCGTTCAGTGATGGGTTTATCCGTGAACACGGGGGTTCATGTTTCACATTTTGCTTCCAAGGGATTGGGGATTAAAAAAGCTAGTCTATACTCCCTGGGTGCCATTTTGTAATGATAACCCTTTCTCCTGGAGCTTCCAGGCCCTCAGAGGTCTGAGAGCTGAGTTCCCCATGGCAGGAATGGTGACACAGGAGCCACCTCCTGGTGGCCAGGGACAGAGGAGGAGCAAGTAGAAAAGAGGCAGTAAAGAAAGAGGAGGGTTAGCTGCCTGGGTTTCGCACCAGCCCCTGAGCTGCGCGTTTCTGGCAGGGCTCTCTAAAGCGTCTGGCTTTGGACTTTGGAGGGGACATAAGCTGTTGAATTATCAGTTGTCCCACTGCACATGACGAATGCGGATGACAACACACAGTCGGTGCAAGGGTTGCTGCGGCCCCCAGACCACGTGCAGCTATAATACCTCAGTGTCCCAGCGCCATTGTGGTTTTTCTGCACTCAGAAACGCAGCGGCTTTAGCTGGGTCTCCGCAGCCAGGTTTCTTTTTAACCTTGACATTCTGTCATGTCAGTTAAGAGGTGGCACAGAGCAGGGATGCCCGAGTTTGAATAACATATATGCTGCTCACGGGAAAACAGGAGCGGCTATTCCCATGAGGCCAGTGACGCTGAGCGTCCGTTTGAACAGTGTCCTCTGAGGGTCACAGTATCTGACCCTAGGGGTGCCAGAGCATATTGACACATCCGCCGTTCAGTTTTACTGCGGCGTAATCAACATATAATGTATTAGTTTTAGTTACACGACATGACTTGATACGTGTGTAAGTTGTGAAACGATTACACAGCCAGTGTAGCCAACACCCATCTCCTCAGAGTTCTTTCTTGTAATGAGAACTTCGAAGACCTGCTCCCTTGGCAGCTCTCAAGCACACAGCAGTGTTGCTAATACGAGTCACCGTGGCGCACATTACGTCCCCGTGACCCAAC
Organism: Tonatia bakeri; assembly: GCA_004024845.1. Lineage (NCBI taxonomy): Eukaryota > Metazoa > Chordata > Mammalia > Chiroptera > Phyllostomidae > Tonatia > Tonatia bakeri. The sequence goes on along the minus strand of PVIA01001673.1, from coordinate 151,606 downwards.
TTGCTCTATGACTGGAAGTTCGCATCCTTCACCCACTTCACTCGCCCCCAGCCTCCGGTCTGTGGCCACCACCGCACTGTTCTCTGCATCTGAGTTTGGGGTTGGTTTAGACTCCACATATACTTCATATCATCCAGTTTTCTTCTCTTTCTCCTTTTTCACTTAGCATGGCGCCCTCAAGGTCCATCCGTGTTATCACAGAGGATAAGATTTCCTTCTTCATGGTTGATTAAGTGTGTGTGTGTGTGTGTGTGCGCGTGTGTGTGCATGCATGTGCCACAATTTTGCCGTGCACTCGTCTGTCCATGGACACTGAGGTTGTTTTCATGTCTTGGCTATCGTGAATAACGCAGCAACAAACAGGGGTGCAGATGTATTTTTGACACTGTGGAGTCATTTCCTTCTGATAAACTCCCAGAAGTGGAGTTGCTGGGTCACACGGTGACTATTTTTAGTTTATTGAGGACCCTCCGTACTGTTCCCCACTGTAGCCACACCAGTCTTTCGGCCCCGGTGATTCATTAGGCGGTGTGGCCTCGTCACGAGGTGTCAGGTTGAGCCCCCTCCCCAGACACGGTGTCTTAGCACCAGCAACACACCTCCTCTGCTCTTTTCCCTCCATTGGGCGGCCGTGGGACAGCAGTGTGGGGGAGGCCGCACACGGAGCTGAATGTCGCTTTGCAGCTCTCAGCCGTGGGGGACAGGCCTACAGTATTTTCCTGGAAATTGTGTGGGGAGCCCAATGCCACCATGTGCAGAACAGAAAGATCGCTTTGAAGGACAAACCATCTTCTGCACTCTGCCTCCTGACTTCTCTTTGGAAAACGGGCTTCTGCGTTCTGGTCACACTGGTGTTGCTTTTTTTCCTTCATCTGCCAGTGGTTTTGCAGAAGAGAAATTTTAAACAGAATGACAAATGCAAGTTTTTATTCATTTGGCAGAGAGTTAAGTACTTTGTCTTTTCTGTGCACTCTGAGAGGTAGAGCAGTAGATGAGACCCCTGAACAGCCGCTCCCCACAGGACAGTGCGCACACCTTGACCAGGATGAGAGAGTACACCACAGGCGTCCACACAGCTGTGTCCTGACAGTGACGCTGGGGGTGGGGTGAGCAGGACAAGTTTACAGTTGCCAGCCTAGTCTTAGAGATAAGGCACCACGTCAACAGAGGGTCTATTTTTAAACCTTTAGCAGGAAATACTTCTATAGTACCTTAGTGCTCGCTTTGAAAAAAAAAGATAATCTATAATCTAGAATGGCATGTCCTTGTTATATTTTTCGCTTTTTTCTGTGCCAGATGAGAACCTCTTTGATGCACATATATTGTCATTTTAATTCAAAGAGCCTCCAACCTTGATCACATTGCATTTAGTTAAAACAAGGACAGGTTAAACCTGTCCAGATTTGAGTGTCTCCCAGTAGACTTTGCAGGATTTCACTTCCTCATACTCGGGTTTTTTTCTAGTTTGCCCCTACACTTTCAAGTAAAGCAGCCTTCCATCGTGGGGGGTTTTCGGGTGTATCTTTCGAGCCAACAGGGAAGGGGAAGAAATAAATTTTCCGCCCTGTGTGTATTTTCTAGTTCCTGTTGAGTTGGGCGAGCTAGCAGAGTACGGCAAGGTTTGAAGCGCCACCTGGTGGCTAGATGGAGCATCTGTGTAACTGATGGGCACAGGGTTCTGCCCCAGGTGTCCACGTGCAGAAGACGGAAGAAAATAGTGGGTGGTCTGCCGTCCTGGCAAAAGAAGGGTACCGTGCTTATCATCTGACAGCTTCTCCACGCGCACTCTTTAAAGGTTGGGGTTTTTTACTCCGTTTTCCTTGTGCTTGCTTTTCAGGTTGACGCCGCTGTGACCCCAGAGGAGCGTCACCTCTCCAAGATGCAGCAGAACGGCTATGAAAACCCAACCTACAAGTTCTTCGAGCAGATGCAGAACTAGACCAACCGCCACAGCAGCCTCCGAAGTTGGACAGCAGAACCATTGCTTCACGACCCATCGGTGTTCATTTATAGAATATTGTGGAAAGAAACCAACCCTTCTGTTTTATTATTCACTCATTACCGCCTTTCGACAGCTGTGCTGTAACACAAGTAGATGCCTGAACTTGAATTAACACTCAAATCAGTAATGTATTCTCTCTCTTTACATTTTGGCCTCCACACTACATCATTAATGGTTTTTGTGTACTGTAAAGAATTTAGCTGTTATCCAACTAGTGCATGATTAGATTTCTCTCCTGATTATTTATCACGTAGCCCCTTAGCCAGTTGTATATTATTCTTGTGGTTTGTGACCCAGTTAAGTCCTACTTGAAATATGCTTTAAGAATCGATGGGGGACGCTTCATGTGGACGTGGGAGTTTAGCTGCTTCTCTTGCCTAAGTATTCTTTTCCTGATCACTATGCATTCTAGAGTTCCACACTTCTGAGTATTCCACGTGATTTAGAGAACTTTCTCCGTGACTGCATTTTACTGTACAGATTGCTGCTTCTGCTCTTTGTGATATGGGAACTATGAGGATACACATTTATTTCTTTGTGCCTGTTTTATGTGCACACATTAGGCATTCAGAATTGAAATTTTTTTGGTCCATGTATCTTTGGATCTTTGATAAATAAAAGAATCCCTGTTCCTTGTAAGCACTTTTATCGGCGGGGGGAGGGGTGGGGGGGGAGGGACTGCTCTGCTGGTCTCAAATTACCAAGAATTCTCCCTAAAAAAATTTCTGCAGGATGATTGTACAGTCATTGCTTATGACCATATAGCTTTCTACACTGTATTACATAAATAAATTAAATAAAACAACCCTGGGCAAGAGTTTTCTTTGAAGAATGAGGGTGGACGTTAAATATTCAGAGGGATTTCAGGGGGGAAAGAGGCAGATTTAGTGCCCTTTAGCCAGTCCGAGACATTTTCTCTGTGATGCCAAAAAATGAAAGGGAAAGGGCGAAATCAGGGAATGGGGACAGCATGCCTGGGCAAACCCTTCTTTAAGATTTGTCTTCAATTTGTATAAAATGGTGTTTTCATGTAAATAAAAACATTCCTGGAGGAGCGCCGTTGTGCTGGTGTGAATGATTCCATGGCGAAAACCGGCAGATGAGTCCGTCCCCTGAGGACTGGTGAGACCCCTCACGTACTCAACTCTGGGCGTGCACAGCTAGTGTCGTACGTAGGAGGTGGAAAGCGTGGGGCCAGTGCACATCCCCCAGTGCTGGTGACATGCCTCACCGGCCCAACTCCATTTTCATTCGGTCCAAAGCATTCTGCTGCCATATCTTGGTCCTCAAATTTGTCCGTGTCTCAGTCCATTTCATGAATGTTTACATATTTTTAAGAGACTGGGTAGCTTCTAAACGGCATCAGTTTATCTCATAGTTCTCAAGACTAGGAGTCCAAGATCGGGGTGCCAGCGGGCCCCGGGAAGGCTCTTCCAGACCTAAGACTCCTTGAATCCACATCGTAGAAGGAGTAAGGGACCCTTCTTGAGCTGCTTTTATAAGTCACCGATCTCCTTAATGAGGATTCTACCCCCATAACCTAATTATTCCAAAGCCCCCACCTAATTCCATCACATTGGGCCTCAGTATCTCAACACAGGAATTTGCGGGGCACACAAACATTCTGATAGACCATAACAGTCCCAAATAAAGAGAAAAGTTTTAGGGAAATAAAAATTTAAGTCCAGCTGACAGCCAGTTTTCTACAAAACAGGATTTCTGGATCCTGACACTGTTGACGTAGTTTGTAAGGAATAATTTCTTGCAGGGAAATGAGGGGTGGGGAAGGGGGCAAGGAGGGGTGGCTGTCTTGTACATTGTAGGACGCTTAGCAGCACCTCTGTCCTCGGCCCACCAAATGACACTAGCACCTCCCAGTTACGATAATCAAAAGTGTCTTCAGACATTGTCAGATGTCCAATGTCCCTTAAGGGGGCAAAATCACCCCCATTGGAGAACCGATGTTCTATATCCATTTTAAAACAAAGTCGTATGTATGTGATCATTAAGTCTGGGATAGCAGCCTACCCAACGGCTATCCCGAAGGTCTAAGGACACACCGACAGGTGAGCAGGGGGAGCAGCCAGCACGTTTTAGCTTTCCATTGTGACCTCTCCAACTGCAACAAAACCGTCTCACCCTGTCACCGTGCACAGTGAGCAGGCTCAGTTACAATGCGTCTGAGCGGTCCCACCTTCGTCAGAACAAACCATCCTCTCCCTCACCCCTGTTAGGGGCAGTCAGACACAGCTGCTCCCTGAGGGTGTGGACCCCGAGACAGTTTCTGTGTATAAGCTGCAGCTCCGTTTCACCTGACCCAAAGAGAGGTGGCCAACAAGGCAAAATTAGCCCTGATAAAACGATTCCCAATGACACTAACGAAATGAAATCCAACTTTCCCAAATATAAGATGTTTCTCCCAGGCTAGCCTTCAATCTCAAGAACTGTAAGGTTTAGATTTGGTCATTAATGAAAAAAAAAAATTAGAAGTACATATATGTTAGAATTATGAAAACTTAATGCCTTATAACCTTGGTTCTCAAATAGATGTGTATTGGAAGGGTCCTCTACATGGTCTGGGGAATAATCAATGGGTAACTTACACTCATCAAATAGGATTCTAGCAGTAGTCACCCAAGCCAAAGATGAACAAGAGTTGGGTGGGGGAGGGAGTTTGATGTGATCAACCTTATGGGTGAGGCTTGGCATCAATACAATTTTACTTTTATTTGTCTTATTATAAGTAAAGTTAGTTACCTTTTCATATGTTCAAGGGCCATTTTACACCTCTCCAAATTCTCTGTTTATGCCTTTAGCTCGAGGTTTGAAGTCTGCCTTGTTCTCATGATTGCAAACCCTTTGTCTGCTGTTTCCATTTGCCCGATAAGTCTTTATCTTATCGCTTATTTTCCACCCTCTGTTTTCAGCTTTGAGTTTTAAGCGTGTGTCTGTCTTGTGCAAGGACAGGGTTGGGTTTCTGCTCTGTGAGACAATTGGAAAATCTTTTAACAGGCAAGTCGGGCCTACTCAGTGGTGTGATGTGACTACTGTTTGCCCTCTATTCTGTCGTGTCTTGTATCTCGTGTTGTAATTGCTGAGTGTGTCATATTTCCTGTGTCCCAATGTGGGAATGGCTCTTGGTATGCATATATGAGTGTGTGTGTGTGTGTTTTATAGGAAGCTTTGTATTTTCATTCCAGTGGTTACTTTTGCACTAATCCTTTTTGTAGTGCTCTTAACCTCTTTTTCCTTAAGTAACCTTTTTCTGTCTTTTCTAAGTCATATGTACGGGCTCCTACCTCCCACCTCCCCAGCAGTCCATGTTCTTTCTCTACTTTCCCTCTTTTCTCCTCCCATTTTTTCAGTTGCATCTGCTCTACATGCAACCTACTTTTTTCAGCCCAGGAGAGCATCCTGTTTTAGTCTTAGCTCCATAGTCCAACAAGGGAAATGAAACGTGCTATCTGTCCTTATTTCCCAGACGTCCTTTGCTCGGATGCAACTCACGCTCCCAGAAATTCCCCGGCAACAGCCCCTGTGTATGGTATTCCTGCAGTTCCAGCAAATTCAGAACTGATTTTCTGTCACTTAAAACTGGAAAGGCAGCTTGTTTTTCCTTAAGTTTCCTGAAACTGCTGCTCCATGCTGTTTCCTTGCTTTGTATGTTATTTTTGAGAAATCTGAAGCCAATCTAATTCTTGCCTTTGCAAGTTTCTTTTTGTTGTTTTCATTTTTAGCCTAGAGGATCTGAGTTTTTTTTTTTTCTGTATTTTTACAGTCGAATCATTTTACAAAGCTATGTTTCAGAGTTGATTATTTGTGGTCAGTTTTCCTAAGTACTCCCCTTTTCCAAGCCCTTTCAATAAGCAGGGTCAGTTCATTTATATCTGGAACTTGCTCTTAGAGTTTGATACTCTGTTCCATTGTTTTTTCTTCTTCAGTGAAGGCAATAATTCGAACTTTCAGCCTCCTTTGCTTCCTTTCCATGTCAACCTCCTCTCTGATCCTTTTTATTTTCTTTATCTTTGTTTTCATTCTCTTTGTTGTTTTCCTTCTTTTATTCGATATCCTTTATTAAGTTTGTATTTGAACCCTTTGGGCACCTTATAATTGTTCTTTATCACTGATACGGTTGTATGATTTTCTTCTGTTTCCTAAGTTCCATCAGCTCTGGTTTGGTTTCTTCCTTTCCGTTTTATTTCCCCTTGACGCCTCTGTTAGTTTTTGTATTTCGGTTCAGGGTATTTTCCCTCCCCCCAAATGCACGTTGAAGAATTTTTACTTGATATTGAGTGTTGTGCTACCAGTTTTCTTCAGCTTTAGGGTTGCTGGGGAAGGAAGCAGACTTGGCCAGCCGAGCCTCTTTTATTCGCAACTTGGGGCGCTTTGCGGTCCTTGTCTGAGGAAACGGCCCGTCGTTTTCTGCTCCTGTTCAATCTGCGGGCAGCACCTCGTGCCACATTCTCCTGCCTGTTCCTCTGCCTTGTGTGCGCGTCCTTCACGGATGGCGGGGACAGGGAGAGGGGAGAAAGAACTGACGTGTGGTCCTCTTCCTGTTTTCTGGAGGAGGCTTCATTTTGCTCCTTTTCCCTTTCCTACCAGTCTCCCAGGACACCCCCTCTTCTCCATGGACCCCGGCGACCCCCAGGAGCTCCCATCTGAACCTCTGGTCCTGCACACTCCAGCGCCTGTCCGTAGCCAGGGCTCTGAACTGCTAGGTCTTCTCGGTGTTACTATTTTTGTGTACAGGGTCCGGCACTAATAATGCCCCTTTTTATTACAAAATCTGTAACATCGTAATATCACACTCAAGGACACCAAGGACAGTTTAGGTGAAATGTTCAAATGAAAACTATAAATTATTACACCGTATTATCACCCTACCAACCACACTCAAGCAGGCCTTGCTTCTGCCAGACCCTGTATATTTCTTCCTTTCTCTTTCCGGGGTGGTTTTGTCTGCTTTTTCTCCAAGGGTCCTGCTCGGCTCCCTTCTCCCAGGGATTGTCAGGCTCCTTGGCCCTGATCCCCTCAGGCCTTGGCTTGTGGTGGCTGCAGCAGGCCGGCAGGGGGCGCACTGTCGGCATGTGTGTCATTTTGTTTGATTCCACTACTTACTAGTCATTTGCGGGCTCAGTGTCTCCTCCTCTTAGCAATGCTGACAAGGGAGATTTAACCACCATTACCAGCAAATCCCCACACTCGTATGTTATAAAAGCTCCCCCAGGTGATTCTAATATGCAACCACGGAGGGCAACTGTTTATTATAACACATTGTGCTTTTTAATCCATTTTATTAAAATATGTATTACATATTGTCTCCAAAGTCCTTTGGCTTCCTGGCCATGACTGTGTCCTGTGCCTCCTACCTGCATCCTCCGTGGGGTGCCATTCTTCAGATCTGTGTTTCCTAACCGCCTCTCTCACTCACCTGCATCCGAATTACCTGCAAGCCCTGCCCCCCACCCCGAATGCACTTTCTGGACCCCATCTTGTGCCTGATTCAATACTACACCTCACAACCCCACCATGGTTGTGTAAGCCATGAAATGTCCGGAACTGCTGCTTTGGATGGTGGACCTCAAGGTTCTGCCCTCAGCTTTGTCTTCTATGCACCAGCTCTGAGTAACCTCAGCCACATGGAAAATGCTAGTTATAACTGCGCAAAGCAAAAGCTCAAACTAGATCTTTTCCCTGAATCGCAAGCTCAAATTCCTATATTTGTTTTAATAACGTGTTAGTAAATGCAGAAAATACCATATGCAGCAGAAAAAAGGATTCACTCATAGTCCCTCCATTCACATAGAAGTAGTGTTAATACTTTTATATACACAAGGTCTAAGCAGAAAAAGTCCAGTCATTGTTAACATAACAAGAACAGTTTGCACAGTGTCCATGTAACCTGGCAGCCAAGGAGAGTGGACAGGGATGCACATGTGTGAACAATGACGACTTCACTGCACTAGTCAATGGGGAGAGGTAGATGCTGTTGAGTGAGCATGTGTACTGTGTGGCCATCGCATTCAAAATGACTGAGCTAGTAGAGAGAGGAACAAATCTACATCAAACTTTACGTTAAATTTGAATGTTCCTCTGCAGAAACTGGAAACTATTTCAATGATTCAGAAGGCCAGAGCTATGAACACCTAGTGACTGGCAACTTCATCACGCCAATGTGCCTGCTCATACATCACGTCTCATGCAGAGTAGTTTTTGGTGAAACATCAAATCACCCAGGTGACTCAGCCCCTCTGCAGTGCAGATTTGGTGCCCTGTGACTTCTGGTTTTTCCCAAAACTAAAATCACCTTGAAAGGGAAGAGATTTCAGACTGTTGATGAGATTCAGGAGAATAAACAGGGCTGCTGATAGCGATTGAGAGAATTGCGTGAGGTCCAAAGGTGCCTGCTTTGAAGGGAACTGAGGTGTCATTGTCCTATGCACAATGTTTCTTGTATCTTTGTCTTCTTCAGTAAATGTCTCCATTTTTCACATCGCATAGCTGGATACTTTCGAACAGTCCTCATACACTCCCAGCGTGTAGTCACGTAACTCACCTGCTCTTTTTTCACATCTCGTGACCCATACCCTCCCTGCTTTCCTACCAGTGTTAATAGCTGTACATTTTCATGTCATTTAAAAAATGTTCTTAAAACAATCATTTTAATGACAGCATGAGGGTATTCATTTTTGGGAATTTGTTTTACTATTTTGAATAATGTTTAAACCAATTTCTTTAATGACAAAATACTGTTCTCTTCGGCTCTTGTTTTTTAATAAGAAGGAGTTTAGTATCTGCTGTAAGAAAGCAGACTTTTGAGTCAGGCTCTGCCCTGTGGGGCCTTGGTTTCTTCATTTGTAAAATAAGATGACAGGACTTCACGCTGCGCCAATGAGGGTTAAATTTGTTAATACATAGAGTGTTTAGAACATTGTTTGATATGTAATAAATGGCATATAGATGTCACCTACTCAGGAGAGTGTCCAGGAAGTAGAGGGTATTTTTCATTCTTATCTCTTTATTCATAATACCAAACAGATTTCAAAAGAGGGCATCCCCACTCCATCAGCCCTCTCATTACTTGGGTAAGCCGTGCATTGCCCCGTTGAAATGAAAGAAGAAAGATGAGTTTTGGCCAAACCATGCACACCGTCCTCCCATTAGGCCGGTCGCTCTGCAATAATCCTCTCGTGGAGGATTCTTGAAAGGTCCCTGAGCCTGTTCCCCTTCATTCCCTCTCCTTTATCCCCAAACCCAAGGGCCGGGCCATGGTGTGATTTTCTGTGTAGAGGAAAAACTGGAGCGCAAATAACTTGCGTAATCCCCTTGCTTGGATTATGTACATCTTGTGGAATACATTTGCAAATCAAATCAAAATATGAAGCTCCAAGTGGCTATTAAAGCAACCAAAACTGTTCCGCACCCATCTCTTGGCCAATTGACGGGCTCTGACGCTAACTCAAAGGCAGTGATGCTTCATGGCAAACAGCGTTCGTCAGAACACTTCAGGGTGAATTCCAAAGTAAATGACTAATTGTCAGGAAGTTTTCTCGGATGAACAAATCTTCTTGGAGAACCTGTTTTATGTGCTCTGGAGCAAATGACAATTTTTAACCACCCCGAACAGAGTTTTTCCTAATCCGAACTACTTCCCCAAACTCCGAACCTCTTGAGTGAATGTGAACTCCCCACCGTCAGTGCATGAGATGGCCACAGCTGCTTCATCTCAGCTCGCTCACTCGTTTAAAAACAGTTCGTGAGTACCTCCTGCGTGCACCTAGATAACGCCCGGGACCGAAGGACACCATGGTTTAAAAACAAACGACAGAGAAACCCACCACATTCCACTCATTAATATGCTACAAGTTAAGTCCCCACGTAACCCAACCACCCAACAGTGATTGCACACTAACAGTTTTTATTTTGCCACCAATCTGCAGTCTGGATAGGGTTCAGTGGGGAAGGCTTGTGTCTCCTCCACACAGAACTGGGGGCCGCTCAGCCGAGGGCTGGAGGATCTGTTTCCCAGACGGCACGCTCATGTGGCTGCCGGGCTGGTGCCAGCTGTCAGCTTGGGCATTCCGTGGGGAGCCTCAGTTTCCCTCCATATGCGCTTCTTCATGTGACCTGGGCTTTCTCATAGCATGGTGGCGGGGTTCTAAGGGTGAATGTCCCAAAAGAGGGGGCTGAAAATCACCTTTTTTGCCCTAGTTTCAGAAGTTCCATGACATCACTTCTGTCATACTTAATTCGTGGAGATAGTCCTGAGGGGACTCGGATCAAAGGAAGGGGACATAGACTCCATCTCTTGATGAGAAGCATGTCAAAGAACTTGTGAATGTTTTAAAACCACCGCATTAGGAAACATATATTTTATTACAATAAGTAGAGGTGACGGACAAGTCCCTTTCCTGATCTGCGTAGCATACTTAACAAGTAATGAAAGTCTGCTTATGGCACACAAGGATGTGTCTTTATTCTCATGGGTAGGGCGATTTCTATTTCTATTTTTGAGTATGGACCTGCCACCTGAACTCCAGATTTCTTGTTGCCCGTGAATAGTTCCATTCAAGTGCAAGGAGGAACAAAAGTGGCTTTACAGTTGTTTGCATGAAAAAATAATACAATAAATAATAACACTGTGAACTGTGTTTCCTGGACTCAGAACTGTAAACCTACTCTTGCTCCACCCTGTATTTAACAGATTTCACACACTTAACATCTTCAACAACAAATCCTAGATATCCTGCTTCTTCTTCCGCTTTTCCCTTCTCAGTAAATGACAAATCTATTCTTCCAGTTGTTCTGGCCCAAAATCACAGCCCCCTGGTTATCCATTCATCTTATTTCTATATCTTCTTTAGGTCTTTGATCAAATGTCACCACTTGACAATGTTTTTCCTGACCATGCTGGTTCAAACTAAGCTTCCTCCCTGCCCCCAGCATTTCCTACACCCCTTCCTTCCACCATTTTCCCCCTTGGCACCATCTTATTTTTATTTACTTATTGCCCTCCTCTCACTACAATATAAACTCCACAAAGGCAGGGTGGTTGGTTTTTTCTTTGGGTTTTGTTTCTTTTATGTTGGTTTTTTTTTTGTTTTTTTGGTCTATCTGGTTCGCTGATGAATTCTTAGTGCTGGAACGGAGCCTCACGTGAGATGCTTGCTCAATGAGTATTTGCTGAGTCAGTGAATGAATTTGTGTTGTCACCTTTGGGCAACTAGCAGAGAAATATCAAGGAGGAGGAGGAATGGAAGGAGATGAGCTGTGCAAATTACTGTTTTTACAGAAACTACAGAGAACCAACGGAACAGTGGTATCTTGTTTTGTTCGCTCAAGATCCAGTTCATAAACTAAATCGCTTTACTATTTACATCATAGTAAATTGACGAGGCCTAAATAAAACGTCTTTTCCTGTGTCCTTTCCCCGATGGTAGTTTCTTCCATGTGGGTGCAGGGGACGTGGGCTGAGCGGGCCTGGTGGAGGAAATGGGCTTCTGTTAAGCTTCTGTGGCAAAAAGCAAGCTCCTAAATTGCCTCAGCGATTTTATTCATCCTTCCAAACCAGACAGTTTTATCTATGGCCAGCAATCCTTTCCCATCAAGCAATAGAGAGCCAACAATGAGAATAGGAAAGCAATCATTTGATGAAAATTACACCTATTACTGAAGAATTTTACTTCCACTTAGGAATTATGATAAAAGCTTCAGTGAATTGCACCATGAAATATAGGTACTTAATAGGAGAGAGAGACATGGCAAACTAAGAGCAATAGAAACACCTCAGAAGTATTCCACCGAAGGCTCATAGAGCATAGATTTTTTTAATAAGCTTCAGGAATGCAGGAAGCACAATTATCTACAATGAATGGGCCGAGTGAAATAAGCTCCTGGAAAGGACACCTTGCCACTTGCAGTGTATATTTATAATCATGCATCTGCTGTCTCCAGGATCGTTTTAAGCTCAGGCTACTCATAAAAACCCTGTGTATGTGGAAGACGGCTTCTTCTTCAAATAGACAGACAATCTAAAAGCACTGAACTCTGAGCGAAGACCTCAGCACTGCTCTCTCCAAGCTCTCCCTGACAGAGGCCACCGTGCCTGCGGGACCTGGCCCAGGCACTCTCCTGAGAATCTCTAAAAATGTCTCTGGCTAAGGGTTTTGTATCTTTACCTCAGGAGAAGAAGAGGGTATTACACTTGACTTTACGGCTGTCCTGGAAACATGAATGAAGAAATAGTACCTACGTGCCCAAGCTCCCTGTCTCACTCCAGTTACCAACATTTTCCCCAAGTGTTTAAGATCAAAACATATTTTTAAATATTTTCTTTCTCCGTTTTCACACGTCCCTTCAGTCTCCCTTCCATCCAGCACCATCAAAATGTTCTCTGTATCTGTGAGTCTGTTTCTGTTTTGCTTGCTTGTTTATTTTGTTTTTTGGACTCTACATACAAGTGAAATCATGTGGTACTTGCCTTTCTTTGCCTGATGTACCTCACTCAGTACAATGACCTCTGGGGTCATCCCTGTTGTCACAACTGGCAAGATTTCCTCTTTTTTTTGTGGCCGAGTGATGCGGGGTGGGCAAAAGTAGGTGTAGAGTTGTGTGTATGGAAGATAATACAATAATTAATAAATGATAATCCAAGTTCACTGTGTTTGGCACACTCACAACTTGCCTTGCCCTGTACCCCTTTGTGCAAATGTGCCGCCTCTTCTTCCCCCATTTGTCTACCGATGAACACTTAGGTTGCTTCCACGTCTTATCTTCTGCAAATAATGCTGCCGTGAACATGGAGAAGTGTATGAGACATCAAAAAATATTAGAGGTAAAGGGGCATTAGAGGTCATTTAAATGGATTCCTGCATTTTACCAGACAGGAAACTAAAGTCCAACTCCATGAGGTGACTTTCCTGCAGCTCATGGGTGTGTGAGAAGGCCCCCCCTCAGTTCTTCCCTCCTCCCACCACCAGCTCCCATGGACACCCATTCATTCCTCCCTAAGCCTGCATCTGAGGGCTCAGAAACAGGAAAATCTCATCTTCCTCCTGCTGCATGGGAAAAACCCCGTTTTTACCCACTGTGTGTTTCTCGCCTCTGAGTCTCCTGTGTCACTCACACAGAACACCTCACTTCTCGTATTTCTAGACACTGAGAGTGTGCAGGGTTTTCCCCACACCGAGCCTTTCTCTGTGACACCAGCTGGGTGTCCTACCATTGAACTCAGCTCGGACACTACCGGAGATGGTATCGGATCCCACAGGTTCAGGGCTCAGTTCCATAAGGTGGTTTCCCACCTCCACACACCCACACTCTTCAGACGCCAGTGGGAAGCCCAGATTATCACCGTGCTTCTGACTGACCGGCTGTATAGACAGGAGGCTCCAATGACCCCCTTCTTGGGTTCGGAAAATCTGCTAGAGCCGCTGGCAGAGCTCAGGGACACACTCACTTAGGTTTAGTAGTTTATTAAAGCATGATAAAGGATACAGCTGGACAGCCAGACAAGGAGATACACAAGGCAAGGTCTGGGAAGATTCAGAGTGTGGGAGCTTCCATCCTCCTGGAGTTGGGGTGCATCACGCTTCTGCTGCTGATGTGTTCCGCCACCTGAAAGCTCCTCCAAACTCAGACCTTTGCAAGTTTGTGGAGGGTTCCACATGTAGGCATGACCAAATATTAACTCCATTTCCAGCCCCTCTCCCCTCTCTGGAGAAGGGGTGGTGGGGTGGGCTGGGGGAGTGAAAATCCCAAGCTTCTTATCACAGCCTATTAGTCTTTCTGGAGACCAGCCCCCATGTCAGAGCCACCCAGCGGGCCACCCACAGTCACCTCAACAGAACAAAATTTGTTCTTATTGGTCATTTAGCAAACTACAAAGGTGTCAGGATCTCTGTGCCAGGAACCAGGGTCACAGATCAATATCTATGTACTTATGTATGTATTTTCTCACAGCTTATAATACCACCCCTTAAAACAAAGTCTTGGTTCCACCAAAACTCTGAGCTGTCTCCTGCAGGCAGTCCCCAGCTGCTGTTCCCCCAGCCCAGTGGTTTTTGCAGAGCACCGCCCCACCCCGCAGTGGGGCCAGGGAACCTTCCCAATGGCATGAGGGCGCTCTCACCAGGAGAGATAACCCGTGTGGCAGAGGGAGCCAAGGGGCACTGTTTGGCTTTCCTCCCGGGTGCCGTGTGGGACGAGGCTCCTCTTCACTGTGGTTAACGTTGGACTGGCAAGGCCAAACTCATCTTCAATGGCACAGCCACGTTGTGTAAACACATTTTGTATTGCTTCCACATTATGTCAGAAAAAGACTAACTTCAAGGGGCTAATAAGGTATAATGGAAAGTCACCTCTTTCCGTGAGGCCACACGGAGAGGGGACTGAAATAATTCTGCTACATTATCTCCATGCTGTGAGGCTCCCCACACCACCCCCACAGAGTGAACTATGTAAATACGATTTTGTTGAGTCAAGAGACTGAGCTTACATTCCCAGTTTTCACCATGATGTGCGGCAGGGCATGAAATTGCTGAAGGAGCCATGGAGAACAGCGTGGGGTTCAAAATTACTACCAATAATTACCGGAAGGATTTTTGTGAAAGAAAAAAACCCTCTGATTTGCACAATGGTGTTGTCTAAAAGGCAAAAAAACCTCAGAGACAAGTAGGAAAGAAAACATATCATGGTGGCATTCTCCCCTCTTGTTTCCAGAAGATGAAAGGAAGGATTCTGCTGTCTCAGTTACAGTAAAGCTGGGGGTGCATGCCCGTGGGCCTCAGCTGCCGCGGGCAGGCGGACACTTCCGTTGTCCCCACACTGCGGAGAGGTGCTCACGTCCTTAGCTTCGCCTTTCAGAGGTCGAGCCTGGGAGGGAGCGTCCTCAGCAGGTCCCTGGGACGATGGCGGAGAGACCGCAGCAGCAGACTGATGCAGCCTAACGCTTCTGTCTGGTGATGTTCTCACGGCAGCATGTGGTCTTGCAGGAAAGAAACAGAATTCTCTCATTCAAGGGACAGCTAGAGGGTTTTTTTTCTTTTTCCTGTCCTAGAAAGCAGACAATTTTCTGACATCAGAAAACTTCGAGAAAAAGCAAAAACAGAAGCAAACAAAGCCAAAACCCAAAAACTGAGCAGCACACAGATGTTTTCTTGAAAACACATACACACACACACAACAGCCGTGTATAAAGGAAACCAGAATTCAAGCCCCAGAATGGTCCAGGGTATTAAGATGCAAATTGCTCTGGCACCAACATTACCATTACATCTACATTTTAATAAATGAATTTAAATGTTATCAGTGTGTCCTCCAATCATTCATTTTTTATTGTTTATGCTAATGGGTGTTGTGAGTGCTGGATTAGTTGCATTTTAAAGCCCAGAGGCAAAAAGATGAAAATATTATGATGGAAGTAATGGATGAAAGAACACCCTGCTGCTTGCAGTTTCAAACACAGAACTGATTTTTCTCTTAATGTATGTTGCCTTTGCTGGTTTAACCATTCTGACAATAATGGATCTCTATTCCACCGAGACATTTCCCAAGCAATCCAACGTCTCTTGCGTAATGTATTTCTCTCTAGCACTCTCTAAGTCATTCCTAAAATTTCCTAAGATTACAGATAAGTGTGGCAAGTGTATTTGGTTCACTACACATGAATCTATTTAATTTTCATATATAATGGTGGATTTACCTAAGGGTAATAAAACAACATGACAATAAAAATTATTCTCTGTTAAACCTGGCAAAGATTTAAGAGGAATAGAGTGAAGGTTCTAGGCTTGCAGACCAGCCAAGACTTAGAGAATATTTACTCTGGCTGCCCAGGGGACGAGGCACTCTGTTTTGGCCTGTGAAAATACTGGATCTTACCCACACAACCAGAATAATGTTTCCTGTGCAGGAAAGAGAGGAAAACTTGTCAGGCAAGAATGGCCTCATTAGATCTTGTCTTTTCTTTCCCTGTGGCAGAGTGGAGTCTTCAAAAAGCAATGCAGACATTGCAAAGGTCATGAACTTAATTATCTGTTCTCAGCTACCACGGTGGAGTCCTTTTAGATGAAATTCTGATGGGCCAGAGGCTCAGGTTGCCTCCACCACACACAGCCCAGTGACTCCTGACCATTTTGCTGGCAGTGAGGTTCTGATGGGTATTTCAACAACCCGGACACCACACCACAAAGGGTTTCTTTCCCTTTTAGGGTTTGTTTTGTTTTGTGTTTTGAATAAGAAGAGGGTAGTATGGTAAGTATAAAGATCTTAGAGATGCCACATGTGATTCCTTAAAAATAAATCTTTTCCAGTCTAAATAGCAAATTGATCCTTGAACTTTTTACATTTGGCTTGTTCCCTCATTTCTTCAATCAAGAAAACCAAGGCACGGCCTGCCAGCAAATCTCTGTAAGCGAGAAAGGTCAGCACGAAACTGCTAATGGATCTTTCTCATACTCCACGACGGAGAACCTCTCAGGGGAGATTTGTCTCTTGTCGTGGAAAACACGAAATCATCCTCGCGTTTGCCGTTGATTTGGGAGACAGCTGAGATGCATGGCACCGACCCCAAACCTACAGCTCCCTGCACAGCACCGCACGCACGCACACACCCAACAAAACAAGGCTGAAGAAGTGCAGTGACGGGAACCCGTGAGCTAGAAATGTGACCCTTCAAATAAATTGTGGGGTTTTTAAGATATAGCCACCACATCTAAGTATTATGAAAATCGCCAAAACAAACCAGAGGCTAGACTTTGAAACCATGTTAAAATACATGTCTATGTTGAACGTACGTTTATATATATATATATATATATATATATATATATATATATATATATATATATATATATATATATATAATATATACATATTCACTTTTTTATTATACAGGAATAGTATTAACTCAAAAGGAGCTAAACTTCACATTAGGTATATAGTGTGCACCAGCATGACGTAGAGATTTGGATTATTATTACTATTAGCCCCTGGTAAGATTCTGACAGTTCTCTTTTTTAAGGTTTTTTATTTTATTTATTTACTTACTTACTTACTTACTTACTTACTTATTTACTTATCTAATACTGTTGACAATGTTACAAATGCCCCCCATTTCACCCCCCCCCATTCCCCCTCCATCAATTAATACAGGACAAGCCAGTGTTCTGAGCCCCAGGTTAACATGCTGACAGTGGGCATCGAAACCCCAACACTATGGAGAAGGAAGAATCCAGACAGCTAAAAGCAGAGTGCTAGGAAGAGAGTCCATCTTTCAGGGCTACCTTTTATGAACAGATTCCTCTTTTCTCCCTCTTTTTCTGAGTGCAGAAATGGAGATCTAATGAGAGGAGATAGAAAAGTACAGCAATGGCACCACCAGCCTGGATACATTTTACATTTGAAACGGTACTATAATCCCTGATTTTAATAACGGCGCTATAATTCTATGTAAGATGTGAACATTAGGGAGTGCAAGTTATATGGAGTCCTCTGTTCTGCTTTTGCACCTTTTTGTGGGCCTAAAAGTATTGCCAAGTACAAGGTTAAAACCCAGTGCTGCATGTGCAGGACTTGAAAAAGCAGTTGGCGAAGGCTTCATAGAAATCCAGAGTCAGTGCGACCTGTCTCTTTCTAGAATGGCTATTGAGCTAACCCTTGTGGCCCCTGTCATTATTTATAAAAAGTTAAATGCCCTCCTGGGGACTCAGTAACTATTGCCAGTGAAAACGTCAAGGTGTCACAATGTAAATCAATGTAGATTAAAATAACACAAAACGTAAACTAAGACAAGCAGTTCATCAAGAACAGCACAGTTTGCCAGATGACCCAGAGACTGAGGAGGAAATGCTAAATTCGCTGTGAACATGGATTTTATTAGCAATCCATGGCGGGGAGTGGGGGAGGAAATCCATGGAGTGTCGGAGGAGGAAATTTGGCCAAAAATGAAAGGAAATGGATATCTTTGGGCTCCTAAACTTTTTACATGGTCTTTGTAATTCACTTCTGATCAATATGCTTATTTTTAGTCAATTCTTATTTCCCCCTCAATTCACTAATATTGAAGTTGCATTAATGTTTCCCACCCCTATAACATGGCAATAATGTTAAAAAATTGTATAAAGTACTTTAACATTTACTTTTTAATTTATATTATTAGTCTTTTATTATCAATACCATTATTTTTATTTGATTTTTAAAATAAAAACCAATAAAATGTATTTGTTAAGGAAACAGACATACTATGTTTCTTGGCATTCTCAATTTTCTAGTTATTAAAAGTTTATAACTAACACTAAATTCCTGTTCTTTTGCCCCAAATTGTGGCCCCAAAAGTCATCTGGGAATAGGAAAAGCAGTGAGTGTAGAGGTTGGAAGAAAAAAACAAAACTTTCATAGCATTTTCCAAACATTTGAACAGCAGAGGAATTTTTACATTCTTTTTGAAACACATGTAGGCAATAAATGAATGAATGGATGAATAAATTATATTTCCAAAAGTTCGCTCCAGGGAGACACTAGGGTGTGTGTAGGGGGGTGGGGGGCAACTGGAAGAGGAAGGGCTGCCTGAACTGCTTAGTCTGGCCCAGACTTTCAGAGAATTGACAAATGAGAAGGTATTTGTCACAAGCATTTGTCTGATGTGGTCTTTCCTGTGAGTCAGCTGGGCAACTGCTCTGCTGAGCAGCCCAGCACCAAGGAATAGACAAGAGTCACACCCGGTAACTAAGCTGTTTATTCAGCTTTTATTGAATGCAGGTTCACTCAAAGTAGAACATTAACATACATTAATATCTGACTCACATTCTAACAATAGGGGATGATGAACCCAAGTCCCAGAGTCTCAGTCTGCAGGTCTGGGAGACAACACTGTGGGCAAGGGACTAGTCAGCGTCTTTCAAAGAAGGATCTCTGGAGCCAGGTGGCCAGTAGGGCAGACGAAGTCCTCAGTACAGCAGGGCAGAGCCTCTGGTGGCCGACGCCAAGGGAGACCAGTGTGGCACGGAGTGGCACTCTGGTGTGTGGAGCTCGGCTATCTCAGCAGTGGGCTGGAACTTGCCCCAGCTATATCTTGACAGTGGTGTGTGCCCCACCCTTGTGGGTCTTTTTGATAAATGTCTTGGCACCCCTGATGCCAAGTGGGGAATATGCCCAGGAGCCTATGGGTTGTGCACGGTTGTTCTGCTTAACACTCCCCCTGGCAAGTGTGGAATTTCCCCAGGAGCCTCTCTGTGGGTGGTCCCTCTCTGCAGACCTGTCTGCTCTGATCACAGTTATATGTATCTTAGGTGTGTCTCCTTGCCAGATGAGTCTGTTCTGACTGTAGTTTCCCTCTTGTACCAAAGTGTCATGGCTGACTGGCAGCCATCCTGGTTGACACGAGTGGCTCCGCTTTGTTTTATGCACTCTATGCCATCTTGACCGGACCAGTGCCATTGTATGGGCCCTGCTCTCCACTATAGTACAAGACACAGCAAGAAAACACAGATGTTCTCAGGCAACATGAGCCAAAGGATGAAATTATAAGCAGAGAAACTGCCAATCAGCAAAATATTTGGAAAATTAGAATTTCTAGCCATGTGAATATTCTGCTTAATTCACTTTAATTAGATTTGGATCAGCAGTTTTGTTTTGTTTTAATCAACAACATTTAATTCTTATTAAATAAAATTTGGTCTTTGTTTAGCTATTTAATAGAACACGAAGATCTAACAATGCTTTTGTGTGATCCATTTCCCCATGTAACACATACTCATTGAGTACTTGCTGTATTCCAGGCATGGAATGAACAAAACCGCCCAAATGCCTGCCCTGGTGGACTTTCCATTTTCCGGTTAGTGCAGCAAGTATCGGTGATCACGAAGATGTTCAGAGGTGACTTTTAATTTCTTTCAGTTCAGGGACTTGAACATGTGTTGAGAAGTGTGAGCCTTCTCCCTTTAAATTAAAGAAATAAAACTTTTGAACATACACATTCAATTTAGTCTATCTCAGTATCAACTGTGACTATTGTGGCCACACCCTCTGAGATTTCAGAGTTTTTGCTCTGTTTTTTGAGCTCTGAACCTATAATTCATAGATTTACTAAAACAAGATTCAGACAGATAAACACTGGGCTACATAAATTAATTCCAGATTATTTCAAAGAACCACTGAGCTGTGTCCTGGAAGGCTAATGTTTAGGTATGATAAATAACAACAGAAACCCACTGACCTTTGTTTTCTTTGAGTCAGATTGCTGAATGCCCTGGCATATCTCATTGATTGTTCATGCCTTGGAGTATTAAACTGGGTTAAATTCTATTCTAATACACAAAGTCATGCTTTTTAACAGAATGCAATTAGGAGTTGCACCGAAACAATACTGGCTTCCACCAAAAGAAGAAAATGCTCCAGTAAGTTATGTAGATTTCAGGAGAGCCATGTTTAGAAGGCACAGCTTTGGGATACTAAATACATCATTTTTAGCAAAAAAAAAAAAAAAAGGCAGATAACATTTAGATAAAAGGATAATTAAGAAACACACTTGGTTGCTGAATTGTTTTGTCATGAAATTAGGCACTCGGATTTCTGTAGCTCAGAAAAAAGAAATTTATTTACCACTAAATCAAATTTATTCACCACTAAAAAGCCGTTTGCATTTTAAAGTCGTGTGAGGAGAAACTGGCGATCTTTTCAGAGACCGTGCAACCTAATCCTGAGTCGTGTTCCCCTGATGGGAATACAAATTAATCTTACAGGCCAAAGGGGCAGTGGAGGGAGGAAGAGGAGGAGGCGGTGAAGATCACCAAACATTAAGCTATCGACTTTAAACCAGCCTGCAATTCCCCTCTTGCTGTAGTCATTGCAAAGATTTTGTCATTAACAACAGAGAACGGTGCTGCCCAACGATTAACTTCCTCCATCTCCCTTTCTCAGCAGAGCCACTAATGTAAAAGCTACTGCTCCCCGGGGGAGTTTTGAAGAGCAAGTAAGGCTTTAGGAAATGTTGACTAGTCTATGTCTTTGACACCAAGTATTGTCTGAACTGTGATGGTCACAAAAAAGAAAATAAAGAAGAAACGTCAGAAGAAAGGAAGGTAAGTAAGGAGGAAGGGAGAGAGGGAGGATGCTTCCTGTTCTGTATATACTGTAAACTGTAGCCTTCTCCCCTCCGTCCCCACCCCCGCTGAATGAAGAAAGGAAGTGACCGGCCTGCCTAAGCTGGCAATCCTATTACTTTCATAAAAATCAGCACCTTATTTAGGATGCGTATAACCAAACCAAGTGTTTTCATGTCATTTTTTAGACACTCCCTAACAGTTGATCCATTACACCCCTCATTAGATTTCTCAACCTTGGTTTTCATAGCCCAGTTTCTTTGGTTTGGATGGATTATTCAACAATCAGGAGACCCCTAATAGACGCCATGCCAGACTCTTCTGTTTGATCAAACTGTGATGAGTTAATGACTTCACAAAAATGTGTTCTAACCCAAGCCTCCCCCGGCACACGGACTTCTTACCTGAATAATATTTTCATACTTGGAGAAGAATAACAATGACAGAACTTTAAAAATATTGGATTTCCTTCCTTGTCATCCTAGCTGAAAGCTCTTAATTCTCCATAGAGGTTTTTAAAGGAAATAAGCAAGTATAAATCACCTGCCAGACCAAACTTAACCTTCACACACTTAGTGGGCTGTAGGGATGGTCTTTTCTGATTAAGACTGTGCGTTTCCCCTTCAGGGGCCAGTGAATAATTAGACAGTGGAAGCAAGGCAGAAAGCTAGTCTGCAGGCGTGGCTGGGTGACCTTGAATAAGCCTTACCCTTTGCTTTCAAATTCTGTATCGCTAAAGTAGGGAAAATAAACTCCCAGAAGCTTTCTGAGATAGAAACAGAGAGGTGACTGGGGCAGAAGCACAGGATTTCTGCGAAGGCCGTTAGAAGCGGGAAGTTGAAGATCAAAAGGAGTTGCCTGCTCACACGCTGGAGTCAGGCAGGACTAAACTTATCATTGTTAATGGGAAATGTGAGTTGTAAACTCAGCAGGTATCACACAGGTTTTCAAAACAAGTTATCCATCTTGATTAAAAACAGGAAAAAATGAGTTCTAATGGCTATATTGCTTAAAAACAAGTTTTCTCAAAAACACTACTAAAATCCGGGCTATAATTCCTTGTCAGAAGTACTGTCTTATAACACATTTAACAGCATCTCTGGTAAACCCATCTACCCACTAGATGCTAACACCTGCTCTCCAGCCACCACAACCAAGAATGTCTGCATACAAAGGAAAGTGTCCCTTGGAGAGCAAAATCACCCCGATTGAAACCACTTACTTTGTTTTTGTTTTACAGATAAGGAGCCATTTACAATGTTTTAATATTTGTGTGAAACTCTCTGGTCCAAACTTCTGATGTTTTGATGTAGCTCATGGAGGCATCTAAAGGTTCTCATGTGAGGGCCTGTCGCTTTAAAAGAGCCTTCCAAGCATCTGGGAATATGATAAGTATACTAGACTTGAATGTTTGGAGAGGCAATGCTAGTCCTTGGACAGAGATCATGTATTTCCTATCTATGCTACATACCAGCTCCTAGCATGGTGTTAGCACATGCTATGCTCTAAAGTAAGTACTTGGATGGATGGATGGATGGATGGATGGATGGATGGATGGATGAAGAAGTAAAATAATAAGGAAATCTACCTAGGGAGATACAGATTTATTTTCTTTGGGTGTGTCTAGGTACATACCAGGTCTTTTACCTGCATCAATTTACTGCAAAGAGCATCCTGTGATCCAGGAGAATTAATGCGTCTGACTCTGAAAGAAAATTCCACCGATTTCCGAAGTGGTACTTAAATGACCAGGAACTGCTGTTACACTTTGGGCTTTGCATCCATTCTGCAATAAATAATGCTGCTGCTGCCGCTGCTGCTAGGTTGAGAATTAAATCAGCCGTGGCTCTAGTCATGAGAAGCAATGCATACCAACAGGCACATAAAAGCACCAAGGTGTAAAAATCTCTTCTGCAATCCGCACTACTCTGTTCCTTTGCTCCACCATCTGGGGACAAAGAGCGGAAGGTGGGCCAGCTGTAGGTGCGATAAAATGCAAGCTTCTCAAGGAAAGCTCTCAGCTCAGATTGCACTGAGGTTCCAGGGTTGCCTGAGGTCTATAAACGCAAATTCCTTTTCCACTGCAGTAATTTAATCTGCCATCGTCTATTGTGGTTGGCCAAGTTTGCCTAAATTACCCCTTCTGTGACGCTGAAACTTGACCTTGTGGATTTGTTTTTGGAAAATTCTTTTTATAGTCTGAGATCAGTTGGTTTCCAGTTTGAAGATATCATCTTTATACTATATAAATAAACAGACTTCTGAGAAAATACCCCCTGGCTCAGTGGGCTTGGACTTTTCCTCAACAACAAAGTTGAAGCCTGGAGCGGGGCTCGGGATGGGCTGTTTCTGATGTTTCGATTTTGTGGGAGGCATTTTTATTGCTACAAAAGTAAGTAGAATATCCCCACTGGTCCCAATTACCATGGCCCCTTCATTAATAGATCCTGCCAACATTCCCTCTCCCCTGTGAGGAAAAGCCGTTCACATCAGGACTGTTGGGCTCCCACCGACGAATGTCTCAGAGGGACCTTCTGCTTCCTGGAAATCACTCTGTCTAACTCAGGGAAGAAGAGATCACCTATGATTATTTTCAATGGCACCTTGTGCTCAGCAGGCCAAGCCAAGAAGAGGACGTAATCATCCCTTTCAACGACCAAAATTGAGTACCGAGGCAGAAACCACAAAAAAAGGAAGAAAGCATTTAGAGCATTGGGAATGTGAAAAAGAAATAATTTAAACATCTAATAGTGTTGCCTTCTGCCTCTGTGTGAAAGGCCAGCTCTGCACAATCCAGCTGCATCTCCTGCTCTCTCTGTGCATTGTGCCCTGAAGCTCCAAGATGAGTAAGACCAGGCAAACAGTCCCTGATCCTCCAAGATTTAAAATGCAGATGTGCAGTGGTGGAGAAATAAGAATTATACATAAAGAACAACACAGCAGGCAGAATCTGGTGGCACAAATACCCGAATGGCTCTAAGATCCAGTGATGAGAAAACGTATGCATTTTGTGGGGGTGAAAAATGGCTTTGTGGCATCTGAAATGGATCTTGAACAATGGATCAGATTCTCACAGGAAGAAATGGATGTGTATGGCAGGGAGGGAGGACTGTGTTTCGTGTGATACAGAAAATGAGCAAAGCACAGATGTGGGAAGTGCTCCGGAGTAGGACCAAGAACAGGAAGAAGTCATGGCTTACTGGGACGTTGCATCATGCAGGGTCCATTTAAGAGAGAAAAATCACATCAGTTATCTTGACAAAGAGAAGTTAATGTAAGAGGTGGAAAAATTGGGACAACTGTAATCGAACAATAAAAAAAAGAAGTTAACGTAAAAACAGTTAACTAATATGAAATTCTGGACTAGGCAGCGAGAAGGCAGTGCTGGGCTGCTGAACCTTACTGAAACCTGAGGCGCAGGGGAAAACTGTGCACCTTATGCACATGATGTTATGTATTTTTAATATGGTGAATTTGTCCAAAAAATTAAAGTAGTTGAAAAAATTCTGGAAAATTGGAAAGTAGGTATACTAAAATTTACAATGTTATTTTAAATTTAAATAACTTCTTATAACCAACACCTAATTTACTATAAGTTTATATCAGCTTAAGCTGATACAAAATTATTCAAGATTATCCCTTGAACAGGAGAAATGGTCAAATAGGGCAATTTTCTCAATTGAAAATGAAATAAGCGAAAAAGTAGGTTTCGAAAATACTTTTATGAGTTCATTTCTATTAAAGCCAGCAGAGTTTTCTGTTTTGTTTTGGTTTGTTTTTTGTTTGTTTGTTTTTGTTTTGTTTTTTTGCCTCAGACTCTGGTGTGGATCAACATGGTCTCCAAAGTGTTGATATTTTGCTCATCATGGTTTGTTGCATTTAAGTTTGATTTTTATAAATATTGTCCTAGAATCTAATGTATTTGAATTCCTGAGAATTTGAGTGCGCCCTGGAATTTTGTGTCTGAGGTGAAGCCTCACCTCACCCTGGTCCCTGCCCAATGAAAAGATACCAGGAGGACTCTGAGTTATCCCTGCTGAGGTGAAGCAGTGCTCCTAGGAGCAGACAGCCAGAGGGCAGCACCCAGGAGACAAACTGGAGGGACAGTCCCTTCTTGTTTCCAGCCCCACAGTGTCCCTCTACCGCCCCCTATGGGTAGAGTCTAACAGGGGTCCTGCAAACAAGGCAGAAATGCAGGTCGCAGACTGTGGACCCAGCACCACAAAGTCAACCACACAAGGGCGAGTGCATAGCTAACTTAGTAACTGGCACACAGCTGATCTCCTCTAGTTGGATCTTGAAGGATAAATAGGATAATAATAATCGCTTTTCAGCATTGTGCTAAGCTCTTAACAACATCACAGAGTTAACACATGAAAATGCCCGAAGTCCAACCTATTTCAATCTCATCCAAAGCACATGCCCCCAACCACTACGGCATAGTCCTCTCCAGAAGGAGAGGACATTTCAGGCAGAGCAAACAGAATAGAGCAAGACAGAAATAACATAGTGCATGATGGAAACAAGTGGTCAGTGCTAATATGTAACTAATGTTATATATTAATATAACATTACTATAACTATCTTCGTTACATTAGTATTAATATTTACTTATATTAGTGTTAATATAACTAATGTTATCAAACATCTATTATGTGCCCAGCATTTTACTATTTTATAAAAATTTATCTTATTTTTTTTATTTTTAGGTTCTCTTTTTATTCCCATTTTGCAAATGGGGAAAGTAAATTATAGAGTATGAATTAAGTTTGCCCAAGGTTATTCAACTCATAAATGAAACAACCAAAATACAGATACAGACATTCGACCCCAGAGCTTTTCCTCTTATTCACTAGCCACACTACCTCCCACAGAACAGAACAGAAAAGAAACATAATGTGAAAAATATGGAAGAATTTGGCCATGGAGGCCATCCCAAGGTGCATGGGCTTTATTCTCTCTAGGAAAGGGGTCTGCCAAAGCATTTTAAACAGTATTAGTTTTGTGTTTTGGACAAATCACACGGAGTCCAATTTAAAGGCTGGATTTTACATATACAAATAGGAATTGGAGAAACCATTGGGAAGCTACTGGAAAGATTCAATGAGCAATGAGTAGAGCACTGACAGTAAAAGTTGAGAACAGAAAACATGATTAAGAGATGAGATATTTTCAACGCTAATGATCTAATGTGGGTGATGAAGGACAGGGAAGAATAATAAACTACCAAAGTGTCCTTTGGGTGGTCAGTAGATGTGTGTGCCAACCACTGATAGAAATATCAGAAGAGGAACAGTCCAGTGCAGTAGGTTACCTGCTTTCTTTCACCATTTGAGTTATCGGGAGATTTGAGCATACGCAGAAGTGTAAGGCAAGCCAAGTCCCTATTTTCTTGGCTATTGAATGCCAGCTAAGGAATTTTAACTCGACTTTACTGGAAATAAAAACTCAAGCTTTACTAGAACTGAGAAGGCTCTGACATTTTACTGTACTTTTCAGCCAACAAGTTGTCCTTCCACAATTTCATAGATGTGGACAGGAGACACAAGACTCCTGGGTCAGAGAAAAAGGACTCTGTTACTCACAGCATTTGTACCATTTCCCCAAGACCCAAGTCTCATAGGACAATGTGAAGAGAGCCAGACAACACCTATATAAGCAACAGAGTGTATTAAAGAACCCAAAGCATAGGGAACCCATGTATTTTATAATGAACACTAAGCAAACTTGCTTCTTTGCTCCACAGGGAGATACTAGCTTTATCTTTCAAAGCTAGGCAACCCCCCCACCCACCCACCTTCGCTCTGGAGGGAGACACTATCTTTAGCTTCCAAGCCAAACATCCTAGACAAGAAAGACTAGAACGAAGACAGCTCTGCTCACAAGACATACAGAAATATGAGAGGCCTATGGAGATGTGTTTCTCAATAATTACCAGTAACTATTCTTACCATTTCCAAGTGACTTTATAGAAATCTTGGCTTTGGTTTGGCAAGCACATGACATAAAAATAAGCAGAAATAATTGAAGTGGATTGACAAACAGAATGTGTAGTAATAGCTAACATAAACTAGGTAGATAAATTCACTGGCAAATAGAGGGACGACCGTAAATGCAGATCCCAGCAAGCCAACTCCGCAGTGCTTTGGGAAGTGAGACACAGGGGCCAAGAACAGACTGCAGAACAGATGCTGCTTATCTCCAGAAGAAAGAACAAAAGAATTTAGAGGTGATTTGCTTTTTGGGACTGACATTTGCAGTTCCGTCTGCACCAGGAGAACACCCCAGAAATTGGAGACCAGTGATTCATATCCTGGCTGCAAAGACACTGCATTAAATTTAGGATTTTAATGGATTTTAATGAGAGATAATAATCTCATCTTCTAATCACACTTGACTGACTGAGTCTTTACATACGTTATCTTATATGCTCTCAATCAGCTAGAGATCAATATAATAAGAGAATGCAGGAGGCGCACCAGGAGCTGAGAAAGGTTTCTCTTCTTTTTTGCTGGAAAAAGCCACAAACTTTTGCTGAGACGGATGTTGCTAGGCAACCACTAACTTCTTCTATAGGCTTTGGAACTAGATATTCTTGCTCTCTAATAGAAAGAAATATCAGGATGAAGGCACAGTACAGAGAAAAATGATTTGCCGGTTAATGGTGGTGAACTTGCCTGCACCACGAGGGTCATTGGTCATTGGGTTAGCTCTAAGGAGAGTCGTGGGTCCAAGGCAGGGCTTATGCACGTCAAATTTTGGAAGTTTTTTTAAAAACTTATCTACACAGCTGTAAAATTTGATTTGCCTTTCAGAAATCATCAATCAAGCAAACATAATTACAGCATGGCCCCTGGAGGAACCTGTGTGACAATGCTGAAATAATATAAGATAAAAGAGTTCAGCTACCGCTCAGTCTGCCCAAGTTTTTTGTTAGAGTAGAGAAGAATAAGGAGAGAAAGAAAGCAGAAGGTCAGCCCCCTCTGGGCCATGGATTATTTAAGAAAATAATAAGAAGAGGGAATATTAAAGCAACTCAAAACTCTATCCACAAATATTAAACTCAGCCCAGTTACATGCTTTTTTTCTCCCAGTAATATCCAGCAGCATGTACACAGGCAAAGAAAAAAGGAATGATTTTCCATGGATGTGGATTTATGAAACTGGTTGCACTAAAGGGAGGAAGGGGTGTCATTTGTAATTATTTGTGATTATATCATGAACTCAAACATCCAAGCTGGGTAAGAAGGCGAAAGCAGGAAGTGATAGAAAGAGACAGAGTCAGTGAGTCGAATCCTCATGCTATACAGCAAAATTGATCACAATTCTCTGCATCATCTCCTTCTAGCAAGAGGTGGAATTCATTTTCAAGCTCTGTAAATCTCTACCAGCATCATGACTTGCTTTGATTCATAGCAGGAAAGATGTGCAAAGCCCAAACCTAGACCTCAAGAGCTTTGAATGCTTTTTCTTCCATTGATTTTGGAACTCTTAACATGACACATACAGAAGCCCACACTGGCCTGCAAAGAAGCCACGTGGAGAGATTTCAGTCATCCCGGTAGTTCCAGTTAACCCAGTTGAGACTGTCATAAACCGGACAGTCTAGCCACCCCAACTGCTGACCACAAATGCTTGGGCAAGCATACACAGCCAGGAGATCAGCTGAGCCGGGCCAAGAGTTGAAGAACTTCCCAGATGAACATGGTGCAGATTGTCAACATAGAGAATCATGAGCGAGATAAATGGCTTCTTGTTTTAAGCCACTATGTTTTGGAAGAGTTGGTTATGTAGCAAAAGCTAACTTATATCCTAATGAGGATTGTTTCCATGGGGTATTGTAAGCCAGTGAGCTATGAAACTCAGGAGCTGTGCTGGAGAATAGGATATGTGAACTCGTAGTGTTCACAGTAAAGTGTCTGTTGAAGACAAGGTCCAGACCATTTCCATTCTCAGCCATGTGGCTAAGAAATAGTAGATGAAAAAAGTCTTTGGGAGTGGGGAGGTTAAAAACATTTAGAAGTTAGAATGATTCATCACATATTAACATCAGCAAGCATGATGATAAGAGCAGGAATAGAGAAGTTTGGGTGTCAAGGGCAAAAAATTAGTGAATAATCAAAGTGACAGTAAAGTGGGGGCAGATGGTAGAAAAGGCAGATGCCACAGGCTGAAAGAGAAGGTGGCGTTCTATGAATGGGCAGTGGACCGATGGTCTGTGATCGACTTTGGAAGGTAAGAGAACACGCACTTAGACACTGACTAGCCTGAGGTATGGGGTGGGGAAAAGTGAATGTCCTGTGCCTGAGAGGGATGCAGATAAAGCAACATCCTCCGAGGACACAGTTGGTGTTAGAGAGGGGAAATCAAGGCTATAAGAAGGATGATAACGAGATGGAAGAGATGAGAACTGGGCATGGAAGTCTTGCTCGGCTGCAGAAGGAACTAACCCCTGGAGGTTTGAGGAGGTGACAAGTGTAAGGTTAGGCCACATGTTCCCAGGGCTGGACCCCAGATCCCAGAGCAGCGTGGGTGTGGTCTGTGACTGCACAGCCCTGGGGACCAGACTGCGTGATGAAGGCATGAGGCCAAGAGCTCGCTGGAATAGAGGTGGGGCCAAAGGAGGAAGAGGGCTGCTGCTGTGTTTCAGAGATGGGGTCTATGAGCCAGTTGAAAACAAGAGTACAGAAATGGACTTCAGGACAAAGTCCCCAACGACAGTTCTAGAAGCTTAATGTTTTAAAAAAAGCCCCACAAGTTTGGAGAATTACATGGTAAAATATGCCACATAAATGAGATTCTTATTCGAAGAAAGATTGAAAAGTGGGTCGGGAGAACTCCCACAGGAACTCAGTCTATACAGGACATTAAAATGCGATTGGGAAAATGGAAACCTTACCGGACACGAACTGAGATGAAGAATAAGGTACTTATTCGACCTCTCAGGGGATATGCCACGTGGTGGGGAAGAATACTTCAAGGAGCTACTATTGATGGGTTTAGGGGTGAGACAAGGCCCCGAAACCACCTTCTAAGGGGAGTAGATGTGTTTCTCGGCACCGTTTACTTAGCGATGTGGGTGCACACGTTTGGGGCCAAAGCTCAGCTGCTTGGAGGAACAGCAGACACTGAGCATAGACCCCCATGTTCCCTCTCCTTTTCCTTTCCCTTCACAGCACTTGGCCTCCCCTCTACCTATGTTGGAAAATTATTTAAAGAATATTTGGAAGGGTGTCACACTTAGTATTCTGCCTGTAATATCCACATCTCCAACTGGCTCTGGGTTGTGGTAGCTTGTTTCCACAGCCCAGTGGCATTTCTAAGTCCATCAGGAGGCTACTGTAAACACTGAGCTGAGTAAACTCTGAAGAGTTCCATCTTCCCTGGCTCTTTACAGTCTGAAACAGAGATCGTCAGTGCACTCCATTCAGGGGACGTTACAAAATGAATCTTTTGAGGAAACATACTTCCATTTCCAATCTCTAAAACAGTAATACATCTCAGAGATGATTATCAGGGTTTTCTTGTTTTTTTTTTTTTTTTTTTAGGTTTTATTTACTTATTTTCAGAGAGAGGGGAAGCAAGAGAGAAGGAGAGGAAGAGAAACATTAGTGTGAGAGAAAGGTCAGTTGGCTGCCTCTTGCATGCCCCCAACCAAGGACCTGGCCTGCAACCCGTGTATGTGCCCTGACTGAGAATCAAACCAGTGACCTTTTGGTTCACAGGCCAGCACTCAGTCCACTGAGCCACACCAGCCAGGGTGATGACCAGGTTTTAATTTGGGTATTTCACCTGATAGTCAAGGTCTGGCTTGGTGCAAGGAATTCCTCCTTCTCTTTCCTCTGAGTGCCAAAATTTTTTTTTTTGTATGGTTACGTACTTCTGTTGGGTCCACCATCCAACCAGTACACTGTTTATGGACTGTTTCCTGCATGAGAATGCAAGCTGTGTGGGGGCAGAGGTCACTGAAGCACCCCCCAAACTACGCCAGTGTTGCCTGCCATTTAAACGGTCCTCAGTAAATACTTGTTGAATGAATGAATGAGTAAAAACACAAATGAATAACATATCGAGCAAGTTTTTGAGGATCTTTATCTGCACGACACCTCGCAATCATGCTTAGTGAAGACGCTGAGATGACATAAATCTAGTTTTGTCTAGCCCTGTGGCTAACACAAAAATCACTCAGCGTTTGAAACTGTCCTGAGCACTATCTTCATCAGCACCATCATCTACGAGTGAGGCACTCAGTTAAGCACTTCATAGTCATTACACTTTATTCCATCTCTAACCCTTTAGAGAACCCTGGAAAAAGTAAGTAGGTAGCATCATTTTCATTTTAGAGGTCAGAAGCTGGAATTTTGGGGAAGAATCTGTAGTCTGTTCATCTTTGTGGCAACTTGCAGAGGGTGTTTCCTGCTGAAATCTGCAAACCCGAGAGGTTGTCTGGATGTCCCTGAGGGACCCCCACAGGGGAGGAGAGGATTGAAACACACTGAGCCCCTTTCTCCCACCTCAGTTATTTGTTTTTCCTGTTGAGTTTCTACACCATTTTCACTGAAGAAAGTATTCTAGGATCTGTCGAGGCCCTAACACTCAATGCTGTGAAATTAAGACTAATTAAAAGCAGAGGACAGACCCTAGGTATGAGTAATATGAAAGGACCTAGTGATCTTCATGCATTGGTTATTTGTGTTACTTATGTGAATAAATCTAAAAGTTGAGTTCCCACATAAAAGGCAGCAGAATTATGTGGTACAGGTGCAGGAGAGAAGGTAGGCCTACCTCAACCACTGCTGTGAGGCCACCTGCTACCCTGGACAACAAAAGGGGAACACAAAAGATGATAAAAATGAAGCACCCCCTCAAGCACACTTAAGCTATAATTGAGATAAAATAGACCTTAAAAGGGCATGCAAATTTAGTATTCCCTTCAGAGTTTAGAGTAGAGACATGAGCAAATATAATGGAGTAATTAGAAAACACACTTTCTCCAGAGCAATTACCGAAAAACTTAGCTCCATTTACATTTCCCAGGAACATTTGACAGAGAAACCTTGAGAGGCAGTGTTTCCCCCAGAGTTATCAGGTGGCAGAAGGGGAATGTGGAGGAGAAATTGAAGAACGAGTGCCAGGAGACAGTTATCAAGGCGTAGGAGGTGCTAAATGGGAGAAGCAGGGAGGAATCCACAAAAATTATATCAAAAATTGAAAAACATTGATGCCATGTAGAACAGTTGACTAACCAAGTGCAGAATCACCCATAAACCCAAATCCCTCTATACCAAATCCCTGGCTCAGGGAAGCTGAAAAACAAATTGCTCACTCTTGACAAGGAGGACACAACCTACCCCTCAAAAGTGACAATGACATTGGATTAATTTGTCCCCTAGTAGGCCAAACATTGATTCCAACACATGGGTCCTTGCCAAGGAGGACCTGGCCCAAAAAGCTTGAGTCACTGTGCTGAGATGCATTAACTTTCAAGAAACACCTCCAGGATAAGGAAGGACACCAAAATGCATAAGATGCATAATGAGTAAGATGGTCATCTTTGATGTCAGTCTGAGCAACTCAGTCAAAGCTGGAGTTAAGACTTCTGGCCAAGATGGAGGCATAAATAGATATGCTTTGCTTCCTTGTACAACCAAAAGAAGGACAATAACCAATTTAAAAACAAAAAACCACCAGAACTGCCATAAAATTGAACTGTATGGTAACTCATTCGTAGCAAGCAATGAGTTGGTTGCCTAAGAAAAAGAAGAAGATTAAAAATATGAACTGTAAAATGACAACAAACTCACAACTATAACAACCAAACCTAAATAAAACAAGAAAACAAAACTAAGAAAACAACTGGAACAGGAACAGAATCACCGAAATGGAGATCACATGGAGGGTGATTGGGAGGGTGGGGATGGGGGGAAATGGGAGAAAAAATACAGGGAATAAGAAGCATAAATGGTAGGTACAAAGCAGACAGAGGGAGGTTGAGATAGTATACGAAATGGAGAAACCAGAGAACTTAAATGTACAACCTATGGACATGAAATAAGGGGGTGGGGGCAGAAAATGTTGATAGGCATGGGATGCAGGGTGGAGGAGGATAGAGGGGAGAAAAAATGAGACAACTCTAACAGCATAACCAATAAAATATACTTTAAAAAAAGCTGGAGTTAAAATTCATTCATTCATTTAATTCATTCAACTCGTTAAGTTAGAAACTGAGATAAATGTTACAGACACAAAAATGGATGACATGGTCTAGGTGCTCAAGGACCATATTCGGAAAGGCATTTGGCTGGTACTATGGCAGAAGGTTGAACAGAAGATGGGCAATGGGTCCCTGCAGTCAGAGAGACCCAGGTTCAAGTTCTAGGTCTACCAGTTCCCAGCTGTACAACTCTTGCTAAAATCTCCCTTCGCCTCAGTGTGGAAAGGGATTGTTCCTCCTTCTCAGGGCTGTTTTCAAGACTTTTGTGCTAATGTACAGAAGGTTCTCAGCACTGACCTGAAAGCATAGTAATGTCTAAAAAATAAAAAGTGGCATTTTATTCTTTGCTATTATGTAGAGTATGTTGAGAACACAGAAAATGGTCATGTAGGTGATTTTTCTTTCTCTATTGGGAGATCCTGTTCTTAGTCTATAGTTAACAGCTGCCAAGATACACACAGCAAAAAGGGGCGGAACAACCTCCATGGATTTGAACAACAAATATCCAGTGTGCACGGCTAACGACAGTGCCACAGCGTAAAACAACACCACCCAGGGTTACGCCAGAATAATAGGCCAACAGTCTCCGCGTGGGTCCTTTCTCACAAGTCTCTGATGTATATTAACCCATCTTTTGCCACATTGTCCATTGTATCCTAACACTGGAGCTTTAGGAACCTACAATTGAATTCCGTTTAAAATAAGGCTGTTCTCTTCCTTTGTCACATCAAAGTGTGGAGGAAACTTCCCAAAGGAAAGGCTTCAAAAATACCCTCATTTTAGATCACTCCACTAGAGGCAAGAGAGGATCTCAATAAGCAACTGTAATGAACAGCAGCCTCTGGACATGCTGTCAAAAATGTCATCCTCTGATGGCACCTACCCCTGTTCACTCTCAGTTCATTATTTCTCAGTCTCTGATGGTGACAGAATTGAACTTCAAGAGCTCTCCGAATGAGTCATGTGGGCAAGGAACAAGTAATGACATCCCAAGGAACAACAGCTCTCTCAGGAGTGGCTGACTGGGCTTGGAAGAAAGGGAAAGGCCCCCTAGACTGTGTCAGGGAAGCAGGCTCTGCTGCAGCCAGCCATGCTCTGCTGTGCGCCTGCCCATGTCCCCCTTGTTTTCTCCCTAGGTTGTGCTCCTTACAGAATGGAACCACGTCCAACTGCCTTCTCCCCTCCTCACGGAGGATGCTGTGTGTCTATTGGTTGTATGGTTCCAAAGGCTAACTCGAACTAAAAAGGACAAGCTTCTGGTGATGTTCTCTGGAAAGTGAGGAGCTCAAATAATGTGTCTGCATCTCTCCGAGCTGCTTAGGTCTGTCTCTTTCTTCATGGTTGTTCCATCCATTCCATCCTCCCTCTAAAGGACTGCTTTCTTTGCACACACAAGCCAAGGTCGATTTATCACAAAGTTAATGAAGCTTAAGGATCTCTCACTGCAGGGCCTCTTCCCAATAAATATTCTATTTCACACTCCGTTGTGTGTGTGTGTGTGAAGAGAATTCTGGATCTGCTCCTGCCCATGAAGCGTGTGTTGCTATAGCTTGCACATTTCATGGTTCACGCACCTTTCACTTATGCAGCACAGCCCCAAATTTAAATAGCCTCCACACCCCTGGAGCCTAAAAGAAGTTTGCTGGAAGTTGTTTTTTTTTAAACAAATGAATTTTGCTTTTTAGAGCTGTTTTAGGTTTACAGAGAAATTGGGCAAAAAATAGTGAGAGTTCCCATACCCCCTTTCCTCCCACACACGGTTCCCTGTATTTTGAGCACCTCACATTGGTGTGGTCCATTTGTTACAATTGAACCAAAATTGATAAGGTATTATCAACTGATATCCATAGTTTGCATGAGGGCTCACTCTTTGCATTAGATAGAGTTTTTGAGTGTCAATTCCAAGTTCCTAGAGGAGAAAATCTAATGGGCTTCCTTGTGTAGGTATTCACCAGAGCCAGGGGTGAGACTGCGGGGTCTGCCGCCCACTCAGCAGGGCTGACAACAGGTTCTATGAGGTGGGAGCGGGGTGATGGCTGTAAGTGAGAGTATCACACATACAGAGGATGTTGTCACCACACTGCAGTCTCCTGCAATGCACTTGAAAAAACTTTCTCCCATCGTTCATCTCTGTTTGCGTGGGTCAAAATTATTTCTAAGAATTCATCTGATTTCTGCTTGATGCCATTCTTAATATTCTGAGATGTGATACTTAAAATCAAATGTTGACCAGCTAAAGGAAAAAATTAGTACAATTCTCTGGCCAGGGTTAGGGGGTTATGGAAATAATAAAGCAGAAACAGAGCAGTTTTGAGATTTGAGTTGTCTCACTCCACCCAGAACCAGAATGACTCAGTAAAATGTATTTACTCAGCAGGACAGTCCCATACACAGTCTCCTACCTTTCTGACGAGAAGAGGACACAAAACTGACCCTTGGTGTGTGTTTGTGTCCTGCGGTAGACTAAAGAGTAGTCCCCCAAAGGCATCTGTGTCCTAATTCCTAGAGTCTGAGGATGTGTTAGTAAGTGTGGCAAGGGGGAATGAAGGTGGCAGATAGAATTAAGGTTGCTAATCAGCTGGCCTTAAAATAAGATTATCCTGGTTTACCCAGGCGAGTCCAGCAAATCACGAACGTCTTTAAAAGTGGAAGAGAGGGGCTAAAGAAATCAGTGTCAGAGGGCTGAGACATGGGCAAGACTTGACTAGCCATTCCTGGCTTTAAAAATGGAAGGGGGTCATGAGCCCAGAAATTCAGGCAGCCTCCAGAAGCTGGAAAAGGCAAGAAAACAGACTCCTGTCTAGAACCCTCCAGGAAAAAAACCCAGCCATGCCAACACTCTGACCCACAGCTCAATGAGACCCACATTAGACTTTTCACCTCCAGAACTATAAGGTAATGACTCTGTGTTGTTTTCATTCACTAAATTTGTGGTATTTTGTTACAGCAGCAAAAGGAAACTAATACAGTCCCCAACACTCTGCTATTCCTACAGTGGTTTTATTCCAGGGAGTTGAAGAAATAAGACCCCAGGGAGCAGGGGCACTTCAACGCCTAGGTCCCCTGTCAGTTTCACACCCTCCAGTGCATTGCTCCCGACACACGAAACCCTTAGGAAATACAAACCGAGTCCTAACTTCCATGTAAATGCAGCTCAGCGTGGTATGGGAGTGTGGAAAACACGAACCCCATTGCTTACCCCCTTTCTCTGCTTCCCAGCATGTTTTAGGTGGAGTTTCCGAACACTGGCATAAAGGGAAAAGACTGACATTGGAAATTCTTCTTTCAAGGCACAGCTCACCCATTCTGCCCATGTTTTTGGAATTTAGCAGAATGAATTATTTATGACAGCTGGCACAATGAAAATTATTAGTTCTAGCCAGCTCCAGAATATTAAAGTCCCTAGAGACAGAAATTCAATCCAGTAAAGAGTTCTGTCTGCTGTGACATCTCTGAGCCCAGGGAAAATAATAACACAGATGTACAATAATACACCAAATTTTTTAAATTATAAAACAAAATGAAGCCAAAGGAAACATAATAAAATACATAACTCTCAGAGCCAAATCATTCTAATTGTAAGAAAGGAGAAAAATTTATTTATTTATTTTTAAAGACCTGTATACTCTGAATACTATTCATCATGTAAGTCACATGAAACGAAAGGCTGGGATTGGGAAATTTTCCTGAAATAAGCCCTACAAAATCTGAAGGGTCCCCGGTACCATGGTGGGGGAGGGGCAAGGTCCTCAGAAAAAAGCCTTCGTAACCTCAGTGCCCGTTCCAGGGCAGTCTGAGGGTGGGCTGTTCTAATTAAGAAGATGGTACTCTCCCAAGGGGCAGTGCATGGAAAATCACTCCTGTTTGGACTGATTTTCAGTGGTTTGTGGGATTTGAAAAGCTGTTTCCATGGGGCTCCCTAGTTTCCAGGACAGATTTACCCAGTTTTGAAGGGAAGGCAGAGTGCTGTCCGTGCTAGACAGAGTAAGCTAATGTATTTCCCACTACAAAACATTTCTGGATGTAAGTAATCTGTGGGGTCTTTAATTTTCCAGGAGAGGTCCCAGCTTTGACCAAAGTTTGAATACATAAAAGTCATAATGTGTTAGTATACAAAGTATACTCCTTGCACACCAAGTATGGACTCTCCTGCCCAGGCCATGTACTTACACATCTCTCAATAACTTTCTGTGGTTGGTTGAATTGAGTCACCAAAACCAGATACCTATGTTGAAGTCCTAACCTCTGGTACAAGTGGATACAAGTTTGGAAATAGGACCTTCGAGGATATAATCAAATTAAAGTGAAGTTGTACTGGATTGAGATGGGCCCTGTTCTGAGGACTGGTCTCGTTGTAAGAATGTGAAGACACAGGGACACAGAGACACATAAGAAGAAGTCCACGAGATGCTGGAGGCAGTGGTCCAGTTGCCGACCAAGAAACACTGAGGGTTGTTGGCAAGCATCAGAGGCTAGAAGAGAGGCAGGGAGCAGGCTCTTCAGAGGCTCCAGAAAGCACCAGCCTTGCTAAGCCCTTGATTTCAGCATTCTGATCTTCATAGCTTGTAAGAGAATACATTCTGTTGTTTTAAAGCCATTCCAGTTTGTGATCATTTGTTACAGCCGTCATAAAAAATGAATACACTTTCAACAAGGGATTACTTCAAAATTTGTTTCAAGTCAGTTTCTGGTCGTTCCCAGCAAACCCTCAGAAGGAATTATTATTGTTACCACTCTCAGTGAAAGCCGAGCTGTCTTGTGTAATTGCTGACCAACCAGGAAGATCGTGAATGTGCGCTCTGTTCTTCTGTCAGCACACACAGGGCGTGGTTGTGGGAACCCAAAGGAAAAAGCATGGGCCAACCATTCGGATGGATTTTTACCACACTCACAAGTCCTCTTGCCTCAGGTCACCACACGTGATATGCACGATATAATACACAAGGCATTGTGTAGAGACATTCCCCACTGCCACAGATTTGTGAAATTATTATGCACTCATGGTATGCTATGTATCAATGCATACCACCAGTGTTTACATAAAGAGTTAAGACAGTTACCAAAGTGAAACTGGATAAGAGTATCCAATATTTAAAAACAAAGTTCACGCCTGAAAAATTTTTATTAATCCCACTCATAATTAGTAGAACTTGGTTTGCATATTTATCTTGGGAGACTCTGGGTTATAGCAATCTGTTCATTCTAAGGATCTTATTTGAATGCGTGGCCTGGAGCTTGTAGGGAGGACCCCAAAAAGGAAGTAATGAATCTTTGCAAGTTATTTAATTGCTACTTTTGCAAAATTAAACAGAGGAATGGATTCCACCCAGCAAGGGCTGGTGGGGGGCGTCAAGGGTCTGCTCCTTTTCTGAGAATAGTGTGGGGGTGGTCCAAAGGCAATTTGAACACGTGTCTCAAAAGGACACTTTCTCAGAGGCTCTTCCTACCATCGCTGGCACCAAACGCTTGGCAACAGCCTCTGTGGACCCAGATGTGCTCAGCACTGAGTCTGGAAAAGGTCCCCATGTACAGTGAGTATGTGGGCTGAGTCAGCCCTGACCTCTGTCCTCAGTGCGGGTGGCTAATTTTCAGTGCTGTGTGTGTGGTATATTTGATGTCTTTCGATGAAGCAATATTCTTTTGGCCCCATCCCTCCTTTAGTTATGAAATCTCTCTCCTCCGTTTGTTACTGCTTGGGGTGCTGTATTCAGGAACAAGACTTGGCTGTTACTCGGTTGTTGATTTACTTTTAGCAAGTAAAGGAAACAGGATTCCTGTCCAAAGCTCTGCCTCCTTAAAGAGAGACAGCCATTGCATATGTACACTATTTGGTTGGTTACATGTTGATTTCTTCTTTGCAAGAATTGTATTGAGTTTCTGTCAAC
Organism: Tonatia bakeri; assembly: GCA_004024845.1. Lineage (NCBI taxonomy): Eukaryota > Metazoa > Chordata > Mammalia > Chiroptera > Phyllostomidae > Tonatia > Tonatia bakeri. Next base: position 112,405 of record PVIA01001673.1, on the reverse strand, counting down.
TCATCCTGTTTATTGCTGCATCTGCAGAATACTGTGCTATATTTTACCATTTAGAAAGAAATAACGTTTAGAACTGACCTCAGTTCTCAGTTCTCAGACCTTGAGACCCTTGTCCTAGCTATCATTTTGAAAGAAATTCTTCTTGAAAGAGAAGCCCATACTCCCGCATCTCTTGTTTAGCCCTCAATCCATGGCAACTTGGCTTTCCAAGAACCTCTCCTTCCATTATTCCACAAAAGCTCTCATCAGCATTGGCAAAGCTGCCTTAATTACCAAACTGAAAGTTTTCCTTGGGATCTCCCTTAACCTCACAGAGGCACTTCACCATCTCCTGGGGACGATTTCTCCTCTCCTGGTCTCTGGAGCCCCACACCCCCTCCATCCTGACACTCATTCCTGGTCTCCTTGCAAAGCCCGTCTTGTATCTCTCTGTGATGTTTGTGTCTCAATGCAATTTCATCCTGACTCTCCTCCCTTCCTATGAACTCTTCCTGGATGTCCTCCTCTAAATCTGTGACTTTAATCAAATCTAATTTCACTAAATATTTCTCTCCCATCAGCTCCAGACTCGTATGTCTCCAGCTGTCAGTGGCACCCAACATGCAACTCAAAAAGCACCACACACAAAACTCATGTCCTCTCCCTCCACATCCCACCTGACACTTTTCCTGGGACTCCTATCTCAGGCACTCTTCCAGGTAATGTGAATAAGGCAAGGAATGGAATAGCCAGACACCCACCTTTACAGAGTTGTATGCTAGTTGGGGAAAATGAACAAATACGTACACTACTAAGCATGTAAAACATCAGGTGGGAGAAAGGGCTGGGGAGAACATAGAGCAGAGTGAGCAGCAGGTCAAGGGCAACAGAGAGATGTGTTTTAGACTGTGCTGAGGAACATCCTGGCTGCTGGCATTTGAGCAGAGAGCAGGAGCAAGGGAGGGATGCAGCCAGGTGAGCATCTCGGAGAAGACTCTTCTGAGCAGACGAAGATGCCACTGAGGGGACAGCACGGCAGGCTGGTTTGGCTGGAAGCCTAAGGCATTCTGAGTGGCTGGCCCTGAGGGAGGCAGGGGAGAGTGGTAGTGTGAAACGTCAAAGAAGCAGCACAGAGCCTCTCGATGCGGGACCGTGTTAGGCTGCAGCAGGACTTTGGATTTTATTTGTATTGACACACAGAAGCCATTGTGGACGTGATCTGACTTACATTTTCAAATTATAATTCTGCCTGCAGAATAGTAACATGCAGAAGGGTTTGCAGGGTGGGGGTCATACCTCGGATCACAGTCAGGAAATAGAACCCCCCCCCCTAGGTATTTCTGGATGACCCTGATTGTAACAAAAAACAAAGGGGGTGTTCTTTTTCCTTCCCCTTAGTTCTCAGCCTCTTTCTAGTGTCCGTCATTATCAGGACTAGCAGGAAGTCAGGAGGCCAAGGAGAAACACAGTGTGTGCAGAGCAGAATCCAGAGAACTTAGGGATGAAATAAAACATAAGTCTAAGTCCAATATCGGTGGATTATGTAAATACGAATAGATTGTTTTCAATAGAAAGGAATGCGGCTGTGGCCGTGAGCGCTGGCTCAGGTATTACGGGTTCAGGTATGTGTCTTGGGGGCTCTCTCTGCCGCTACAATTCCAGGCATCACATTCAGAGCACCTAGACGGGAGACGGGGTAGCATCAGCTCCAGCACCCTTCGTCACAATTTTTCCGGAACAGTGGCAAACGGCCACCTCCAGTCGCAAAGAAGCCTGGGGAAGTGAGCGCGGGTCTTGCCGCTGCTCTAGCGGATGCTGGTGGGAGAGCAGCGTGGAGGATCCAGTTGTTGAGATAGACGGTAGTGACCGCCATAGGATCCAAGGGGGTCAAGCTTTTGAATCTAAGAGTGGGGCATTCTGTGAGTGATGCAGCGAATAAGGTTGCTAAAACGAAATACTTCTTACATAAAAGAAGCTTCTACTTGGTTCTTTCACATGCAGTAGATTCTAACAGTCTCACGTGGCTGGTGAGCGTGTAAAATGTAGCTGGTCCAAATTCAAGTGTGCTCCAAGTATGGATCTCAGATCCCAAATCTGTAATACAGATAAAAATTTTAATATCTCCTCACTCATGTCTTATGCTGGTTACCTGTTGAAATGATATTTTGGACCTATTATAAAAATGGATTTTGCCTGTTCCTTCTTACTTTGCTTAATGTGACTGCTAAAGACGTTTAAATTACATCTGCACTCACATTATATTTCTATTGGGTAGTGCTGCTCTGGATCATTGAATGACCCTCCCTTTCTCTAAGGAGAGTCCCTGATCTCCTGCCTCCCAGCTATCTTTTCCTCTCCTGAGGATACCAGTTTTCTACGTCTGGGAAGGTTTTACCAAAGTGCATCTTCCATGGCCTTTGTTGCGCTGATAGCTCAAAGAGGCATATTCCAGTGATGGTCTGAAAAAAACAACCAGAAAGTAGACATAACTCTTGTATATATTTCAAGCTGAAGTAGATAAGAACAGTTATAAAAACGAGGAATTCAAGGAAAAGATTCAAGGGAAGAGTCAAATTATTCAATATCAGTAATACCCTAAGGCTATCAAATGAAACAATTTGAATAACTGGTGGGAGGGGGATCCTAATTTAACTTATGTCTTCAATTTTTTTTCATTAGATGCAAGGAATCATTAAATTCCAATTTGCTCCCAGCTTCTCCACAACTTCACATTAAAAAGTTTCTTCAGTGACTCTGGCAAGAAAACAGATGAGCTGCAATGTGAATTCTGTGGTCAATCTGCTGTCAGTCTGCAGTAGGCAGAATAGCGCCCCCCACAGACAACCATGCCTTAATCCCCAGAACCTGTCAATATGTCACCTTATATAGCAAAGGGACTTTACAGGTATGATTACATCAGTGACTTTGAAATAAGGAGATTATTCTGGATGCTTTTGGTAGGCCCAGTTTAACCTCATAGGTTCTTAAACTAGAGAACCTTTCCCAGCTGGAGCCACAGGGAGATGCGGCTACAGAAAAAAGGGACCAAAGTGAAACACCATTGATGCCTTTGAAGAAGGAGAAAGGGCCATGAGCCAATGAATGTGTGTGGCCTCTCAAGTCTGGAAATATGCAAAGAAATAGATGCTCCTCAAGAGCCCCCGGAAGGAAAGCAGCCCCACTGACACCTTGGGTTCAGCCCAACTGACCCACACCACGTCACAGCTCTCACCTCTGGGGCTGTAAAACCATGAACTGTGCTCTTTTAAAACATTTGAGTTTGTGGCAGTTTGTTCAAGTAGCGATCGAAAACTAATATACAACCCAAAGAGTTAAATGTTAAAACAATAATGTAAGCATTGATTTTTGAGAATATGGTTATCCATAAAACATTTTACCCTTATAAAAATGCTCACCAGCCTCCACTCAAGCTATCAGAGCTGGAAGTGATGGAGGGACCAGTTTATGAGAAATTATTCTAATGTGATGTTCTCCTCTGTCCCTGGCCCCTCCCCCATGAACAGGAACACACACACACAGAAAAAGCCTCGTTAGCGTTTCCCAGCGGATTAAAAGCAGATTTTCTGCTCCTGCTGTTCCCTCTTCTCAAATAATATATAACACCAAGGTGAGGGGGAAAAGTAAGATTTTTTTTATCTTTATGCTTATACCTTATTTTTACTAGCTTGTAGATTGGTTTCTTATGCCTTACAATTTTTCACAGTTTCTTATTCACATTACAGTAGTCATTCTACCCATTCCCATTAAGTTAATGTTAGGTAAACGTTATTGTACTTAAACTACCAATGCCTTGCTCAACATCTTTTGTCTGTGTATGGACATGTGTCTGCGCAAGAGAATTTTGCTGTCAACACCAGAAGGAAAAAAAGCTACGTACTTTGTCTTTAGAATAGGCGAAGTTGAACAAGGCCCTAAATGGTAAACTATTACCTGTTTCATAAGCAAGAGTTTATCTGAAAATTCAGCACTGGGTTGACACGAAGAATCAGAGAACAGCAAAGCATCATCAGGGGTGAGGGGGAGAAATGATAAGGGGATGTCCATCTATTATTAAAGTTTCTTTCACCATTCCTCTTTCAGACCGAAGGAAGACTTGAGAATCTTTAGGGTAGCTCTGACTAATGTAACCGAAAGTCCTTAGGCCTTTCAGTCGGTAAGTGGGTCCAGATCAAATAACTCAAAGCTTATGCATGTAAGTGTGGGGATTCCCGCACATCACCCATGATTCTGAGGAGCCCCAGACATGATGGGGAAGTTTCCTGTCTGGCCCTCTGACGATTCCTCCTTGCCCTGTGTCAGGTCTCTCTGAACTGCCTCGTTCCTGTGCCCCAAGATGTGACCCACTAACCACTGACACAAGGCTGCAGTGTATGAAGGATTAGGGTGGTTAAAAAAAAAAACGCCCCAAATGGAGTTGTTTACGCTAAGCTCCATGTCATTAAATCAAGATGTAACTTAGAATTCTGGCTCTTCCAGAAATGGAATCTTAAACCAGTCGGTTAGGTGTCTCCTGATCAATAACAGTTAGGTAATCTGCCAGACAGGTCCCTGACATCCCACCCCCTAAAGGAAAGTAACCTAGCAATAACGAGTCTGTTTTATTTGCTAGTTTGTTTTGGGCTGGGTGTAACTTCCTCGTTTCTGGCTCCCTTCTGTCTCATTTTTGCGTATCTCCTCAGAGCTCCCTTCTGTCTGCTGGACTGACTGGCCGCCACCTGATTTGAATTGACTTTGCTGAGATAAACTCTTAAGTGTTAAAGATGCCTCCGTGTATCTTCTATCAGTTCAAAAGAGAACAGTTTGCAAGGGGCAGAATCAGGCAGCACCGATCCTAAGGCTGAAGCACCGTTTTCTGCCCCAGGGACAGTCTGGCTGACTGTCTCTCCTCCAGCCTCCCAGTCTGCCATCAAGTCGCTTCCACCCTCCCCTCCCTGCCTTCCCCAAGCTCCAGGGATCTGAAACCGACTCCTTCTGGTCAAAGGAAGCCCACGTAGCAGTGCCACGTTAGGTCACTCTCTTCTTTGGCTGCCTTTGTCACCTTCCCTCTAAACCAGACTGGTCCCAGTCATTCTGTTTTACAACCAAAGGGTGTGGTGAGTAGTTTTTCTAAACCAAAGAATAAAATTTTCCATGAGGTGAATTCTGCTATGCCTACTGACTAGCCAAGGTTTTACTTTAATGATAATATTTTTTCTTCCCCCTGTAATATAGAATATATTTCCTCTATTTTTGTTGTGCCAGCCCTCACATAGTTGCGTTAACATGGGAAGTCGGTTTTAACAAAATGCTATCACAGCACACTGGAAAGGGGCCCTCACCATCCAGCATGAAAGTGCTTTTAACAGGAAGAAAGCATTGGGTCAGATACTAACTGCCTGGTAGGCCCTGATAGGAGGCCGAAAAAGGCAACTCAGAATAAAATGTCCCTCTACTCCTGCATCACATAAATGAAAATGGCAACTCCTGAGTATATCCAGAATTTCTTAATTTCCCTTTACAGGTAAGGTCTGTTTTCTCAAGTATGTACCATCTACAGACCCCTGGATTAAAATAACCTGTACTTCTTTAAAATGTGGATTACTGTCCGGGGCCTCCCTGTCCAAATGAATCAAAATTTTCAAGGATGGGACCTAGGAACATGTATTTTTGAAATATCAATGCAACTTTTATGGACGATCAGACTTAAGAACTATATGCAGAGTAAAGTACCGTAACTACAGAGACTAAACCATTGAGCATTCTGGTAAACATAAGGCATCCCTGGCACTCAGTGCTCCCTGGAATAAAAAAGAGGGGTCAAAATAAAGAGTAACTCTACAGGAGGGAAACCTGACAAATGCATCCTCAGCTGGGCGGTCAAGGTCAACATCAACAGTAATGAGTTATGTTGTTAGTATGCACCTTTACAGGATACAATGAAAATAGCGCTTCACCTCTGTGCTCTTCCCCTCAAAACCCATAATCCCGGTCTGATCGTGAGATAAGCATCAGACAAATCTCAGTTGAAGGATATTCTACAAAAAACTAACAAATACCCGTCAAAACTGTCAAGGTCATCGAAAACAAGGAAAATTTGAGAACCAGCACCACCAAGAGAAACCTCAGGAGATGTGATGACTGACTGTAATGTGTTTTCTGGGTGGGATTCTTGGAACAGAAAACACAGACATTAGGGAAAACTAAAGAAATTCAAAGAAAGCATGGACTTTAGTTAATGATGATGTATGAACACTGGTTCACTAATTGTAACAGATGTACCGTGTTAATGCAAAGGCTAACAGGAAGCTGGGTGTGGGGTGTAGGGAAGCTTGCTGCACTACGCCTTCAGAGTTTTTCTGTAATCTAAACCAGTTCTAAATGTAAAAGTTAATTTAAAACATTTTTTTAATGGGAGTAAACATAAAGAAGATTGATGTAGGCTGCTGTTTTGGCATTTTTTCTAAAAACCAATTACCTAGTCCATCAATTAAAACTCCATGACATACAGGTGAATATCATTAAGATGAGAAAATTGATCAAATGAAGGACATCAAGGTGTATACAACCAATAGGTTTATTCCTTCTGTACAGTTCACCCACAGGGCTGCCATGTCGTACAGTTTCAAAGGTTCTCTTTACACGAAGTAGAAGTGAGGGTAAAGCATCCCTATAGAACTGTGAGGCAGAAAAGACTTTCCCTCCACTCCCCCAGGTCCAATAGCTGAGTCTAGGAAATAAACTTGGCTTAAAAACAGGTAGATGAGCAGGAGAAAAGGTATACAAGTTTTTATCGTTTAGTACTATGTGTATAGAAGCATAACAGAGAAAAAATAAATTCCCCCAAACCAATGACATTTGAGAGCTTATATACCATCTTCATAGTAGCAGGGGAGGGATGAAAACCACATAAATGAGAGTAAATGATTTTTTATGAAAGATGAGTGGGCTCTTGGAAGAACAGATGGGAGATGTGATAATTTGTGGCGAAGTTTGTCTGAGTATGGTGTCAATTTCTAGTCCCTTCCTTGTGATAAGAGCTAATCTTCCTGGTTGATGAAACTCCTCAGAAAGAGTGTTTCTCAGAAAGGGGGCAATTGAATTCCTTCGGAGGATTTGCCGTTAGGCAGCTGGGCAGCTTTGAGAAAGTCTTTCCCTGAACTCGCTGTTGTTCAAGTGCTTTCAACACAAAGTAATCGACACACCAAAGCAGCGTACTTCGTGGTAGCGCTGCCCAAACTCCCTCAGAACACAATGCGAGTACCTATGGAATTGTTCTCACTGCTGGCCCGTTTACCCACTGAAAGTAGAAATCACTGACCCAGTTAGTTACACCTCTAGTGGGTAAAATGTACAGGGAGCAATAGACACATTTAAGTACGGGGCAACTGGCTCGCCAGGTTTACCTCTCAAGGGACTCTGCCAAGAACAAAGAACTGCCCCCAAATGGCCCTGCTCCCCACACCACGAATCCTCTTTCCTCATCCGTAAGTACTGTATTCACCTCCCAACCTACAGCACACTGCTCTCCTCCATCAGTACTTATCCACTGCTCTCTCTCCTCCGCAATTTTTAGACAGTTTGGTCTCCTCTAAATGAGATCCCACTCCTCACCACTCAGGTCAAAATGAGAAGAGAAGACAAAGAGGAAAAGCCCCGGAGGACCTTCTCTCTCCAAACCCCAGCCCATCTGTGGTTACACTGGAGCAAGCACTTACCGGCTTGCTTACAAGGAACTTGCTAAATTTACTGAAAGTTTGCAAGTTGATTGTTAAACTGTTTTACAAGCAATTTAGCTTTTTTTTTTTACTTAAATAACAGATGTTTATTTTCTCACAATCCTGAACCAATTAAGCCTTAAATTATCATGGATGCAGTATTATGCTTCAAAATCAGCAAACACTAAAACTTGAGCTTCATTTTTTCCCCTAGTACTTTCCATCACCCCTTATTTCATAAATGGATAAAATAAGAGCTCAGAGACCTGCTCTCCTCCTCAGTTCCTTGTAAAGGCCTATGGGGGTTTCCTCTGAAGCATAGAAGACAGGAGGGGGTTTTTGGTTTTTGTTGTGGTTGTTGTTTTATTTTATCACAAAAGACCCATTGTCTTGGGAAACAGCCCTATCTCTATTGTCTTGGTCAAGGTCTTTTGGTCTCAAGAAACTGAGTCTTAGTCATCATAGCTCAGAAAAAGACATAGACTTGAAGCAGCAACTGAAAAGACACAGAAGAATCTCAGATACAGCAATGCATGAAGTACACAGTCTGACATTAGCGTGTTCTAGAAACCTAACAGGGCTCCATCACTAGGAATTCCCTGACTGGCCAATCTGTGGCGCAATTAGCCACCAACTGCAGAATCTCTTAGTATGTACGGCTGCCACGGCCCTTGTTAGGTCAAAGTTCACACAAGGTAGCACTCTGAAACCTGGCCAGCACAACTGCCTATCAGATTTATGGCTTGTTCTCTTTCCTTACAGGGTCTTGATAGAAATAGATGCCCTATTTTGGAAACAGATGTCTAAAAAGTGGAGCTCTCACTTGAGTGACAGGAGAGGGAGAGGAGAATCTATCAAATTACACAACTCTCCTTAACAGGTTGGGAATGGTTAGAAACTGGAGAAATTTCATGGCAATCATGCAGTCCCTAGTACATGACAGGCAATGGGGTTAGACAGCCACGCTAAAGGGTTTGCCAAGGATCAATCTGGTATGAATTCATTGTTTCATAAGCAGCTCATGACGAGGGGAAATAGAGGATAGCAGCATGCTGTAGATCAAGCCCTGGAAGCCTGAAAAAGGTCAGGCTAAGTTCAGAGGTTGCACTGCGGACGGTCCTCATCTTCTAGGGGTCCTCTTAACCCCCTGACGTCCTCATTTCCTCTCTGGTCCAGAAGAGGAGCCACTTCCGCCGGAGGTGGAAGCTGGAAGCCTCGTTTCTTTCAAAGACAGCAAGTGGAGGGCAGAGAGCCTGTGGGCTCTAGTTTCATTTTTTAAGAAAAATGTACTTCTGGTCCCCTAAATGGACAACCTAAAAAACATCACATACACAAAATATTACTAATGGTGGCTCTATATTCTAATATTATTTATATTGAATTACTCTTCCTAGGTAGTAAGATTCCCTGGGCTGGTTGTTGAACCTAATGCCTAACACTGTTACTCTGGGGAAATACATTTTAAATTAAACCACCAGATTGCAGCTAGTTCTTTCAAACCAAGTGTGTCCAATCACCCGGCCACTGGAACCAGGACTCTTGGTCAGGGTGGGCTCAACTCCACTGGTCTCCCTTCCTCACCTTGTAAGTACACCTGCAAGTTACAGGGAACAGGACATTAACCCTGAGAAGGGAATCATAAATTATTGTAGCAAATTAATCGAATTCTTGACTGAAGACTTCCCAAATGTAGAGGGCTTCCTATATGCATATGGATGTAGTTCTGTTTTTATTTTTCTCGTTTAACTGTAAACGTAAAAAAAAAAGTTATGAAGAGCATGGCTGTGAAAATTATGGATTTACAGCCAATGTATTCACTATCTAACACTTCAAAAATAATGTTATAAGCGAGTTTCACTGATGAAAACAGCTAGTGGGGAAATAAACTCCATCCGTCTAAGCTGTGCTGGTTGCTGCCTCCTTCGAGCACCTGCTGAGTTCTTTTTGTGTTTGGGTGATGAACACAAGCAGCCAGCTGCTCCTAATCCCTAAATTACAGAGTTTACAGAAAACAAGAAACATGTAGGGCAAGAACACAGGGCGAAAGTGCTGCTGCCAGGCACTCCGTGCATTCATTAGATCGCTAGTCAGTCAGTCACACACCTTTCTGAGCACCACTCTTTCCAGGCACTGTACTTTAGCTGTGGGGATATACTAGTGAGAAAAAAGGAAACATCTCCAGCTCACCATCCTAAAGAAGGAGTTATAGCTAACATTTATACAACACTTACTAGTTTCAGGGTTGTTCTTAGCATTTTCTTATAGTAACCTCATTTCAGTGACCCTGTCAAGCAGGTATTATTACAACCCCCACTTTAGATATGAGGAAACTGAGGTATAGAGAATATAGCATGGTAACCACATGGTCTGACCAGTGAATATATCATTTCAAACCTATATGAGGTCTCTGAAGCGAAGTACCACCAGTGACTCATTTCAAGCTGTGGAACCTCGGATCACAGGTGACTCCCTGTTCTGCGGTGAGGGCCAGATTGGAAAGATGTGCTGCTATGTGGCTTTAGTCCTCAAAAGAATCAATCAAAGAGAGAACAACTGTCTCCCAGACTTAGAATGCCAAAACTCCCTTATGTGTCTCTTTTGGCCTTTGCCCTGTGATGAAACATCACAAGTCATGGTCTTCCAGTTTTTGAAAAAAACGTCTATGGGATTGATGCCTGAATGATGTGTCAGCCATTTTTAGATATTACAGTAAAAACTTCTCTGTAGGAAAATGATTTTCATATTTGCAGAGTGCCCAAACAGTACATTTGAGTTTTACCCTGTAGCAATGAGGATGGGTATGCATTGGTAACATAGTACCTGGGTCACGCGTTCTAATCTGACCACGGGAGACAGTTTTTCCCCAATAGAGCTAAGTGGTACCTTTGTCTCATCAGCACTGTGCTCTCATCAGCCAGCTCACTGGACCAGCTCAGATGCCAAATGCTGTTTCCATGGCAGAGTCTAACTCCTGAAGAAATGTGCGTATGCAGATATTAATTGTGCCAACTGGACTGGATCAAAGGAAACCAATGTTTGGTTAAACGTTATTTCTGGGTGTGTCCGTGAGGGTGTTTCTGGGTGAGATTAGCCCTTGAATTGATGAACTCAGTCCAGCGCGCCACTTTCCCTAGTGTGGGTGGGCATCATCCAGTCCTTGGAGCTCCTAAACAGACAAAATGCAGAGTAGGGGAGAATTCACCCCTTTCTTGACTGACTGAGCCGAGACGCTGGTCTTCTCTGGCCTTGGGCTGAGACCTCTACTGCCAGCTCTTCTGGTTCCCAGGCTTTCACATGCAGGCTGAGCTGCAGCACTGGCTCCCCCGGGTCTCCAGCTGGCAGAGAGCAGATCGAGAGACTTCTCGGCCTCCCTAAGCGTGTGAGCTAATTCCTCACAAAAACATATAGGTATGCTGTAGATGTGTGTGTGTGTGTGTGTGTGTGTGTGTGTGTGTGTGTGTATCTTTATATATCTCTGCCTAATATACTGGAGAAATGACAATCACCTTCTCTAACTTTGGAAACCACAATATAGTGACTGTGAAAAAGCTGAGCTTTGTACTTGGGATTGGGAAAGAATCAATCTGTCAGCATCCTGGCAAGTATTTCTGCTGGTTATGATATCTCAACCAGGTGTTTTCTGGAACGTTTTAGATTGAACTCCAGAAAAGTTTAAAAGAGTCAAGCCCACACTATTACTTTTCTTTTGTGTCACTCTGAAGAAAAATGCATGCAGTATTTGCTATTTACAAACTTGTGATGTTTAAAAAAAATTGGTCTATTACAGAAACAGTTTAGCCTTGTGGTTTCAACTTACCACATGTAATTGATTAATTAATTTGCAGTCTTGATTTTAATGAGATAAAGGAGAATGAGAAAAAGAACTCAAAAGAATGAGAAAAATTCCTACTGAGCTTTATGACATTGAAGTTATAAAAAGGTTTAGGATACATCTTATTAATTAATTTTAATTATTAGAGTTATAAAAACTTAAGTGTCTTGGAAGCTTCATTTATCAAATAATTGATGTATTTAAAAAGGCAATCAAATATTTAAACTGCAGTTTAAATTATTCCAAGAAGTTTGTAGATGAAACCAAGGATTAAAGGCCCCTGTCTTAGTTGCTAGAGTTGATATAATAAATTACCACAACCAGAGAGGCTTAAAACAACAGAAATGTATTGTCTGTGAGTTCTGGAGACTGGAAGACAGAATAAAGCTGCAGGGCCACATTCCTGCTGCAGATGCTAGGAGAGAACCTGTCCCCACCTCTTCCAGCTCCTGCTGGCCCTGGTGGTCCCTGGTGGTTCCTGGAGGTCCCTGGTGGTCACTGGCTATCCCTGGCTTGTGGCATCATCACTCTGATCTCTGCCTCTGTCTTTATGTGGTCCTCTTCTCTGTGTGCCCTCTTCTATCTCCATAAGAACACCCTTGCCTTGTCCTGCCCTAACCCAGTACAATCTCATCTTCATCCTGACCTAAATTTCCCCTGCAAGAGCCTATTCCCAAATAAGGTCACATTTCACATTCTGAGGTTCCCAGTGGGCATGAACTTGGGGGAAGGCTCCATGGCTGTTAACACTTGTTAGACTTACCAGTAGGATAAAATAATAAGATTTGTAACATAAAGATGACCAGGAGCAAGGTCTTTGGCAGTGTTTCTTGAACACACTGATTATTAAAGTGAAAACTAAAGTAACCTGCACTCACGTCCCTCTCAGGGTCGCCAACCACATCAACACAAAATGGTCTTTTCATTAAAAAGACTCGGGCTTTTCCTCCCTTTATTCTGCTCTACCACTTCTCTTTGAAGAGAGCAGAGTCTCTGCCCGACTTTCACCCACACTAACGAATCCTGGGCAAAATGAACACGTGTCACGGAGAAACAGCTTAAGAACAGGGTTCCGTATCCAAGGCCGGAAGAATACCCTGAACACCAAATGGTGCAGCTCTGAGGAACACAGCTGCAAACACAATCCCCCGTAGAGCCAAAAATATATTCTTTAGCTAATTAGAGGAAAGGAGGCCACAACAAAAACATGATTCAGCAGTTTTTGTTATTTTTAGAGTCTTTAGGAAGCAGAATTATAAGGGAGAAATGATTTTCAGGTTTAAAAAAGTCTCAGCTATCTGCAGCATGTCTTCCCAATGTCGAATGACCCTGAGCAGCAGTGACGTCTCCAGTGTTGGCCTTCACGTCACTAACTGATGCCGGGGACCCAAGGCAGAAAGCTGTACATCTGAGGCCTGCCCAATGGGAAAAGTCCAGATTTCCTTTCCTTCCTACAGACACATTACAGCAAAACTCTAGCAGAAATGGTGTGTGGCATGTCTGTCTCCTGGCGCTGGTCTGCCATAGGGCCGGGTAGGTAACGAGGGAGCTTCTGTTGGAAGGGAAGATTGGACACCACTCAGAAGCCCCACTTGGCTTAGAGCTTCATAAGTTCCAACAGACCAACAGCAACAATTCTTGATGGCTGGGCTCCCGAAGGAAGTCTACTTAAAACAGTATTCACCCATAAGAAATAAGCTTCCATTCTAACATTCACTGTATGTGGCTTTTCAAATGTACAGCTTTTTCAGGCAATTATGTCACTTCTCTGCTAATATCCTCATTCTTTGAGAAGACTGGATGATGAATTCTTAGATGTGCAGGTGTAGTTCCAAGTTATCTCTTTAGAAACATTACTGTTCTTTACTGAACAGTCTCAGAACAAAATAACAAGCACGCTCGAGACTGGCCCTCTCCTACGAGGAGCTCCCAGCACTTTGTACGAGATGCCAAAATAGATTCCAGACTGGGGTGGGGAGAAGGAGAAAGCACAAAAAAATAGAAACTTTAATGGGTATAACGATGGGAGAGAATTTTCTAGGAACAGAAGGAAAAATAAGATGTTATAAATAAATCAAAATGCAAATAACAGGCTAGCATGTGTTTTCAAATAAAAAGCAAAGAATAATAGAAGCAGTTAATAGTCTTTGTTCATAAAGAGCTTGAAATCAATGAGAAAATATTGATGGGCCATTACAATTGAGCAAAAGGACTTGAACAGGCATTTCCCAAAAGGAAAAAGAAAAGATTAAAATATGTGAATCAATATTCAACATTATTAATGAAAAAGACATCCATCACAGAAACCATTTTCAGCTATCAGCAGGCACAGATTTAGTGTGCATACATCACTTACTAAGTACTGCTCTGAGCTTTATATCTGCCAGATACTTAACACTTGCAACAACTCAATAATAGTAGTATTATTATGACCCTTGTTTTACAAATGAGGAAACTGAGACATAGAAATGTAAGTATTTTAACAAGATCTCATGGCCAGTAATTGGCTGAGCTGGCTCTGAACCCAATATTCTGGTTCTCTGCTCATGTCTTAACCATTAGGTTGTTCCCTGTTAAGTACAAGCAATAGACTGAATGTTTGTGTCCCCTCTAAATGTATATGTTGAAATTCTAACCCCCAATATGATGATATGAGGAGATGAGTGTTTGGGAGGTCATTAGGTCATGAGAGCAGAGTCCCCACAAATGGAATGAGTGCTCTTACAAAAGGGGCCCCCGAGAGCTTTCTCGCCTTCTTTCTGACGTGAGGACAAAACTAGAAGTCGGAAGTCCGAAATCCTGAGCAGGGTCCTCATCAGACCCTGACCGGGATGGCACCCTGACTTCCAGCCTCCAGAGCTGTGAGAAGTGAATTTCTGCTGTTTATAAGCCGCCTGGTCTGATATTCAGGTACAGAGCCTGCACTGAGTAATACAGTACTGTTAAGGACCACGCAACACCATCTCTTGGACAGTTGGCCGGCAGGCAAATTGGTACAATTGTTATAGTAGGTACAATGGAGCAGTGGCTTTGTGTACAAGTTCTGAAATATTTTTGCATGGATTAAGGTTTTTTTGTTGTTGTTATAAAAAGGATGAAGGCCTTGATGACAATAAATGGCATAATCGCTGAATGGACCCCATGGGCAAGCAACCATGGCACCAGAAATGAGCGCAGAGAAAGGGGTCTCTGTCCTGGGCCAGGGTGCTGGCGAAGCAGGCACGGAGGAAGCACGAAAAGGTGAAGGACTGAATGTGGGTAACTGAGGGAGTCACACTGGATGGCCACCTCTGCTCAGCACCACTGGACGTGAAGTCACTGGCAGAAAGATGATTGTGCGAAGAGGGTGTTAACCCTCAGAAAAAAGACACCTACTAAAAAATGCTTCTGGTGGCTTATTGGGCTCAAATTTAAAACAAAATGACAACAACAAAAAAAACCCACAAAAAAAACAAAGCCTAGCAGCCTTTTCTACACAGGGGCCTCTCACGCAAACTGCATTTCAGAAGCCTGCCCTGAACTACCTGCCTGCCCTGTGTTTCTGCCCTCTGAGTCAGCCCTTATAAAAGAGTCCATGGAATCCTATTTCAACCAATGGGACTGAGGCTTCCCTTCCACAATCAAAGCTGCGTAGCTTGGACCGAGAGTGGCTGTATTTTGACCAGTCAGGAATGTGCCTTTTGGACCAATCCAACTGGAATGATTTGGAGTCCTCATTTGCATGAGAACAGATCAATCAGGAGCCAGGAGTGGGGACTTCTATCCTTATAAGCCAGCTCCCCTCTGGCTCTGGAAGCACCCTTTCCCTTTGCACCGAAGACGGAGGGCTGTGTCTCCCTGGCTGAGCAGAAACACCAAAGATGCCTCACCAGAGCAGAGCAGCGCAGAGCAGCTCACGCAAGGACAAACCAGCGGGAGTACAGCAGAACTGTCTAGCCAGAGAGGGGGCCTGGCCCCAGGGCTGACTCACCACTGGATTGTTTTCATAGCCACGCTACATGACAGTTCATATTTTTGCACAAAGTAGTTTCCTTCTTCACCACACCCTAAATTGGGGATTCCTGTTGGTGTTGAACTGATGCCAATGACCATCGACTGACAAGGGGAAGAGTGAATGTGTAGTGTAATCACTGCATGGGTCTGGCGGGAAAGCAGAAGAGATTAACCTAAATGTTTATGAGATGCACAGAGATAAACTTTAAACCAGGCAATGGCAATTTTCAATGGACTTGGGTTTGGTGGTGAGTGACGGCAGCCTCTGTGTCATTTTGGATGCAGAAATTGGATTGAAGACAGAGGCAGGGATCCAAGGTTCAGAGCTGATGGGAAATCAAGGGGAAAAAAGGAAAAAAGACATGAGGGTTACTGAGAATATCAGCGTCATGCTGGACTGTCAGATTTGGGGTAAATGTCAGGAAATGGCACCCAGGAAGACCTTACAGAAACCCTGAAGGCTAACATGTGTGAATTGTTTTGGTGGAAATTCTTGAAGCACCACTGAAATTGTCAGGGAACATATCGCTATTCTTACAGAAAGCCAAGCATTTAGGAGAAGAAAATGGAAGAAACTTTCTTACTGTCTCTCTACCTTTAGCATTGGCTGGGAAACTGGCTTTCTCTTACTTGATGGAGAAAGAGCATTGCTCCCTTCCTCCAATACTAACTGCAGATATGGTCAATATGACACATACAAGATACAGAGTATCTGAATCAGCCCGAA
The DNA here is from genome assembly GCA_004024845.1 of Tonatia bakeri. Classification (NCBI taxonomy): domain Eukaryota; kingdom Metazoa; phylum Chordata; class Mammalia; order Chiroptera; family Phyllostomidae; genus Tonatia; species Tonatia bakeri. The sequence continues at coordinate 96,159 of PVIA01001673.1, read as the reverse complement.
CAGTTTTCTCATGCCCATTTGAAGTCAATTTTCTGTCCCCTCCCTCTGGCCTGATGATCTGTGTTCCACTATTGTAGATTGTCTGTCTGTCCTAGAAAGTCATATAAATGAATAATATAGTAGGTACTTTCTTGTTCTGGCCTCCTTCCCCCAGCATAATGTTTTAAAAATGCATCCATGTTGGGTGCAGCAATAGCTTATTCCCTTTTACTGACAAAAAGGTGTTCCACTAAATGAATATCACAATTTGTTGACTCAGTTACTTCTTGATGGATACCTGGGACTTTTCCAGTTTGGGGCAATTAATTAAACTGCTGCAGACATTTGTGTGTAAGTTGTGTTAAGGATGTGTTTTCACTTCTCTTGAGTAAAATGCACAGTGGAATTGGTGGGTCTTATGTAAAGTATACGAGTCTGGAAAAAGTCCAGACGTTGTTAATATAATGAGAGTGATTTGTGTGACATCGATGTAACCTGGCAACCAAAGAGTGTGGACTGGAATGCACATGTGTGAACAATGATGACTTCACTGCACTAGTCATTGGGGGGTGGTAGATGCTGTTGAGTGAACATGTGTACTGTGTGGCTGTTGCATACAAAATGACTGAACCAGTGGAGCAACAAATCTGCATCGAATTTTGCATTAAGCTTGAACATTCCTCCACGGAAACTATTTGGGTGCTTCAGAAGGCCGCAGCTATGAGCAACTGGTGATTGGCAGCTTCATCATGACAACACACCTGCTCATGCATCACATCTCGTGCAGAGTTTTTTGGCAAAACATCAAATCACCCAGGTGACTCAGCCCTCTACAGCCCAGATTTGGTGCCCTGCAACTTCTGGCCTTTCTTAAAACTAAAATAACCTTTGAAAGGGAGAGATTTCAGACCATCAGTGAGATTCAGGAAAATATGACAGGGCAGGTGATGGCAATTGGGAGAACTGTGTGAGGTCCTAAGGTGCCTTTTGAATAGGACTGAGGTGTCATTGTCCTATGTGTAATGTTTCTTGTATCTTCTTCGATAAATGTCACTATTTTTCATGTTATATGTCTGGAGACATCTGGACAGGCCTCATATGTCTAACTTTATAGGAAATTACCAAATTTTTCCCAAAGTAGTTGTACCATACTTTTAAAAAACTTTTTCTTAATTTTGAATTATAGTAAAATACACTCAACACACAGTTTACTATATTAAGCATTTTAAAGTGTACAGTCCAGTAGTGTTAAGTACATTCACATTGTTGTCAACCAATACCCAGACCTCTTTTCACTTTGAAAAACTGCAACTCTGCACCCATTAGACAGCTCCCCATAATCCTCTGCCCCAGCCCCTAGCATCCACCATTTCACTTTCTGTCTCCACAAATCTGACCACTCTAGGTACTTTGTATGAGCAGACTCACACAGTATTTGTCTCTTCTGTCTTATTTCACTTAGCATATAAAGTCCTCCAGTTTCATTCATGCTTCCTTTGTCTTTAGGTCTGAGTGATACTCCGTCGTGTGCATGGACCCCACGTTTGTCTATTCGCCCGTTCCTGGACACTTGGATTGTGTCTATTTTTTGGCTACTGTGAAATAAATAATGCTGCTAAGAAATGAGTGTGCAGATATCTTTTCAAAAGTCTGATTTCAATTCATTTGGCTATATACCCAGAAGTGGAATTGCTAGTTTATATAGTAAAAATATTTGTAATTTTTAAGGAACCACCATATTGTCTTTCATATTGACTGCACCATTTTACATTCCCACCCACAGTGCACAAGAGCTTCAATATCTCTATATCCTCCTCAAAACTGGTTAGTTTCTGTTGGGTTTTCTTTTTAAGACTTTGTTTATTTATTTTTAGAGAGAGGGGAAGGGAGGGAGGAAGAGAGGGAGAGAAACATCAATGTGTGGTTGCTTCTCATGTGTCCCCTACTGGGGATCTGGCCTACACCCCAGGCATGTGCCTTGGACTGGGAATCGAACCAGTGACCCTCTGTTTTACAGGCTGGTGCTCAATCCACTGAGCTACACCAGCTGGGGTTTGGTTTTGATCATAGCCATCCTAATGGGTGTGAGGTAGTATCTCATTGTGGTTTTCATTTGCATTTCCTTAATGATTAGTGATGTTGAGCATCTTTCAATGTGCTGGTTTGGCCATTTGTATATCTTCTTTGGAGAAATGTTTATTCCAGTCATTTGCCCAGTTTTTAATTGGCCCAAAGATGGCAGATGGTAGATTTCAGCCAGCGCTGGATTCCATTTGTCAAGTATGCGAGGAAGAGGAGAAGCAAGGGAGTTGAGGGCATTGAAAGGATGAAAATCCATAATGCCATTTAAGAGACTGGGAGAGCTGTGAACACAGAAAAGGGGTGGAAAACAAATGAGAAAATCGTTGTCAGGTCAACGAAATGGAGATCTGAATGCGACTGAGGATGCTGGAATTTACAGGGCAAGTGAGCCTGAAATGCAGGCAGTAGTGGTGTGAACATAACAGGCTTAAAATGGAGATGGTAGATGTAGTAATGTTTGCAAATTAAGTCTGGCCATGACACTGAGTGGCTCAAGCAGAGCGGAAGTCAAGAAACTGGGGAGGCTGGGGAGGGGGGATGTTATGGTGTTAACTGGGACACTTACGGAGATTTCACTTACTGCTTTATCATGGAAAACTTTCAAATCCACAAAGCAGAGAAAAGGGTATAATAAACCTGCGTGTGTATACATCACCCATCTGCAACAATTGTCAACTCACAGCCAACCTTCTTTTATCATTGGAAGAAAATCCAGACACCCCATCTTCACATCTGCAAATACATGAAAATGCATCAGTGAAAAACAAGGACTCTTCTTAAAAACACACCCATGTCACCTTATCACATCTAACAATGAACAATAACTACATAATGTCCGATCAGTCCCACTGATTGTTAAAGTTGCTGGTATCATGATAGGAGTCGGGGTGGAGATAGACGTTGATTGCCAAGACGAAAGGAGAAGTGACAGATTCGACAGCAATAAAGGGGACCAAGGTAGAAGTAAGAATATCAAGTCAGGCCGTCAAAGTCTCAGAGGTGCAGGTGAGACCCCCAGCTCCCTCCGCCTCCACCCAACCTCCACGAAAGGTGGAGAACTGGTTTGGGAATGGCTGTGAGAAGCAAGGAGGAAGACTCTGAGTCCCATATTCTCCCCCTTGGCTACAAGGAGTATAATAACAGGAAATGGTCTCCACTTGAGAGACCTGAAGAGAGAGGAGTATCCACTGGATGTGCCGCGTTTCTGGCGAATTCAGGAAGTGAAAGAAACATTTATCAAAGCGACTGAGTGTATGAGTGTCTCCCGGCTGGCTGCAGACCCGAAGAGAGGAGAGAATGAGGAATGTAGAGAATCGAGTTAGATTTATGCGAGGCATGTTCTGAACAAGACACAATTAGGGTGACAAGACATCCCCAGTTTCCCAAGACTTCCCAGTTTATGTCTATCACCCTGACGTGCAATTTAGTAAGGGTCCAGGCTCAGATAGTGAGTCATGGAATCTCCTTAGACATAAAGGGTGACCGAAAAAGTCTGTTCTCTTGGCAGTGACTGAGTGGGCAAAGATGTGCGGCTCAGTGGGATGTATTCTGTTCTCGCTCCATGAAATCTTGAGGTGACTATGCCCTGCAGTGCGGGTACCTCGTACCTGGGATGGGGTTGTTCCACCAGTGAGGGCATTGGAAGTAAGGTGTGCTAAACTTTGGACCCAGAAATTCTGCAGCTAAAAACTTCTCCCTGAGAGGAAAATGAATACTGCAGATAAAGATTATTTACTAAAAATGCTCATTCCCATATTGTTTATAACAAGCTGGACTCCTCAGAATAAATCAGAGAATATTTAGCCATCTTTAAAGACAGAACTCTACTTCTTTCCAGGGGAACAAACTGCATATAATCGTCCATGCATAAAGTGCTTGAGTCTCAAATAAACGCACGCAATTCTCAGCATCTGTCACTGCGACCTCTGATTTGAGACTTCTATTTGACACCATACAAATACCTACTGAAAGAGGCTTTGATAATATCAGTGAATCTAAAGTACTTGTCAGTTTTTTCTATTTTACTTGAGCTAATTTTAATGCATATTTTTCTAATTATAAATGTGTATTTTTTTTAATTTATTGATATAAAACTGCTCAAAAAATTCTTATTCATGATTTTAAATTCCTTATATTTTTGTTCTTTTTCTCTTTTATTTGATCCAGCTCTAGTTTTTCGTCTCCCTTTGTTCTTTATCATTTTATGTCTTTCATTTCTTTTTATGCTTTTATTTCTGTGCTTATACTTACCTTATTGATTTATCTAGCTCTTGAGATAACTTCTTAATTTGTTCCTTTTCAATCTTTCTTGTTTCTTAAACAAATGTATTTAGGAGAATACATTTTCTTCTAAATGTAGGTATTTGCATCCCACACATTTTTATATACCATCCTTTAATTATCATTCATTTCTGTGTATTTTATAATTCTCCTTTGAGAATTCTTTTTGGAGTGTATTTTTAGAATTGTAGTCATCTGGCTGTTTTTTAAGTGATTTTATTATTCATTTCTCATTTAATTGAATTATAATGAGAGTACATGGTCTGTATCACAATGTCTCTGACATTCACTGAAATTTCTTAGTGATCCAGTGAGTTTGGCCATTTCTTCCACCCACTGCCTGGGGCCTCATTGCACAGAGGTGCCCCTGCAGACATTGCTGTTTGGATGCTGGCTGCTGGGTGTCCTGTTGTCCTGCATCTCCTGTCCCAGGACCTCTGTCCACAGAGATACCCTAATGTCAAGCAGTGGTCACAGGAGAATTCTATTCTGGAGGCAAAGGATCGACACCAGCCTTTGCCTCAACAATGAGCTAACTCTGGCCTCTGTCTTTTGTGAGCAACTTGCCCTCAGATGAAACTCCTAGCTCTCTCTGCCCACAGTCCTGGGCCTTCAGTTCACTCAGCTTCTGCCGGTTCCCAGTCTATGTGGGTCTTGATTTTGTGGGCCTAACTATGTCTTTAAAAAAAATTATTCTTTACTGCTGCTGTGTGTTTGGAACAAACAGAATGTCCAAAAGAATGGTTAGCACCCACTTGAATGAAAATTCTGTATTAATTCAGGATCAAAGGACTTAAAGGAAAAATATGGTTTGAATGGTTGGGATATTTTATTGTAGTTTTTCAAAACTATTAAAAGGCATAGTAACCATGTGCTCTGATAAATAAGAGTTGTTAACAACACTATGTCCAGTGGCTAATAGGTGATATTTTAAAAGACTTTATAGAGAATCATCCCACTAAACATTTCGTTAAGTGTCTTGTGGTTTTGTTCTTTGTGAATACTAGACTTACATCCAGACTCATAGTCTTTTCATTTTTTCCAGAACGCCAACAACGAGGAAAAGTAAAACTTCAAAGGGCAAATATTTTGCCAAACCAGCAGTGGCAGGTACAAAAAGCAGCAGAAAAATAGAACATCAGAAGATGAGTGATGTTATTCCTTGGAGGTTGCTAGGATAATAGATGGGTATCTTGTTGTTTTTTTTTTATGGAATTGGTTTTGCGTAGAAAAAAAATCTATGCCACAAGGAATAATGTTTTTTTCTAAAAACATATTTTTAGTTTTAACTTCATTCCATTTCCAAATCTCTTTGTGTACGAAGCTCCTGACAGTTTCTTCCACAAAATCCATGCTGAGGTGGAAGCTTTCCTTGAAGTCTGCATTTCTTACACTAAATTTAATGAAATATTAAGACTCTAAATTTTAAAACATTAATACCATGTTTTAAAATGTTTGTGCATAACTCAAAGCCTTATGTCTGAGAAGTTTTCAGGCCAGAGTTTATCATACTGAAGTCTGGCTTGTTAGGCTATCAGCAACGACGACGTGGGCACGTCGAGTTGAACCACATCAGCTGGGCTGCTGCTCAACTACCAGGAGGCAGGGAGCGGCGAATGAAATCACTGGGTGGCTACTGGTCCCGTTTGTGAGAAAGTTGGTGTGATCTTAAACTCTTTCATTTTCTTGCAGAGCACTTCAGAGTTGTTTTTTAACCAGTAAGCTGTATTTTTCTGTATGTTGCCAATTAGAAGAACTTGGGCCCTTATTTCAAAACCAGTTTAGTGGATGTTGTGGGCATACCAGTCCAAATACAGACACATGTGCGTACACGACACATATATTGGCTGAGAGGGCCCTGTGAATTACCATCCTGAGCCTGATTCTCTTAGCAGAGCCCTTATGGATTTTTTTACATCCGTGTTTTTAGTTGTAGAATTGCTAATTGTGCAAAGAGTGTCATAAAATTGCTTTCTTAACATAAAGAGGAGCAGGAAACCCATAAGCGCCTCACACTGAAAGCCAAAATATAGCAGCACTTTGGGGAAAAAGTGTGTTGTGAGGGTGGGAGCACCGACTCTGGAGTCCGGTAGATCCAGACTGGACCATGGCTCTGCCACTGACCCACAGTGTAAATGTGGGGCCTTTGTGCACTTCCCTCTGTGAATGTCCTTACACATAAGGTGAAGATGACCTCTGGCATGCACACTTGTGCGATGCCCATGCTCTCTGACAATGACACAACCAGAAACTAAGACAGCAATGCCATTAGAATGAGAAAATATGAGGATGTGTGAATTTGAAAATAATGTTGGAAAGCAAGTGATGTGTCATGTAATCACAAGAGGAGAATCGTGATGGTTGCAGCCAATCATACCAATGCTGTTCTCCTGGGCAAGAGATTAGTCAGAGATGGTCATATGACTCAATTTTGGCCAATAAGATGGAGAGGAAAGTCTGCTGAAGGCTTCTGGAAAGGAATTTACTCCCAAAATGAAAAAGGTGAAGATGAGAAAGCTCTCTTTGGTCCCGCCTCCCCCCTTCCTTCTCGGAATGCCTGTGAGAGGAGGTGATGCAGGGTGCCACAGCAGCCACTTGCTGATGCAGCGTGACAATATCACTGACCTGCTGGGGATGGCAGAGCAGAAACAGAGAAAGAGGCTGGGTCCTTGAGACATGGTCAAACCCCTGCACCAACCTTGAAATTGCTAACCTCCAGACAGCTAATACATGCAATAGATAAACTTTTGTCATTTAAAAAAATGAACTTCAAATTTAAAGCAACATCCGGAGGGCGAGTTCCAATGTACGCACTGAAAAGCCGCGTTAAAGATCCCTGACAACGAAAAAGCATTTGAGATCTTGCTCCTCTGCGTATGACGTCAGTTTGGCTCAAATAAACTCTTATACATCTTCTCAAAAAAAAAAAAAAAGCAAAAAATCTCTCACAATTGTCAAAACTGATAGTACACCAAAAACCAACACTGACATGCAACCAGATGCCTGTATCTCAAAGGTGCGCCACAATTTGTAAGAAAGATGAGGTGGAAATAGGAAAATTCATCAATGGTCCTCTCTCTGCCCTAGCCCAGGAAGCACTTGCAGTACATTCTAGAACCACCTCCCCAGGGACCCTGCTCTCAACCCTTAACCGCTATCCCTGGATAGGGATCAAGGATATAAACCTAGTCCCCCTGAGAGTAAAGTTCTGTCCCCAGTCATGAAACTTGCTTTGTTCTTCACATGCATGCCCAACCCATTTCCCACTCAAAGTCTGACTAGTAGTTCAAATGGCGATAATAATCAGCATCACAACAGCCCACAAATCAGGTAATGTTGTCATCAAACGTGCAGGTGAAGAAACCAAGTCCTGGTCCATCTGCCTCCAAATTTTATGAGAATAAAATTAGCTTTCTATCTTGTTTTGGCTCCTGTTAATTAGGGTATTCTTGTTTCTAGAAGCCAAACCTAGAAAATAAAGCATCTCTTTTTTCTTTTCTTTCTCGCTCTCTTTCTCTTTTTTTTGAAGGCCTCATCTTTTCTAAAGCTGATTTTATATGGTCCCTGTTCCTCTTATCTTTCTTTCAAAATTACTTTTTAAAAAAAGCCAGCTTCTGCTAACCTCAACAGTTTTTGCACGTCTCCAGTCGGGCTGAACTTTCTCTTTTAAATGCTATTTTCAGAGAGAACCTTTCTGTCTTTTCTCCACATCTTTGCTTTGGCATCCCTTTTACATCTGATCTTTTAAAAACTATGAACTTATTTATATCCTACCCCATTTGGAAAAAGATGGAAGGTGACTGCTTAGAGATCTTAGACAATGTTATTCTCAAGAAACCCAAATATGTCTTGGCTGCGCCTTGGCCAAGTGTGATCTGAATCATCCTAAACACGTGGGTTACTCGTGTTATTCTTTTAGCCCTTAAAAAAACAGGTTCTAAAAAAAAAAAAACAGGTTCTACCAACTTGCTAAGTAACGAGGTCACCTTCTCAAGCCATATATTTAATTTTTCAAATACGAGTTAAGCTTCATTCTTTTAAAATGTTTTATTTATTTGTTTTTAGAGAGAGGTGTAGCAGGAGAGAAATATTGATCGTTTGCCTCTTTCATGCCCCAAACCGGGGACCCGGCCTGCAACACAGGCATGTGTCCTGACTGGGAATTGAACTGGTGACCTTTCCGTTTGCAGGACGATGCCCAACCTGCTGAGCAACACCAGTCAGGGCAGCTTTATTTTTATAACAGTTGTGGATTTACAGAAAAATTGCACCAATAATATAGAGAATTCAGGTAGGTCTACATGCTCTATACTCAGCTTCCCCTTATTAATATCTTACATTGACTAGTATGGCAACTTATCACAACTAGTGAACCAGTAGTGACACAATATTATTAAATAAAGTACAACTTTTCATTCATTTCATTCAAATGCCTTCATTCATTTTCTCTACTTTTATTTCAGTGACTTCTATTGTAAATTTTATTATTTTTTTCCTGTTTTTTATTTCCCTGTTTTTTATTTCAGTGACTTCCATTGTAAATTTTATTATTTTTTTCTATTTGGTTTACCCTTAATTGCTGTTCTTTCTCTAGTTTCCTAAGGCGGGAGCTTAGATTATTTTTAGATATTTTCTTCCAATATATGCACTTAATGCTATAAATTTTCCTCTGCTTTCACTGCATCCCCAGAATTTTATAAGTTGTGTTTTTATTTTCATTTAGTTCAAAATATTGTATCTCTTAAGACTTCATCTTTGATCCATGGCTTATTTAGGACTGTGTTGCTTAATTTCCAAACTTTGGGGGATTTTCCAGCCGTCTTTCTGTTGTTTATTTCTTGTTTAATTCCATTGTGATCTGAGAACCTACTTTGTATGATTTCCTTTCTTTCTTTTTTATTTGTGTTGTGTGTTCCATGGTCCATCTGGGAATATGATCTATGTAAGCTTGAGAAGAGCGTGCATTCCGGTGTCTGGACAAAGAATTCTGTGACTGTCGATGAGATCCAGTTGATTGGTGGTGCTGTTCGGATCATACATCCTTGCTGATTTTCTGACTACTCGAACCATCATTTACTCAAAGAGAGGAGTCTCCAGCTACAATACTGGATTTGTCTGTTTCTCCTTGAAGTTCTACCAGTTTCTGTCACCTGTATTTTGACGCTGTTGCCAGGTACATAAACATTAAAATGTATTCTGTCTTCTTGGAGAAATGACTCCTTTATCTTTTTTAAGCTTCTATTTATTTATTTTTAGAGAGAGCGGAAGGGAGGGAGAATGACAGAGATTGCCTCTCACACTCCCGCCAACTGGGAACCTGGCCTGCAGCCCAGGCATGTCCCCTGACTGGGAATCGAACCAGCATCCTTTTGCAGGCCTGAGCTCAATCCACTGAGCCACAGCAGCCAGGGCTCCTTTATCTTTACATAATGCTCCTCTTTATCACTAATAATTTCCTTTACTCTTAAGTTTGTTTTGTCTGAAATTATATTTTTAAATATTAATTTAAAACTCCATCTTTTTTTAAAAAGTGTTAATATGGTATACCTTTCTCCATTTTTCATACTATTAATCTGAGTCTCTATATTTAAAACAGGTTTCTTGGAGACAGCATATAATTGTCTTTTTTTAATCTACTTTGACAATATTTGTCTTTTAACTCATACATCTAGACCATTCCCATTTAAAGGGACTATTGATACAGCTGGATTAATGTTCACCATGTTTGTAACTCTTTCCCATTGTTGCTTTTGGTCTTTCTTCCCCCTCTTTTTCTCCCTCTGATTTTAATTGGGTATTTTTTTCCATTTTGTTTAAATAATTGTTCAAGTACAGTTTTCTCCCCTTTACTCCCAATCCAGCCCACCCACCCCCCCATATAAAATTGGGTATTTTATATGATTTCATTTTACTTCCTTCCTTAGCATATCAATCATACTCCTAATGTTTTAGTGGTGACGCTAGAGCTTGCAATACACATTTTAACTAATCTAAGTTGATCCTCAGATGACATTACTCCACACGTGGCACAAACACTTTATAACAGATTATTTTCAATTCTTCCCTCTTATTCCTTGTGACACGTCTGCCATTCAGTTCACTTACTCACATAATCCTTCAAAACACTGTTACCACAATTACTTAAAAAAATATTTTCTTACAGCTTAATTAAGAATGAGGAAAATCAAAGATTTTACTTTAATTCTTTCATCCTTTCTCTTTCTTTATGCAGATCCAAGCTTCTGGCCGACACCATCTTCCTTCTCCTTGAAGACCTTCGTTACGTTTCTCACGGAGCCTGTCTGTGGGCATTCAGTCTCCTCAGGTTTCGTTTATCTGTGGTCGTCTTCATTTCTCCTTATTTCCTAAAGGTTTTTTTCGTGGGATATAGAATTCTAGGTTGGTGGGGGATTTCCTGTCAATATTTCAAACATTCCACTCCACTCATGTTACTGAACAGCAAGTGGAGCCCCGCTGTCTGCCGCCACCCTCTAGGCAAAATTCTGGGGGCAGAGGTTTGGTGATTCGACATTGGACTGTGTTTACAGTTTACCGGCATTGTAGGTGCCAAAGGCTTCAGATTGCTCTAACCGTGCTTATTTTTTATCTCCTTTGTTGCCTCTGGGTTTCCTTAGACTCCTCAGATCAAGTATGCAGCTTGCAGCTCTTCGTTTCCTAAGAAAGTATCAAAAGGAAACACTAGGAATCAAAGACATTGGAACAGCATTCCACTGTTATTATATGGGAACACTACCGGTGTGCTGGCAAGCTGTGGGGGAAGAGAAGCATTCTGGAATCTTAAAGTGAATCCCAGTGTTTCAGTGGGCCTGTGTCCCTGGGCTGAAATCTTCACAAATGTTTCTTATCTTGCCTGCCTTCTTTAAAAAAAAAAAAAAGAGAGAGATTTTATTTATTTATTTTTAGAGAGAGGGGAAGGGAGGGAGAGAAACATCAATGTGCTGTTGCCTCTCACATGCCCTCAACTGGAAGCCTGGCTCATAACCCAGGCAAGTACCCTGACTGGGAATCAAATCAGTGACCCTTTGCTTCAAGAACCGGCACTCAATCCACTGAGCCACGCCAGCCCGGGCTCTTGCCCTCCTTCTTAAGTGAGAAAGCTAGAGGAGACTCCTGGAGTGGGAGAATCATCCTTCTCCAATCGACATAAGTCTCTGGTCAAGTCTTTTCCACCGAAGAGCTCTTCTTCGTTACGGAGAACTCTCAGGGCGCATTTCACAACGGTTACTCCGTCTCCCCTGCCTGCGCCAGCAGGGGTCTTTCCAGTTCTGCATCGAGAGAACCTGGTGGGGCTTCCTGGAGGTAAAACCCATGACAGAGTGGGAGTCCCCCTTAGACGGGGCCCCAGAGTTTGTAACTCCCCACCCAGTTCACCGCAGCCTTTAGCAGTTAAAACCACCAGTGAAGTGTTGCTACCAGTTGGCAGCTCTGCCGGCCCCCGTTGGAGTGGAGCGGCTATTGCCTAGGACTCCGAAGGCACTTCTCTCTCCAGATTCCGTGCGGTAGTGTACCCTGTAATGCAGCTCCCTGATGCGTCCAGGAAGAGTCCTGCCTCCCAGTTTGTTCAGCTTTTCTTTATTGTGAGGACAGGAGTGACAACTTCCAAACTTTTCACGTGTCAGACCTGGAACTAGAAATCCTCCAAATATTTAATTTTAATTATTTTTTTCTTCTAAACTCAAGACGAAGAAGCTGTGACTGTAACATAATATTCCCACAGTAATGATTTATCCCCAATGTGGGCGGAAATATTTTCAACTCGCCGTAGTACCATGTCCCAAAATAAGCATGAACACCTCATGTCAGAATGCAAAGTTTTAGGCCAAGAGTTTCATGCCGTCAGGGATGTGTCACTGGTGTGCTGGTCACATTTAGACTGCCACCCCCACTGCCAAGGGTCCTGCTTTTCCTTTCTCTCTCTCCTCCCCTCCACACTCCATGCTGACTGTTATTCACTGAGACCGTTCACGGGGACGTGCCCACAACTCCTGGAGTCACGCAATACTCTTACGTGTTTTGTTAAGCTCTTTCCTACTGTGATATAAAACCTTATTGTTTCATCTTTTGTTGCATGTTCTGTGAACTTGGAAACTTAAATCTCCTTGTCTCATTGTAAACAGACCTTGGAATTTGAGTTGAAAGAATGAGAACTGATACTATGGTGCCAGGTTTACAGAGGCATGCGCACACACACACACACAAAGTGTTTGAGGTAAAAAAAAATATTTTCTTATCCTCACCAGAGGATATGTCATATTGGTTTTGTTTTATTGATTTTTACAGGGAGGAAAGGAGAGAGAAAAACACTGATGTGAGAAACATTGATCAGTTGCCTCCCGCAGGTACCCTGGCTGGGGATAGAACTTGCAACCTGGGTGTGTGCCCTGACCAGGAATCGAACCCACAATTTGCAACCTTTTAGTGTCAGGATGACACTCCAAACATCTGAAAGAGCTAGCCAAGGCAAGGTAAAAAAATATTGTAATACAATACTTTCTTTTCCAATGAACGCAAAATCATCCCTGATGAACAAATCTAAAACTTATAAATGACAATGAAAGCAGTATATCATCTTGTCTAAAAGCTGCAAGTCCTTCATATATAGGTCAAGAATGGAACCCAGTCTTTAATTGCTCACAGCACCACTAAGACAGGTTGCAGTCTTTGATAGGACTCTACTCAAGGGTCAGGGGTCACAGAAAGTAATTTCAGTGTAATAGACAGGCAATCTTACTTTAGCTGTCAATGGATAGTGCTGCTCTCAGAGCAACACAGACAAGAGTCATCTTTACTGAGTGTGCTGGCCCCACCTGCCTGAGGACAGAGGGTGTCTAAACCTGCCCTGAGAGTACCGTTGGGCTTGTCTGCTGACATTAGTGTCCCATCTTACCAGCAGGAGATCAACACAACAGAACTAGGGTCCATCAGAACTAGGATTCTCCCTAAATTTTCCTCCCGAATGGTTTAGATGCCAAGCTAACCTAAGGACCAAATTATCAGTCCTAATTTCCTCCTGTAGAATCCATTTCTTCCTAGGATAAGTGAGGGTAAGAGTATCCCCTTTTTTTCCACAGAAGCCGTGGCTACCAGGTTCTGGGTTTGTCATAGAGCCTCAGTGGGAAATTGCATCAGTGCACATCATTACCAGCCAGCAGAACATTTCTCCAAATAAGGGTGATTCTGTCTCACTAGCCCCGCAAGCAGAACAGCAAAGTCCAGGTAGAACTCCATCTGGCCAGCTTAGTTCCCTCTCTGTGTGAGATGAACATGGGCTTCATGTGGTTTTCACCAACGCCAGGTCTCGGTTCCTGTTCACTTCTGAGCAGCTTCTCAAATGGCAGAAACACCAAAAACAAGACACACTCCAGAAGAAGAAGGAGCAGATCAGAGGCACAGTGCAGTTCCAACTCACACAGAGAAATGTGACTCTCTACAAATGCCACCCTGCTGGAACTTCTCCCCTCTCCTCTGTTCCCCTCCCCTGTTGGGAACTGCCCTGCTTGGTTTCAGAAGCTGTAAAACTCCCCGCCCCCACTCCCTAGGCTTGGTGAGAGACCTTGGACCGTAAGCCACTAAGGAGACAAAAGCTTATCGTTCTGGCAGGAGTACTACTTCTACTCCTTTTACTTCATCCATAACTGGCCCCCAATGTTTGGTCGGTTAGCCAATGATGGGTAAGATTCTCCAAAGGGGGCAACAACCTAAGACAGGCACGATCATGTGGGAGGCCCCCAAGGAAGGACTTTGGGGGATACAGCAAAAGGGGATGATGGACCCTCACCCCTCGGCTTTGACAAAGCCTTAGTCTTCATTCTGTCTTTGAGAAGTCTCCTAATCTTTTGGCTGCCTTACTTCCCTTGCTGCACCTAAGCCTGAAACAATGACAGAGGGTGGTGCAGCCCTGTGCTAGAAAGGGTGGGTTTTCCCAGGCGATCAGACCTAAGAAAGAACATGTAAAATCCTGTGAAACCTGCTTTGTTTAGAATGCTCTAAATGAAATGATAAGGGTCCAAGCAAGAAGTAAGTTTGTTCCTCAAAGTTTTACAGCTCTTTAGCTATCTGACCCTGACTCAGAATAGGCCCTCAGAGTTCTTTGTTATCTATTGTTTGATCCTTACTGACTGACAATGATTAATGAGCTTTACCTGTATTTTTGTGCAAACAAACCCAATAAAAGCCCATTGAGGAAAAGGCTCTTGGCCCTTCTCCTTTGAGAGATCGGCCACCTTTCCTCCCCAAGAAGATCATGTCTTGGTAGACTTAATCTCATCCGTGGCAGCTGGGGGGGCCCTGTGGGCAGAGCCCCCCCACAGTCCTCCCTCCTCTCTCCACTTATTATCACACAGACTGTTCTACATCTTCAGGCATTCCTCTTCCAGTTTAACATATCCACTTAATATATGCACAGCCAAATAATCCCTTCTTCTGGTTTCCCCAGAACGGAGGCCTCAGATATATTTGGGTCTTCACTTCCTGCAAAGTTCCCACCAGTGTGATTGTTCTGAAATTACTGAAAACAAATTGTAGTTAGGGCACCATGTCACAGTAACTTTGTCCTCTATTTTGGCAGATCAGCACCAGTCACTAAAAAGACATCGAGATTTCACTGGTCCTAAACATAAGGACAAATCTAAGAGATGTTTATAAGGTTAAATGCAGTTAGCTTAAGAATACTCCTTTATTCTTTGATTCTATCTTTATTACCTCTTTCTCTCTGCTAATAACTTATTCTTTTATTAATTTATGATAAAATCATGTGTTGTTTTTTAAGTTTCTGGTTTGGCAAAATAAAAGTTTAAGAACTTGAGTCAGATCCCTTGAGCTGTGGTTTTGTGGGTTTGTTGTGTGTGCTCATGTTCCTCCGAGACGTATGTGCTGAAGCCCTCACCACAGAACATACTGCAGAATGTGGCTGTATTAGAGATAAGATTTTTAAATAGGTACTTAAAAGAAGGTCCTTAGATTGGACACTGGCCCAACAAGACTGGTGTCTTCATGAGAAGAGGAGATCAGGGCACAGACACACACAGAGAGATGAACGTGTGAGGACACGAGGAGAAGGTAGCCATGTGCAAGCCAAGGAGACAGGCCTCAGAAGAAACCAACCTTGCTGACACCTTGACCTTGAACTGCTGGACCCCAGAACTGTGAGAACATAAATTTCTGTGGTCTGAGCCACCAGTCAGTGGTACTTTGTTGGGGCAGCCCTAGCAAACCAATACACAGTTGTGTCCATGGTTTTCATAAGTTTTCTCTTCCATAAAATCCCCAAATTTTAGGAATCTCATCTCAATTTAACACGGGTCAGTTTGCCTTTGTACAGAGTTATCAAATGCTTCTTTTGTATCTCTGAGCACAAAGGAGACATTTAATATTCATAGAAAACTTCTGATATAAAAAAATCCCAGAAAGATTACAGGGAATATTAATTAATTAAGAAATTAACACACACCCAACACACAAACTGGCCACTACCTTATTGTCAATAGTAAACCCAAATTTGAGAAACGAGATTCACTGGACAGAATTTGTTTCACCAGGATCATTCTCCTTTATAGATTTTATTCTGAGAACAGGAGTTATTTCCTCTCTCTCTTTTTCATTCTTCATTTCACCCCTGTGATTGTATTGTTGTCCCATTCAAGGGGATTTCTCTATCAGCATCCTCCACGAGATGAAGTTACCTCACAGAAACCTGGAAACCCACCGTCTTCCTAGCCACCTGGTCAAGGGGTCCCATTTGTAAGCAAGTCCTGGTCAAGGTCATGAAAACCTAGGCCCCCTCTGTGCCTTGAAAACCCATTTCTTTGCTTCACTGCCTGTTTGTGCAATGCGTGTGGGCGCACTGAGAGCTTGATCCGCCCATTTCTCCGTCTCAGGCCAGAGGGCCTCGCTCTGGGCACTGCAGCCCTCACCGACTGAGTGTCCTGTCCCCCAGAGCAGGCAACGGTGATGGAGGGCTGCCCTGTCCCAACATCCTCCGGCAGGATTCCAAATTCACGTTGTCCTCCATGCTCATCACTGTCACTAGTTCCCAGGTTTAAAACAGGAACAATAGGGGACTTCCGGCCAAGATGGAGGCATAGGTGGACGCACTGTACCTCCATGCACAACCAAGATAGGAACAACAACAATTTAGAAACAGAATAACATCCAGAACTGACAGAAAATTGATTTAAATGAAAGTCGGACAACCAAGAAGTTGAAATAGACCTGTTCATCCAGACCAGTAGGAGGGGCAGAGTCGGGCAGCTGGACGTGGGTCGCAGCGTGGAGAGCAGAGTTGGGACTGGGCGCATAAGGCCTCCGAGGGCATGTAAGGCATCTGGGGCACGCAAGACCACAGCGGGTGGACCCTGAGTGCACGTGCGGCAATTGGCAGGCCCCGGCAGAGGGGTGGCACCTGGCAGACCCAGTGAGGCGGCGATTGTAAAGCAAGGCAATGCGTGCAACACAGGATCCCAGCTCTGGGAAATAGAGCCTTGGGACACTGATCTCAGATGCCTGTGGAAGTTGAGGCGCAGGAAGAGACACCCAGCCTTAAAGGAGAGGTCCCTGGAGGGGACCCACAGTGTGCACAAGCCCACCCACACGGGAATTGGCACCAGGGGGACCCAGTTTGCTTGGGGGAAGCAGCAGAAGGGACTGAGGTCCCATAGAGAACAGAGCAACTGCCATTATTCCCTCTCCACCCCGCCCCCACATACAACGTCACAACCCAGTGACTGGGGTGCACTGCCCTGGTGAACACCTAAGGCTCCGCCCCCTACTGTAACAGGTGTGACCAGACCAAAAAAAAAGAGAGAGAGAAATGGCTCAAACAGAAGAACAGATCAAGGCCCTAGAACCCATCCTTTTAAGCGACTGAGAAATAGCCAACCTATCAAATGCACAGTTCAAAACACTGGTGATCAGGAAGCTCACAGAATTGGTTGATTTTGGTCACAAATTAGATGAACAAATGCAGGCTACGATAAGAGAAATGAAGGAAAATGCACAGGGAATCAATAGTGATGGGAAGGAAACTGGGACTCAAAACAAGAGTGGACCAGAAGGAAGAAAGAAACAACCAAACAGGAAAGAATGGAGAAATAAGAATTAAAAAAAATGAGGAGAAGCTTAGGAACCTCCAGGACATCTTTAAACATTCCAACATCCGAATTATAGGTTTACCAGAAGGGGAAGAAGAAGAACAAAATATTGAAAACTTATTTGAAAACATAATAAAGGAGAACTTCCACATTCTGGCAAAGGAAATAGACTTCCAGGAAGTCCAGGAAGCTCAGAGAGTCCCAAAGAAATTGGACCCAAGAAGGAACACACCAAGGCGCATCGTAATTACATTAGTCAAGGTAAAAATGAAGGAGAGAATCCTAGAAGCAGCAAGAGATAAGGGGACAGTAACCTACAAAGGAGTTCTCATAAGATTGTCAGCTGATTTCTCAAAAGAGACTTTACAGGCAAGAAGGGACTGGAAAGAAGTATTCCAAGTCATGAAAGACAAGGACCTACATCCAAGATTGCTCTATCCAGCAAAGCTTTCATTTAGAATGGAAGGGTAGATAAAGTGCTTCTCAGATAAGGTCAGGTTAAAGCAGTTTATCATCACCAAGCCCTTATTATATGAAATGTTAAAGGGACTTATCTAAGAAGATAAAAAAAACATGTATAGTAAAATGACAGCAAACTCACAATTATTAACAATCACACCTAAAACAAAACCAAAAGAAACTAAGCAAACAACTAGAACAGGAACAGAACCGCAGAAGTGGAGATCACATGGAGGGTTAGCAACAGGAGAGTGGAAGGAGGAGAGAAAAGGTACAGAGAATAAGTAGCATAGACAATAGGTAGAAAATAGACAGGGGGAGGGCAAGAATGGTATGGGAAATGTAGCAGCTAAAGAACTTAAGACACATGAACTAAAGGGGGGGAATGTGGGTGGGAGAGGGTATGCAGGGTGGAGGGGAGTGAAGGGGGAAATGGGACAACTGTAATAGCATATTCAATAAAATATATTAAAAAAACAAAAAACAAAACAAAAAAATAATAAAACAGGAACAATAGTTCTTAGTGGATGTGTTCAGTTCTGGCTTTAGGACCAATGACATCTCAGAGTATTTATTGCACTGGATATTCTCCAACTTTGCAAAAACCTTTTCCTCTATGAGGGCATCCAGGACCTTGTGATGGAAAATTGACTTTAAACAGGTTAGGTTACCTACTTTTAGGCAGAACAACAACAACAACAACAACAACAACAAAAGAATAGTTATTTTTTTAAGCAAGGTACAAGGCAATGTATAATCGTAATTAGGAAAATCGCCTTTACACCGAGTGTGACAACAGGAAATGGTCTAAAAAAGAGTTTCTCCTTGAAATTCATGGTCCTGTGGAGGCAGGCCTCCCAGCAGAGACGTTTGTGGAACCTCAGCTCCAGCACCGCCCGCTTGTGAATATCACAACAGGCTCTGTGGGGAGTGTGAATGGATACATCTGTTGGCTGCCCTGAACAGCTGAACCACATCAGAAAACAGATGTTTTCCAGTTTCAGAAAAATACCCGGTAAATGCTTGTTGATAAACAGGTTTTAGTTATACTTAAGTGCCTTTACCTTGCCGGGATGCCGAGTAAAATAACATGAAAAGATACAGGAATCCCTGAACAGCTGCTAAAACACCAGGGCATATTTAGTGTTTACTGTGGAACTATAAAGGTGCCCAGGCAGACATTCCTACTGGAACTTCTGTTACTTTTCAGGCACTCTGAACCATGCATTACCACTTCTTTTAATAAACAGCATTGTCTTTGCTGGAGACTTCCTGTTTCCTGTCCTGACTTTCTGCAGGAAGAGTCCACCAGCCCATTGCCGGAATGTAGCCTGAAGAGGTCTTTTAGACTAAAGGCTGAAATGAGCTGCCTCAATGCACCACAGGCCGTTCAGAGCATGGGAGGATGAACAGGCTCTGTCATTGCAAAGAACAGCAGTATTAGCAGCCTCCAAACTCATTATAGGTTTGTTTGTTTGTGCGGTGACTCATGCGAGATCAGATAAATGCATTCACTCAGTCACTCTGATTCCAAGAATTGAATTCAGATGTTTTGCCTTGTTCCCACCCCTAATTTAGCAGCAGCCCTCAAAATATATGCTTCTTTTTGATTGGGCTGTATTATTAGATGTACATCTTCCCTCTGTTGCTTGATGGCAGACGTGTGAGATGCCTTTGCCATAGTGACATCAACTGGGAAGAGCTGGAACTGGAACCTCTAGGCATCATCACAGAGACCCCCAAATTTGTATGTTTCTACATTACTGGCAAGTACTACTCAAATAATCCTTGTATAAATACCACAAAGATAAATCCCAGCTGCATTTGAAGGATTTTATCAATTGCAATATAAATAATAGAAATACTTTATTATTATTATAATAACTGTAAGAACAAATCAGTCCATATTTTTTGCCTTGTACTTGGAAAACATACTGGCAATACTGATAGGATTCTTCAGTTGGCTTTCTCATTTTCAAAAAGTAGATTTTGAGCTCTGGCCAGTGTAGCTCAGTGGATGGGATGCTGGCCTGTGAACTGAAAGGTCGCCAGTTCGATTACTTGTCAGGCGATCGATTTCCATGGCTGTGGGCTGGGTCCCCAGCTGGGGGCGTGCGTGCGAGAGGCAAATATTTGAACCATTGGATGGCTCTCACATCGATGTTTTTCTCACTGTTTCACCCTCCCTTCCACTCTCTCTGAAAATAAATTTTAAAAATATTTTTTAAAAAGTAACTTTGAAATAAGTTTATTATTAAATCAATAGGCAATTCATGCTTAATGCTTTCAGATAAACTTTAATGGAATAAATTTGGAATAATTTACTAGGCAAACAAGTATTTTATGAGATACGTAAGGCATCAACAGTGCAAGAGGGCTACAAATATGCCTGAATCGTGGGTGTTTTCTGTCTCCCAGGAATTCACATTACTACTGAACCCTTTACACTGCAATTGGGTAAGGCCCATACCATGTAGGGTGTGTTAATTGCCATAAAACAGTCCTTCAGTTCCTCATTTGGTATTAATCTCGCTAAAAAGTCCTACAAGGAGGCCTTGCAGACACATTGCTCGGCTCCCCTCATCTCCTCTCTTCCTTTCTGGGTCCAAAACAACAATAAAGTTTTATTTTATTACACAAAACAACTCAGGTCTTCTCAAATCTTTCCCTTAAACTCAGTTCTTGGTCTTTCTCCACACACCCAAGTCATAAAGCTTCTGAAGAGAGGAAAAAGGTCTGTCAGGAAAGAGCATCTGCCTTTCTTAAAAGTTAGCCGTGTTGAAAAAAATCACATACATAAACGCATGTGATTGGCATGTACGAGTATAGATGTACATACACCTCCAAGTAAAATATTTTTTTAATCCTCATCAGAGGATATGTTTTTATTGATGAGAGATGGGGAGAGAGAGAGAGACAGAGAAACATCAATATGTAAGAGAAACATCAACCAGTAACCTCCTGCATGCAGCCCAGCTGGGGACTGAACCCGCAGCCTAGGTATGTGCCCTGACTGAGGATCGAACCCAAAACCTTTTGGTGTTTGGGACAACGCTCCACCCAAATGAACCACTTGTCCAGGGTGTCAAAGTAAAAATAGTTGAATGCTATGTCATAACTCATTTTCCCCTTAATAAAATATTGTTTATATGTTTCATCAGTTAATCTGCAATATCATTTTCATAGGTTGAATATTTATAGGTTTCCATAATAAACCTAAACAACATTCTCTTGTATGAAGTGCTTTTACACAGGGGTGCAAAGTACGGCAGAGGGAACATAGTTAATGATATTGTAACAGCTGTGGAGCCAGGTGGGTACTGGCAATACCAGGGCAACACTTCGTAAAATACATGATTGTCTAACCGCTGTGTCAAACACTTGAAAACTAACACAAAATAAGATTGAATGTAAACTGTAAATGAGAAACAAAATTTAAAGTTCTTTTAAAAAAGTAAAGTGTTTTTGTGTATATAGTTTGAAGTGTTCTATCACATGTCCATGTGAGCAGCTGGGGCTATTATTCTTGGATTTGGGGAGAGATCAAGTCTAAGCAGTGTGATTTACCATGGCACAGATGGTTTGTGAAGTCAGAGGCAGCTAACATGAGGTCGGAAAAAGGAAGGGTGTCCAGGAAGTACTGAGTCCAGAAAGCAGGGGCCATTGAGGTGCGGGGGAGATCAGGTGTAATTTCAAAGAAAGTGTGTGTGAAGAGCGGGTGGTCAATTCAGGACAAAAAAGGATAAGATTTCTGTCCGGCAGAAAAGTGGGAAGGAAAGGAAGGTTTAAGAGAAAAACCTTCTCTATCAGAGAGAACAGAATGAAGAGAGACGTTCTGTTCATGCTTTCCCCCAACAGAGACACTAACTTGATCTTCTAGCTCTCAATATTAGGGGAATGGAAAAAATAAAAAGATTTGCTTCTCCTGAAGTATCCAGGGTCTGGAGTAAAGATTTCCACAGCACAGTAATAGCATCTTCAGATTTCTAGGGCAGCTATTTGGCAAGCTGAGATGACCATTGAGTTTCAGAAGGAGCATTCCCAGCTTCCACGATGGATCCCATTTACTCCCGATAGGTCCCACAGGGTGATGCAAGTTCAACTACCTCTCATCTGAGAGAGGACATGGGAGCATTCTGTTACAAAGATATTGCCATTGACTTGAACACCAAATAGCCATAGGAAATTCTGCTATTTTCACAGGCAAGGCTCAGTGTAGGAAACAATCTTACTTTGATTTATCGTCGCAAACATATGTGGCCTTATTTATTTCTCAAGAGGGATGCACCACGCTAATTTTTACACAGGAAATGAATATGAGGGAGAATTTTGTTTTCAGCAGGACGGAAACTTATTAAGTACATATCATGGAATAGTTCAGCCCTAAATCCATCCAGGTGAATGTTTTCACCTCTGAAAGTTTGCTAACTCATTGGCTAAATTCTTCTGAAGCTCACTGCTCTCAAATAGTTCACTGCTTTGCTTCCTTAGTGAAAATTTAACAAGAAGTTGTCATAAGAATTCTGCTTGACAGCTGCTTTTTTCCAGCTTACGAAACAAGAAAGGTTAATATGAATTTTGAGTCCCTGAATAATATCTTAGCTGGAGGGTAATCCTGCCATTTCTGGAACACGGTGCACCAAAAATCCTGACTCAAACAGTAAAAGACCACAGCTCGGCGGACCTGCCCCACATTCTCAAACCTAAACCAGGATGTCAATCAACACATTTCCATAATGAAATGTGGGGTCAATCAATGCACAACCTAAACTTTCTGTTCAGGAAAGATACTTGAATGCAAAAGAATTTCTACAAAATTACTTCCCAGATTGATTTGAAAAGGTATACATGAAAATCAAATATATTATGGAAGAGAATTAAGCATTAAAGTGATGAAAGGCCGTTTACTGTTGTGACGCCCCCATCACCCAAATACAAATCACTACGCTGAGCCTCATATTACCATGCACGCTTCTAAAAAAACAAAACACTATTTTATTGTGTTTTGTGTCAGAAAGATAAGACATTTTAATAAAAGTGTACCTTGAAAATCAATAAATGGAAATGATTTGTTAATCAAGTGGACAAATAGGTAATCAATAATATCATTTCTGGTATTTTGTATCAACTTTTACTAATGTACACCCCTTTGTTATGTTGATGACACCCATAATGACAGAACCAAGTTTCAGTGGCATTACATCCTAAGTCGCCACAGTTCAAGAGCAGTTCCCCAGTGCGCCATTTTTCTAATCTGTAAAACAAGGGCAAGAAGGTGCCGTTCACCGTGTGTTTTGAGGACCAGTGCCGCAAAGAAAGCGTTTCCTGTGCTTTGTGGTGTGTTTCATGCTTGTTCACCCCTCATATATGCCTGACCCTGTGCCCCAATTTTCCACTCATTGAAGGGTGACCCACCCTCACATTACCTATAACCTTCAATCCCCTTGCTCTCCACCAGGACCCACCGCCCTGCCCCTGCAAAATGCAAATACTTGAACAAAACCCAAAACCTTTTACATCACATGGCAATGGCCCTAGATTAGGCACCAGGAGCCCAGGATCTAGCTTGGCTCTGTCCCTGGCATTCTGTGTAAGCCTCATGGAATCACTTCACCTCTTTCAACATTGCTTCTCCGTTTTAAAGAAATGGAAACCAAATGATGAAATATAATTTCATCCCAGTGCAAAGATTTAAGGGTTTGATGACACGCAGTGTTGGAGAGCATGCGTAGAAACAAACGAGGATCCTCCGCCCTTGTTCATGGGAGGATGAATTAGTTCTACCACACCATTAGGGGGCACGTGACAACACGTGGGTAGGGAGGGAGGAGGAAGGGGCTGGAGTGGAGAGTCAGTGTAAGGTGAGTGTATTAGTTGTGCCTTGCTATGTAACAAATCACCACCACCTCACATCTACTGCCTCCAGTTACCTCCTGGGTCCTCTGCTCAGCTAGCTGTGTCTTCATCTGGAGACTTAATTGAACAAAATAAAGACAAGGCTTCTAACCTCCCTTGGATTGTTGGCAGAATTGATTTCCTTGCATTTGTAGGGCTGAGGTCACGCTGTCTTGCTAGTTGTCAGTGGGGGACGGGTCTAATCTCCCACAGGCATGTCCTTGTCCCATGGCCTCCTCCACACGTCCTGCCACTCTTCCGATCTGCCTGACCTCACAAAAGGCCCAGTCCCTTTGAAGGGCTCACCTGGTTTTATCAGGCCTACCTGAGTCATCTCCTTATTGATAGCTCAACATCAGCTCATCGGTAACATAACCGGGGGTGGGGGGTGATCCCATCGTATTCAACAGGCTTGGCTGGTCCTCAGAAGAAGGGGATTGTGCCCTGACTGATGTGGCTCCGTTGGCTGGGAGTCAGCCTGCAAACTGAAAGGTCACCGTTTCGATTGTGGTCAGGGCACCTGTGTGGGTTGCAGGTTGGGTCCCCATTTGGGATAGGTACCAATCAGTGTTTCTCTTCCACATGGATCCTTCTCTGTCTTTCTCCCTCCCTTTCCCTCTCTATAGAATCAATAAAAGGGAAGGGGGGGATTGTACAAGCCACAGACACCAGACCCCAGGGGTGCAAATCTTGGGGCCGTCATAGAATCCTGTCTGCCACAGGGAAGCAGGAAAACTGATGCGTGGGGGTGACAGAAGAAAGGGGGTTGTGGACACCAGCCAAAGTGAAGTGTTTTACCAAGAATAATCATCCTAGTGGGTCTTCCCTTCCACTTCCTTTTTGTCTCCCGCCCTTTCGTCCTCCCCTCCTCTCCCAAATAAAATATTCTTAGAACCCATGCCCAACCCTAATAATCCTTGCCTCTTCTCTTCACGGCCGAGTTCCTACCCACTTTGTTACTTGCCTGTACCAGGCGGGTTAACAATTAAGTTTTGATACAGGACATGAAGACATTAAACCTACTGCTGACTGCGTACCTCAGTGGCCATCCTGCAGATCCCCACCCCCGCTCCTCCGAGGACATCACGGCCACCACCAGGAGCCCCGCAAGGCCTGGCAGTCTCTCCTCCCCAGTATCCAGCTAGCCTGGGACTCAGGCAGTAGGGAAGAAACACCTTGCTTGCCTGGATATCTGATAAGGCACAGTATCGACCTGAATTAAATAGGTTTAATATTATGGAGAAAAATTGATTAAAAATTTTAGAAACTGTTAGAGAAAGCCATTATTAATTATAATGCTATAAAGTCTAATTAATTTTCAAAACTTTGTGAAAGGCTATTTTGTAGAAATGGGCATTTTTTACTGAGTCAAATTCAGATCTGAGATCTATTCTTGATACAACGGGGTTGACAAAGTACTGTTCCCAATATCGCCAAGAGTATAACCACAGACGAGAGCTCCTTGTGGACACAGGTTGGCACGGGACAGAAACGTCGCCACGTACAAATCAATATTCGAAGAAAAACTGTGGCCACTCTGCCGTATTTCTAAGGTACTTCCTCAGTCAGCACATTAGTTTATTGTCTCTCGCTCTTTCCTCCACTATTTATTAACCATCTTCAGAGTGTAGATTTCAAAGTGAAGTGAGAAACCAGAAAGAATCAAGCCACAAACTCGTGGCTTCCGGTCCAATGAAGGAGAGAGTGGCGTGAACACCCCTCCTCTGTAATTTGGGATTTCAGTGTAAATCTCTACTCTAGTATTTAAGAATTATGAGTGCACAGCCCCCCTTTTGGGGCAAACTATGTAAAATACAGCATGCAATGTTTCTGAGCAAACAGTATGTAAAATATGCAAATAGGTACCTCAACATGGAATTCATGCACCTTTTCTTGAAACTCATTTGTTAGAGTAACGTTTTTGTAAGACGATGTGAACTTGTAAATGACATTACCTCATCTGAGATCATTGGTTTTGAGAAAGTTTCTCCATGGTCGTTTTTTAAAAGTTCTTTATATCATGGAAACTTTCATATATGCATAACAGAACGAATGGGATGTATAATGAACCTTCATGTATCCATCACACAGCTTCAATGGTTTTCAACACATGGCTTTAAAAAAATCTATAGCCCACTCACTGAAATATTTAAAGCAAATACTAGATAACATGTTATTTCATTTTAACTATTTCCATACACATTTCTAAAAAATAAATTTCCTTTTTCTCTCCTTTTCCTTCCTTCCCTGCTTCCTTCTTCCTTTCCTCCCTCCCTCTCTCCCTCCCTCCCTCCCTTCTTCCCTCTCTGCCCTGTTCCTTCCCTCCCTACAACCACAGGTTATTATCACACTTAAAAAATTTAACAGTGATTCCTTAATATTTTAAAATATCCAGTTTCAAATTTCCCTGGTTGCCTCAATTTTTTTAGGTTTAATTATTGAAAACAGGATCCAAACAAGAACACTCGTTTCGTTTGATTTTAAAAAATACCTCAATGTATGTCAGTTATATGTCAATTAAAAAAAAAAAAAGACTCAAGTCTCTTTATTCTGTGCATTCTCCTTTTCTTCTGTAATTGATTTTTTTCTCATTACTTTTTTTCGTACTTACGTTGTCTTTGTGTCTTGCTGATTGCGCCCATGAAATGACAGTTTCTCTGGTGCCTGTAAGCTGGTACCTACATCTGGGGGATTCATCAGATTTAGACTCAATTTAATTTTTGGCAAGAACAGTCAATATATCACATTACACGGTACATAGCTAGTCCTCTCTCCTTTTGTGATAGGATTGATCAGTGCATTCAAGGATTATTTATTCTTTTATCAAACGTCTCACCCACTTTCCACCGAGAGTTTTAGCAGTTGTTGGTGACGATTGCCTAGATCCATTATCTTACTGACAGTTATTTTGTGAAACTTTATTGACTTACATAAATTTAGAGGTGGAAAAGAAAAATGTAATGTAAGCTTCTCACTTTGGATAAGACAAATAAAAGCCAGGAGAAATGAGATATGCAAAGTTTGCAATTCTTTGCCAAATGTATTAAACGTGACAGCAATTTTCTACTGAGACAGACTCACTCCTGACTGAAAGCCCAAGCACTGGCTTCAGGTCTAGCTTGCCCTAATATAAGTGACCCTGATGGAACTGTCCAACCGCCCTGTGCCTCAATTTCTTCATCTGTAAAATGGATAATACTAGTGCCTACTTCAAACCTTTGAGATAAATGAGAAGGCACATACAGTGCTTGACACGATATAAGTGATCAGAATTAGCCATTATTCATTCATTCAGTCATTCATTCAACAGTATGTGGTCATTTTTATAACACTCTATCATTTCACTTTATCATTAAATGACATGAGCACCAATTCCAAAAACGGAGAACTGGATTTCTGGAGGGCAGTGCTTCTCCAGGCCCCTGCGCTTATTTCACAAGTTGTTTTCACACACGATTTTATTTAAGCCTCTCAACAGATCTGTACTGTAGGCAAATGGGTCTACTGTCCTGGCTTTGAAAGGATGTGGAGAGGCTAAATGACTTACCCTAAATTTTGTATCTAGTTAGTGGCAAACCCGGGACTTAGAACCTATTTCATCTGGCTCTTTCCTTAACACACTGCCTTACACATCTCTGTACTTTGGTATTCTACATTCATTTGATCGATGAGTGGATTTCAGGCTAACAGGGCATATTTTCTCGCTTAAAGAATTTTCTTTAAAATAAAAATATTCTCTGCACTTTAAAATCAGAGAGCTGAAGAAAGAATCCAACTATGGAGCTCTAAACGCATGGCTTTTCCTTTAACCACCAAGTCACGCAAACACTGTGGTTCGACTACATGATAACGAGTTGACCAGCGTGTGAACGGAAGGTGCGTCTTTCCCTTTCATTCACAAAAAAGGCAATACCAACGTTAGCGATGGGAGACCTTACTTTCCCCTTTAGTACAGGCAATGGTAGAACAAATCTTTTGCACAGATTTCTAAGCAAGTGAATTAAAGAGTTGTTCATAGATGTGGCTAATAATTTATTATCTTGAAGTGTTGTTCTATTCATATGTTATATTACCTGTAGAATTAGTACAGGAGTTATTTGTCATGAAATAAATCCCCCAAATCAATTACCGTATCAGCAGATATGTGAGAAAGTGTTTTCAGATGACAGAGAAATTTGCATACACCATTAACATGGACACAACCGTTCAATTGAAAGTGACGTTCATTATTTAACAACAAAATATTCTAAATGTGTGGTCTGCAGGTGAGTGTCATTCTGTGAACTGTTATGTGTCCACAGAAACCTAAGGACAGACATTGAGACAATTATAGCAATTTGACACAGTAATCTTATGTCTGTGGAACCTAATATTTTTTTAAAAGTGGGTATTTTTACCTTTTAAATTTCATTCCTCTAATAATTCAGGTTTAAACTTTACTGGAATTTACATAGCCAATTCCCTGCCCGCCCCCCCCCCCCATTTAGAATGTAAATTTAAATGAGTTTTGGCAAACTTGTCCATCCATGTAATCAACAGAGCAAAATGTAGGATGTGGTCACCAAGCCTCAAAATCCCCCTTGGGCTCGGCCTTTTTGATTGCTGAGCGGTATTTCCATTGTATGACTATATCACAATTTGTGCGGTCACCTGTTGAAAGACATTTGGGGGCCATTATGAATCATGCGATTGTATTATAAACATTAGTGTAGAAGACTTTCAGTGGATTTATTTCTTAGTTAAACGCCTAGGATTGGAATTGTTGGGTTTTGACAAAAATGTGTTGAACTATTCCAAAGCAGTGTGCTATTTTACATTTTAACCAGCAATGTGTGTGATCTTCATTTGTCATGGTCCATACTTGGTGTGAGACTTGACTTTTAGCAGTTATAATGGGTACTTAGTGATATCGAATTTACTTCCTGATGACTAATAATGAACAACTTTTCATATGCTCACTGGCTATTTGTATATATATTTTTAAAGTGTCCGTTCACATCTTTTCGCCATACATGATTGCCGTCTTAAAAGAGTTTCATATGTATTTTTAAAGAACTTTGTAAGATACATGTATTACAAGTATTTTCCCCAATGTTTTGACTTTTTAGAAGTATCTTTCAAAAAAACAAAGGTTTTTTAAAAAATGTGGACATCCATTTATTTTTACTTTGCTTTTTGTCTTAGCTAAAAAATATTGACCTACTCCAAAGTCACGAAAACTTCTGCTTCATTTCTTTAAGTTGTAGAGTTTTTGCTTTTATTTTAAGGTTGATGACCCCTTTTTTAATCCAATTTTTATGTGTGATATGAGGTAGGAATTGACCTTCACTTTTCTCCATAAATATATCCTCGTTCTACCGTTTATTTTAAAAGCTATGGAATTATCTTGGCACCTATCAAAAATCAATACGCCATGTAAGTGTGAGTCTATTTCTGGTTTCTAGTCTGTTCACTGGTTCACGTCGATCTTTATCTCAATACTGTATCTCTATTACTTTAAGTAGCAAAGCTTTGTATAAATAAAGTTCTGCGCTTTATATAAAAAGTTCTGTACTTTTTCAAATTCTTTTGGCTATTCTGGGTCATTTGCATTTACACATAAATTTTATAATCAGTTTGTTTACAAAAATGACTGCCAGAATTTTTAAATTGCATTATTTATATGCCAATTTAGGGACAACTGACGTTTATAAAAGAGTCTTCCAATCCACAGTTGTGGTGTATGTATCTCCATCCAGTTCGCTTTTCTTTCATTTCTTACCAATTTATGTGGTTTTCACTGGACACAGTGGACGAGTCCTACACAAACTGTTGTATTTGTCCCTAATTATTTTGTTTTCCAGTTCTACTGTAAATGGTAGCTTTTACACTTCCATTTCCAATTATGTTACTGGCATGTAGAAACCAAAGTGAGTTTTGTATATTGAACTCATACCTTACTAACCTCACTATAGTTTACCTATTTTTTTTGGATTTTCAACATGTTTGATGATGTCTTCTGCAGAGTTCAATCTTACAATATGCATGCTTTTCCTCTTTCTTGCTTTATTTTATAGGTTGGATCTTCAGTACAGGATTACGTAGAAATGGTGACAGGTACCTCTTTGCCTTTCTCAACTTGGAAGAAAACCAAATCATTATGCATGACGTTAGCTGCAGGTTTTCTCTGTCAGGTTAAGGAGGCTCCCTCTTAATTCCGGTTTGCTCCATTTTTATCATAAATGGATGCTGAACGTCATTACGTATATACGTTTTCTGCACCTACTGAGATGCCCATGTTCCCCCACCCCTGTACTGTTAATTAGGTGAATTACATCAATTTTAAAAATTCTGGTAATTGATACTTAAAAACCATTTTAATTTTGGTAAAATACACAGAAAGTTACCATTTTAATCATGTCTAAGTGTACCATTCCCCATCGTTAAGAACACTTACTGTCATGCAGCCTAGCTCCACAACTGTTCCATCTGGCGTTACCTGAAACTACCCATTAGACAGCTCTCCGTGTCCCCCTCCCCCTTTTCATTCATTTTCTTTTATCTTATGAAAACTTCAATCTGTGACCAACCGGAAATAAAAAGGCCCTTCACTTCAGAAAATTTTAAAAGCAATGTTCTAAATCAGTCGGTTTACTAGAAATAAAAAGCAGGCATTTTTAACATGTGCTGGGCTTGCAAATGAAGCTTTAGCCCTACACAAAAAAATCAGTGTCTGGGGAGAACAAATACACATCACTAGTTTCCTGATAGTTTCATCACTTCAAACCAGGTAAAATTAAACTGTGTTTTTAAAGCAATTTATCTCACTCAAAGCATAATTTCTTTTTTAAGTACATCCAAGTCTGACCACTGCTTGACTATCAACAAAAGACTGAGTCGTCTTCTCCTGTCTTCTTAGATTCCTCTCCACTCAGTCCTGGCTGAAGCGTCTTGTTGTTACTTAACCAACAAGGACAAGCTATTACTATGTTTTTAATTAAAAAAAGAAAAGACTTGACTAGTGATTTCTAGTTTAGTAATCACTGGCTCACCTTTTAACAAGCACCTATCTTAGCATTCCTTCTGTTATTCTACAATGGTTTCGCTTTGTGGACAAGATTTCATTCATTTTTTTTAAAAGACTAAACTCCAGCACCCAATTTTAGTTCATGGAGTCGGTTCTTCACAAACTGGCAGCTTTAAGGTGTGAGGGGACGACACGGATGTTGGATATGGATTGCCACGTGTTCATCCAGCCGAATGTCCCTGGGATTTGAGACTCTTTGGTTGCAGAAATAAAACTTCTAACAGCACAGAAATATACTGTATAATAGTTTTATTTTTCTCATTTTACTATTTTTACATTTTATGCACAAATATTTTTATCTGAGTAAAAATAGAAAATAATTGTTTTATGTAAAATTACAAAAAAAAATAAAAACCACAAAGAAATACATAATTGTTATTATGACAGTATAAGTGTCTTTATTTAAAGAGTAAAAATGTATGCAAAAATCCTCCTCCCTTTTACAAAAACTGAGAATTTTTTTTCTGGCAGCAAGTGAAATATCACTGAATATCAATATTTTTACACCCTGTAGATATGAAGACATTAAGTTAGTCACAGGTTGTTTTGCAATTATGAATTTAAAAATATTTTTGTGCTATTTCAAAGATACACTAGTTCCTTTTAAAAGGCAGTAGCATAAAATGATGAATATGTAAAAGAGCAAACCTTGCAAAAAATATTTGGAGGTACAATCCTTTAAAGAAATATCATACTTGAGTTTCACCATTAATCAGAGGAGAAAAACAACTAAACAGTTTTTCCTAAATAACTGACACAGATTGACACAAAAATGAATGTGATAAGTTGATTCATGTAAGAATCGGCCACACACAGCAATTCTGCCTAGTTTGATTTTCTGGTGCCAACACAAACTTCCCAACTTTAAGCTAGCTAGATACCCATGCAAATGGCTCAATGAGAACCTTATGTGAAAAATGTTTTAAAACAAAAGTGAACACTTCATTAGTCTTATATTTATAAGGTACAAAAGATGACCAAAAATTTTATCTTTTGTCCTTTGAATATATTGTAAATTCTCCTATGGAGAATGCATTCATAAAAACATAACAAAGAATGAATAGTGTGAATTATATTCTCTTTCATAATCTTTTAATAAGGGAAAAACACTACCTGACTTTCTGATAACTGAACTTCATAAGGACAATGAAAATAGTTTATGTAAGTTGAGACAAAGTAACAGAAGTTTTTGAATCAGCTGGGGAGATCAGTCTCATTACCTGCGTCATGGTGCACAAAATGATAGAGAGGCAAGGAAGAGCAACCGATCCCATGTGAGAGTCGTCTCTGTTCAAATGGTAAGAAATAAAAACTGCTCAGGGAAGAAAAGGGACAGAATGAGTGAGTGTGAGAGTGTGAGAGTGTGTGTGTGTGTGTGTGTGTGTGTGTGTGTTTGAAGCATCTGAGGAATGTTTAAAGGGAAAAAAATAGTTTGATTTTAGGAATCTAAAATAAATGTAGGTGTTCCTTGCCTTAAAAAAAAAATACACACACACACACACCTATAAAGGAAATCTGCCATCCTGGCTAAAATTTTAACATAATGTCAACCAAAAAGAATTTTAAAAGTCAAGTATTTTAAGCTCTTGATAATATACCAGAATAGTATACTTTTTTTTTTTTAAATCGTAAGTGACCTGTCAACTCCCCAGGTCATAAATGGATGGTGCAAAATCTTTTTAGCTATCTGTTATCTGAAACTAGAGCTTCTGTATATTATTTCATAGTGCTAGTCTACTCAGGTATTCTTCCAATCACTGCACCTAATAATTGTCAGTTTATTTGGTATGTGTTTATAAAAAGATAAAAATGGGAAGTTATAAATTTTATTCTTTTTTAGCTATTCACTGCAGGGTCTTAAAGAAAGGACTTACTACAATAATATAAATGAACCAACATTACACTTTGTAGTCCAACAGCACAGCACTTAAAAGTTATTTGAGGTTATCAGACAAGGAGATCTCGGATCCCTCCTCTCCTCCTTGTTCCTAAGAGTCCTGCATCCTGTGGTTCATTCTGAACCACTATTCAGTATTGGTGACCTTGCCTGTATCACCGTGGCCATCTCCTCCTAGTTAGTCAAAAGCATTAACTCTCTTACAAAGCTGATTAGAAGGATGAATTTAAAGTAAATGGTGAGGGAGAAGGTGCATAAAGGAATATTTGAGAATCAATCTTCCGCTACAAGAGGATTAGAAGTTATGTGCCAGTATCTCATATCAGGATTCATACAAACCTTAAAACAAACAACAACAATACAAAAACCAAAGCAAGATAAGTGAGCAAGCAAGCAAGCAAGCAAGCAAAAAAAGAAAGACACTTCTAGCCACTTCTGTTAGTGTTAGCTTGTGGTAAGTAAAGAGTTTCATATATATGAATTATTTAATATCTTAAGGTTTATAAAAATGAATTATTACCTTTTGAAATATCTTTCCTTTTGAGTACTGTCTTCCTATGTGTGTACCTATATATATAAGAAATAATCAAATGGACATGTACATAGATATTTATATACTCACACACATAAATATTCAAAAGGAAAAAATTAAATAAATGGAAAATTTTGTTTTAAGACTGCCTGTACTGGAGGTCAAATTTCCTTTTTACTATTACTATTTGCAAGTAATTCACTAACATCTTGAAAGGTAAAGTACTGCTGACTGATTTAAAGTCTTCATTTCATCAGAAACACAATGACTATATAAACTGCTTTGCATAATAAGCGGCACTAAAGGGTGATTTTTCAAAGAGAGAGAAGACAAACCACACAAGCCAACTTTTTGGCTGAGTCATACCTTCTCAGTTTTTTTAAATCTCTGACAGGAAAAACAGAGATCATTTCAAATTTTTTGTTAATAGTTGGTTTATTAGAATTAAATGCCTCTTTCAGAATAATTTAAACTCTTGGCCTGACATTATGAATAATCTACACAGAAACCCTGACACCTGCCTTGAGTGAAGCCAGACTCCAACCTGGATCTCCCTGCTGAGCACCGCTCTTCTGCCCCTCGGACCGCTTCACGTCCTCCGTTCGCAAATCCATGCGCTATCTAATAACCTGATACTGTCAGTTTAGCATTTTATTATGATATATTTATTTGATATGACTGTTTTAGCTCTGCTTGACGAGGTGAAACAGGCACACATGCTTTAGCTGTTAAAATTCCACGTTCCGGTTCTATGTAAAGAAAGCAACATCTAAAGCAGCAGAGAGGGAAAACAGTTATATTTTCAAAAATAGTTAAGCCAGATTGTTCCCTGGAGATACTTCATTTATTTTTCATCCTCAGATGCTACTGGCAATTTTTGGTAGGGCTAGACATTAATACTGACCAGTTTAGCTCTCCTGGCTGTTAACAGATTATCCACAATGAACCTACCTTCATACTGAAGCCATTGTGGTGACCCTTTAACATATACATATTCTAAAATATATGCTCAAAGTAAAAAGATCCAAATTCACAAGAGTATGAAATATTTATAAAAAAATCATGCATCAGATTGTACAGTCTAGAAATAAAAGATTCAAATTCAGTAATAAAGGTAAGAGCAATCAATACTTGCTCTAGCATTTAAGAAAGACCTCGAAACCCCAGAAGCTCCTGGGCTCAGTTATCCTTTTCTGCTTGCAGAGAAGCCGTAGCCAGGGCTACCGCCGTGACTGGCTGGGCAATTCCATGGAGCTGCATCTTCGCAAGTTTCTTCTGTTCACATTCTGTGACCAATCGGTTCAACTCTGCCGCACTGTATCCAATAAGAGTCTTCAAGTCACAGACAAACTTGTATACAAATCTTTTGCCTTGAACTTTACAAATCATGTCCCCATCATAGTAATATCTTTAAAAAGAGAAAAACACATCAGCACTGTATAAAAAGTAACGAGTTTGGACTTCTTACAGCATTTCACAGACTCTTCCGTAAGCAGAAGGCTAACAGGGCACTGCATGTACCGTAACAGCAACTTCCACTGAAGTTACATAGAAATATTTGATGTTACCATCCAAGGAAACTTCAGGGCATTATTTACTAAAATTCCAATGCTCAGTATTCCAAAACATTATATACTAAATTTCAAAGCATATTTTCCACACTTAGTATAAAAGACTGCTTTAAAAATAAACATTATTAAACAAAATAAAAAACCTTGGGAGCAGTAACAGAACCTATGAACAAGGGCTTAGAGTCAGAAGGCTCAGACTTGGAATCCAGCATCTTATTTCCTTTGATTAAAAGGATTATCGTTGCAAAATGCTTAAGCACACAATAACTGGCAAACAGTCCTCTATTAAACAGACGCTATGCTGATGATTAAGAATCCATATAGAATGAAGGAATTTTTAATGTACACAGTCTATGGATAGCTGAAATGTCTACTTCTTTTCTGTCTTGAACAAAATCCTGTAGTGTGTAACCTTCCCTTCACTTTTATCAAGTTAATATGTAAAGGCTTTCCTTTCAAAGAAATTCTCCAAATCCAATAGGGAACCTCAAAAGAAAGGAAAAGGGCTAGAAGAAATAATACAAAAAAACCACGAAACAAGACATCACTAAGAAACAATGTTTCTGAACCTTACATTGGTTCCATTTGTGGAAAACACTCTAGAACAGCGACTTCCAGCCTTTTTCATCTCATGGGACACACAAACTAATTACTAAAATTCTGTGGCATACCAAAAATACATTTTTTGCTGGTACGACAAAAAAAAAAAACAGGTATAATTTCAATTCCTTCACAATGGACCACCACTGTGCTGACTGCTGTCGTCTGTGTGTCTGACCGTCTAAGGTAAAAGAGGTCAGCGACGCTGACTCAAATAGTCAGGTACTGTGCGCTGTAAAAATACTTGCAGCACCCACTGAAAATTTCTGTTCTAGACTAGTTTATTGCTGCTTTCTATGGAGATGGAAATAGAGCAGGATTTACATTTAATTCAGAAAACAGACTTTATTTACCACTTTGTACTGCCCATCCCAATAACAGGGAGAACAAAGTTCAGTGAAGACTTCTGGGCTGGCACACTGTGAAACCTCTATTTTAAAATAATACTGCCCACTGGCACCCATTTGATGGAGAGCTGTTAGTGATTTATGACAAAAGGATCGTTTGTAAAAGTACCAATGGTATAACTAACATGTATGGGAGAATTCTGTTATAAACGTCACTCAGTTTGAGTCCATCAATGAAGGGACTGACTTGTACACAGAAAGTCGTGTCATCCTTCCCTAAGTGCAGAACAGCAAAGACAGAACAGTCGTGTTCACTTTCCCAGCAAGAGACCGTAACACACTGGGCGTGGCCTTGTGTTTCCTTCGGTGCCGGTACGCTAATACCGAAGTCAGATCTCAGTGCACAAACGTCCAAATGCTTGTCATTCAGTTTAAACGCTACTGGCATTTCCGTTTAAGAGGATTTCTACATGTTAGGCTGTAAAAAACAGACACTCGAGAAAAAAGAACAAAGAAAGAAAGTAGCTTTGTATTTCAGAGAGAAACTAAGGTGGTGTAATCTAATGTTTCTTGGTAAGAGGTGATAAAAAGTACATACACCTAAGCTTTAATTTTACTGAATACTTCCTTCAGTTTATTAGATAAATCACACAACCACGTAATAGTTCGCTCCATTTGCTCCCCTCTAAAATGAAGTGAAAGGTACACAATACCTGTATTTTCATGAACATAATTTCTTCCCTTTTTTAAACTTTTTTTTAACCTTTTAAATTGTGACATACATCACCAACTGAAAGGACAGAATGTGGACCGCTCGGTGACTGATGACAAAGCGCACACTCGCCCATGAGCGCCGACTCGGGTCAGGGAACTGTAGCCTGGACCCGGGGTGCTGGCACGCCCCTCCCCATCTGTCACTGCCCACCGCCACTCCCCCTGCCCAGAGGTGACACAATCCTGTCTCATGACAGTGATTTCGGTGCTTCCACTTACATTCTTGTCACCCAAACACGCATCCTAAATGCTGCAATTCAGTTTTCCTGGTGTCTTTGAACTTTACTCTATCACTGCATTCATATAGTCCACGGACAAGTCTGGATTGTTTTTTGGGGGTCTGGATTTTCACCGAATATTATATTTATGAGGTTCACCCATTATCAGTGCTTGGAACAATATTTCATTCTCACGAGTACACAGTGTATTTTCCTCTACTGTGTATTCACTCTACTCAATTTTATTCACTCTACCTTTGACAGGTATGAGTATACCGCATATCCTCAAAGTTCATGTATGCCACGTCATTTTCATGAAAAACCCTGCATGAGTCCCTGATTTTGCAACCAAAAACATCCAAAGAATATTTTCACTTTTATGAAAAAAGGCAAAAAACTAAGTGTGTAGCATTTGTTTCTCAGCAAGCCATTAGAGGCGCATGCACTCCAAGCAGCAGCCCTGCCCTTCCCCAGGAACCAAACTCAGCCTCTCAACGTCAAGTGCAACTGCTCTGAACTCTCTGCAAGCATCTGTGCTCTGTACTGATTTATTCTGTACATTCCTGCTTTTACTGCATGTCAGTGTTATATTAGATTTTATGTTATCTGATACCATTTGGTCGGTTATTTTGGGGTCTGGGAACACTTAGAAATGTTTCTATACAAGCTGATGGTAACTGCTCCTTCATTTGATGCCAAGTCAGCTTATGAAAGGCTTCTCTGGGCCACTGGACTTTCAGAGAGTGGGAGAGACCTGTATCTGGGTAGTTTCCAGTTCTCACATGTTATCAATAATGCT
The DNA here is from genome assembly GCA_004024845.1 of Tonatia bakeri. Classification (NCBI taxonomy): domain Eukaryota; kingdom Metazoa; phylum Chordata; class Mammalia; order Chiroptera; family Phyllostomidae; genus Tonatia; species Tonatia bakeri. The sequence continues at coordinate 58,551 of PVIA01001673.1, read as the reverse complement.
GTCATGAGCATTATTGTGGACGTAATGCTCACTTAGGAGCATTATGGTGTGGATATATGCGTACATTTTTATTTGTTAAATAGTTAGAAGACAAACTGCTGGCTTACAGGTTATAATTTACATTTGCACCAAAAGCGTAGAAGCATTCCCATTGCTCTGTACCCTCACTAACACTCCTGGTACTGGTAACCATCTCAACTGTAGCCATTTGAGGTTGTGTGCTGTAACCATTTTATTGTGGTTTTAAATTGCATTTCCCTAATTACTAAAAACCTCTACATACATTTACTGGCCACCTGAAAAATCTCTGAGATGTCTATTTAAGTCTCTTGTCCATTTTTTCTCTTTTTCCTAACAATTTGTAAGAGTTCTTTAGATATTCCAGATATGACTCTTATATCAGACACATGTGGCCTGTCTTTCACTCTCTTGCTGGGTTCTGATGACCAGAAGTTCTTAATTTAAAAGTAGTTGTATTTATTGATCCTTTCTTTTTTATTTTTAAGTGAGTTTTTAAAAAGATTTTATTCATTTATTTTTAGAGAGACGGGAAGGGAGGGAGAGAGGGAGAGAAACACTGATGTGTGGGTGCCTCTTGCATGGCCCCCAACTGGGGTCCCAGCCCACAACCCAGGCATGTGCCCTGACTAGGAATCGAACCAGTCATGTTCAAACCAGCGACTCTTTGATTCATAGGCCTGTACTCAATCCACTGAGCCACACCAGCCAGGGCTGATCCTTTCTACTAGGCTTAATGTTTTGGTTTTGTTCAATGTCTTTCCTCACCTATCAAAGTCCTAAAGGTATTTCCAGATGCTTTCCTATTTTATTTTTAACATTTAGAGCCACAAGCTACACAGAACTGATTCTTAGCAAGATATGTTTTCCTTTTCCCCATATGGGTATCAGTTGTCCCAACAACACTGATTGTAGGTCTTGTCATCATGTCCTCTCCCCATTTTCATCTTAAAATCAAAAGCTCCTATATTTTCTTGCTTCTACTTGGGCTATCTATTCTAATCTAGGGTCGATTTGACTCTCGTAAGCAAGCAGCACACTGTTTTAGTTTCACTGCTGTAGCTTCACAGTGAGTCTCAATATCCCACACAGCAAGTCTTCTCACCTTACTAATCTTCCTCAGGTTACTGTGGTGCACTACATTCCCACATAAATTCTGTAATTATCTTGTCAAGTTCTATGAAAACAACTTATTCAGATCGTTACTGCATTGCAACTTAGGTCAATCTAGGAAGAACTGATACTTTAATTGTTAGTTCTAATAATTCATTTGTAAGTTCGAGGGCATTTGTATGTACACAATAATATCAACTGTCAAAACTGGCAGTGCTAATTCTGATTATATTCAGGATTTTTAGCTAGCTGGCAAAATGTTTGAGACTGAATAAATGACAAATACACTGAAAATAAAGCATTTTAGTTATTTATGAACACTAAGGAAAAGGTCATTCTAGAAAAGAAAAATAATCACAGTGGACTATGTAATAGTTCTTGCAAGATCCTATAAGGAGGAACACTGATCTGAACACAATTTCCACACAGTCCGAGTGGGATGAGGGGACAAAAGGGTATGTGTGTGTAGTGGTAAGAGGCAGACCATCCTCTCTCGCTGTGAAACTCAGGTGCAAAGTCCAAGGAAACAGGAAGTAGCAGTAAAAATGTTACTTAGAAATACAGAAGTAAATTGCAGAACTACTTCACTATATTCACTCTTCAAAAAAAAGAAATAATTCTATGATATTCCTATATATTCTACTTCCCAGATACTTAAATGCACACACTAAATTTCCATCAATGCAGTAAACATAATTTCTTATAGTAATTACATCAAAAAATTTCATACTATGTAGAGGAAATTATAAATAACTATTCCATTCCAATTCTATCGATGTGAAGGTTGGATATTCAGATTTAGGGCACTGTAAGGGGGAGGGATGGGTCATCATTTTGCATCTAATTATAAAAATAGACAATATCTGTATATTTGCTAAAGTTTACACTCAGTTCAGCAATGCAAATAACAGTATCTTTATCTGTTATGTAAATGATAGAAACCTCAAAGATTAAACATGTTGGTTTTAAACAGAGTAGCATATGCTTTTAAGTCAGGTAAAAACAAGTCTTTCCCGTTAGGCTATCAGCAGATTTCTCAGCAGTAAGGGGGCAGGTCAGGAGAGCATAGAATGATATTTAAAATATTCAAAGATAAGAACTGCCAGCTTCCAAGAATAATCTATCCAGCAGTTACCCTTTAGGTGTAAAGGATAAATAGAAGCTTTTCCTGATAAAAACAAATCTTAAAAAAACTCTATGTACCTCAAAATTATCACTAAAGATACTCTTAAGAAGTCATTTTTAACAGCAGTATGAAAAATTTTAGTTGTTTTTATATATAACAAAAACAATACTTATAATAAAAACAAGTATTTTAACATCACTACATAACAATGTTTACACCTAGGGTAAGAAGTTATTTTTTTTTTAGAAAGTCTTAATATTTATTTTAAAAAGTAATAAATGCTCACCTTAATGCACGACTGAGTTTCTCATAGTTCATTGTAGGTTTATTTTTACGCTGTCCCCATTTTTGTGCAACCAGTTCAGGCTGATTGAGCTTAAACTCGCCTTCATCACCAACCCAAGAAATGCAGTCTCGAGCATCCTTGTCAGTAAGAAGTTCGAGCAAAAACTGCCACAGCTGAATTTGGCCATTGTTTCCTAAATCGACAGGAACAAGCAGTGACCACAGTGCTACGAATTAACAGAGGGCAAAAGAGAACAGTCTCTCTGGTCCCTGTCTCAGCCGTGCTAAAAGCACAGGTGTTTTTTCAAATGCTGTCTGAGCACTGCCAAAGAAACAGTCCATACTCACATTTTCATAGAGTGAAATTAAACTCAATACACATAATTTGACAAATTTTATCTGGTGACGATAATGCAAAAATACCTGTTCTGTTCCCTGGTGAGCTTCTATCTTCTCCTGAAATCCTGGGAGCTCTTTGTACTTTGGCTGCCTTTGCACTACTGTTTATGCCTTTAATTGTAGTTGGTGTAGCAGACTGAACTGACGCTGGAATAATTTGGACAGCTGCAAAGAAAGACAAAGAAAAAACTTTTCTCTTCTAACACAAGCATTTAGAAAAACCGCAGAAAGACATAAAATGCAACTAGTTAAACTAATGCCCCTCTAATTACATCAACAAAAGGCCTCATTTTAAAATGCCTTAATCCACAATAGTTTAGAACAAAATTTCAAAAAGTTTCAAGGATGAGGCATCACGCTTACTCATGAATCTCAACTTAGTGAATAAGAGTTGGTCTTCTTATTTTTGAAATAACTCAGTGATGTATATATAGATATAAAATATCTGATCATTAAAAATGGTTTATCAGATGTTGGAAAAATGTGGACAAATGTGAACTCACATTCCACTACTGATGAGAATCCAAATTTATAACACCAGTTTGAAGAAAAAAACTGGTACTACCTAGTAAGGCTGAAAAGGTAGATCCTACAACCAGAAAATTTCACATACATTCGGACAAATACTTATTTAATGATATGTTCTCCAAATTTTAATATACAGCAGTAAAAATGAATGAAATAGAGCTGTAAGTATCAATAGGAGTAGGTCTCATAACTTTTAAGCAAAAATGCAAGTTATAAAAGGATATGTATAGTATATTACCATTTTCCTCAAAAAGTTTAAACATGCAAAACAACACTATAAAGTGTTTATGGTTACACAGTTGGTAAAAATATAAAATATACATAGAATAATAGGAAACACCCAATTCAGGATAGCCATTTAAAATGGGATCTGCAACAAGCAAACTTTATATGTAAAGATTTCTTTCTTTATAGTGTATGGTGTTATACTGTACACAGATGTTGGTTATAGCTTATTTCTTTGTATATCTAAAATACTTCATAAATATTTAAAAATTAGTTTATCTTTTTACTACCTTGCAGTACTGAATAAAGGAAACATTTCGTACTGATAAATGCACCATATATTATGGGCAGGAATACTCACGTTGATCGATTGTAACTATCTCATTCATCTGTTGTTCTTGGCTTGCCAATACATCTGAAAAAAAACCACACAAAAATTTCTGGTTTCATTTAAAACCAGAAATGCAAACCCCAATCCAGTAAAATTGAACTTAAGAGACATGATTCTTTCAAAAGAAACAGAATTACAATCAAAACTAACCAGGCAAAAAAAAGCAAAACATCAATTGAAACTTATTGGCATGATAATTTTAAAAATATTTGACAGTCATTCTATAACAAACATATTTTTGAGAGAAATAACAAAGGGAAAACTTCAATTTCTTTTAGAGTTCATTATACAGAGAACCATGGTTTCCCAAATGTAAATATCTACAGCTAAATCCATTTATCTATCTATAAAAAACCATGTGAAACACGGAAAAATAGCAGAGATGAGAATATACACCACACTAAAATTATTTAAATATACATTCTTTACTAAAACGGCTCCCTCAAGATGATCAGAGAAATCATAATTTAATAATCTATTCTAATAGCCACTTTTAAATAAACTTTTAATTTGACAATGCTTTTTCAAGATAGCTAAATTTTCAATAACTGTTAACTGTCCTAAGGGTCACAAATAAACTGGATGATTTAACAGGTCTACAAATACAGCTCCCAAACCTCAGAGTTACATCATAAAAGGCCCTTAGAGAACCATTCATTACTCATCCGCCGCTGTTCCTTCCCTCTCAAACAAGAGGCGCATTCCCAGTCTCTACTACTTTAGCTTATTTACGGCCCGTTATTGCCTGGAAGCATCTTGAAACTGAAATTGTACCAACCAACAATCATCTGTGTACAGACACCCAGGACCTAGGCTCCCAACACAGTGCTACTCAGGGTGCCGTGCCAGGACCCAGTTCTAGACACACACACAGCTGGAAAGGGCTAGAGGACCAAAAAGAAGTCTGAATCCTACTTGTCAGGTGGGAGTTTTCTTTGGGGGTCCTGCATTTGGGGGTTTAAACAATTTTATGAAACTAGCCTTGTTACACAGATATTGGCTGTGTAACTTTGGTTGTCAACCAGTATGAACATTAAGAATTCCTAATGTTTATATGTAGAATGCCATAACTGCCACTTAATGAGGTGGTCCTGAGGATTAGAGGAAAATGCTTTTAAGAAGCACAGTGCCTGAAACAGTTAGCTTCTCAGCAAACTGAAGATGCTACTGTTTTATCCAGATTCCTAGTTCTGAGAATTCTCCCCAAGAACTGTTGTCTCTCTTGAAGAAAAATCCATGCTTCTTGTTTGTGGCAGATTTTCCCCTGAAAATTTTATAAAAGTACTTTGAAGAGGCAAAGTGCAGTTGAAATTGAAATTGTTCCATTAGGGACTATAAATGAACAAAGGAGCCCTAGCCCAAAAAGAGGCAAAATAGAGAGTTGCCATCACATAGCACAGATGTGACCAACCCATAACGCTAGCTTCTAAGTCCTGATTCAGTTTGGTCTGTTTTCCAGGAACTCTCAAAATAGAAGGCAAAACATGGAAAGAGAGGGGTTTTTGAAAGCTTGGCATAAGACCATTTGGGCAGTCTAAATATCATATTCCTCTGTGACTTGCAGCCTTAATACAGAGATTAAATTAAGAAATACACATAAAACTCTTAACACAGCCTTACACAGTTAATAAATGTTAAGTACTGTTGTTATCAATAAGCAATTACAATAACCAAGTTATAAAGAAATAAAATTAAGTTACAATGTAAACACATAATAACTCCAACTTATACATTTTCGAAGCAGCTCCAGATGACTCCAAAGAATTTCTCCCCGAGGGACTCGCTGAAAAAAATCTTCTTGGTTGAGACTACATAATTCTCGTCCTGAAATGTTGAGTGTGCTGAGGTCTATATCAGTCATGCTGAATTCCTTCATTACCCAAACTACCCAGTGCAAGACCTGGTCTGTAGACCACTGTATAGGATCTAAAAAGAAAAATATTACCATTAGCCTGGTTTCATTTTAGGTATTATATACATTTTTAGTTAATTTGTCAACATACATACACAGATAAAATCCAGACAGCTTCCCCCAGCCCCAAGTATGTCAAGTAAACTCAGTGTATAAAGTAAAAAAGATTTTTATGTTATACTTTCACTTTAGCTCCTTTTCAATTTCTTAATCTAAATTTTTGATGGATTCATATGGTTGTGTCCATCAGTCTGAAATTTTCTCAAGAAAAACAAAACGCAAAATTGTTCTTCAGTGGGCCAAATGAAATGAAATATGTGATTATCCTGGAGGAAGTTATCCAAGTTTAAAAATTCATCTTGTAACCCTGTCTGGTGTGGCTCAGTGGATTGAGAGCTGGCCTGCAAACCAAAGGTCAACAGTTCAATTCCCAGTCAGGGCATGTGCCTGGGGTGCAGGCCAGGTCCCCAGTAAGTGGTGCATGAGAGGCAACCACACACTGATGTTTCTCTCCCTCTCTTTCTCCTCACTTCCCCTGTCTAAAAATAAATAAATAAAACCTTTATAAAAAATGTTTATCTTGTAGCAATGTATAACTTGGTGCACTAGAAAAAAATAAAAACCAAAGGGGTTTCTATGGAGTTAGGCTTACTATCCAAAAGTGAACAATGCAGTCATTCCTCCTTCTTGCTGCTTCTTATAAAAAGCTGGTTGCTCCTGCATTTACCCTTACCATACAACATGCAAATTGCCTGTTTATTCAACTGTCTTCCCCTAAAATATATTAAGGTCTTAAAACAAGAACAGTGTCTTATAAGTCATTCTATCTTTAAAATTTACCACAGTGTCTTGTGCATATATTTGTTGAATCTACAAAAGGTGAATCCAAATAATTTCATTTCCTCATTGTTTTTAACTAATTAAATTCACAAATGAAAAAAATGGCCAACATGTAAAAATATTTCATCATTGTATTCCTGACCTAACAGACCTACTAGAGCACTCTACTCACAGAATTTTAATCAACACTAGGTGAATTAATTCTGGTATAGGTATCGATGCATGGAGAAGATCTGTCCCAATAACACTGATTATATGCCATCAAGATACATGTTATTCAGTAAGAAAATAGGTGGGAAAAAACAACATTTAGGTACTTAATCAGGAGCCAATATACACTAAAATCAATCAACATAATGATACAGGACTAACAGCCACAGAATTGATTTTTTTATGTGATTTTTTCAGGAGGATTCTGAGACGATGGCAGAGAAATTAAAATTTTTTTTCTGAATTAAGAATCACTAAAATCAATTATAGAGCAAAACCAAAATTCCATTAATATTTTCAATAAAAACAAGATATCCCCACGGATCCCAAAATACATTCAGCTGAAGATAAAGCAGTAACAACCACAAGACCTCCACGGTGCCGGCATCTGTGCAGGAGAACGCACAGGGGGCGCAAAGACACATCTGACGCACCATCCACCGTGCGCCCAGAAAACCCAAACACAGCCGGAGGAACCCATTAAAAGCACAACAGGCCAAAGTGAAAGGAGCAGCTCAAAGCAGTTTTGCCCAACCCAACAGCAGCTGAATACAACGGTCTGGTAGGTTCAGGGGCTAGAGCAGTGCAGCGCCTCTGAGTTTTTCAAACTGAGCCATAACCACTTCTCGAGAGTGGACCACAATGAGCAGAAACTGGCGGGAGCGAAACTGACACTGAGCAGCACAGAACACCACGGAGGAGGAAAGACTAGGTCCCGGTAAAAGTGGAGTAAGGGAACACAAAGACACTGAGAAAGCAAGTCGCTCTATGGAAACAAGAGAAGAGGGGCTGTGGCTCCTTAGAAAAACTATGCAGAACCACACCTCCCCTTAAAAGTTCAAGAACGCTCACTTTACATAAACAAAAAAAGTAGCAAATCAAAGAAGAAAACAGAAATAGTCTGATTTGTTTTCTAAAATAATATCAGGACTTCTGGTTTAATATCACTAATTGGCCATGCATGTTCTCCTTGCCTTTTCTCTAAGACCCCAGTAAAATTACAGTAAAGTCATTTTTAAGAGATGTAAACTCACAGGAATGTAAGTGGGAAATGTCAGAAATGATTTGGGAGATTTCCACAGATTTTATGAAGATAGTAAGCAGAGTGAAAATCCAGCAAAGTAGAAAAAGCTATAACCTCAAAGATCTATCAAGGAGAATACCAACAAAAAATGGAAGTACTCCTGACTACAGAGCCCCTCACTGGCTGAGGGGCTGGAGGTCCCAGGAAGCAGGTGAGGTTGAAGTGAGAAACGGGGAGGCTGACATAAAGTGTGCCAAGAACCTCCAGGGCCTCCTTCCTTCTTAGGAGCCACCCGAATGAAAGTAGCCGCACACACGTGGACTCCAGAACACTTCAGATCCGGGAGAGACATGAAGCAGATACTGAGAGAACTGACCTCAGTAAGAAAAGTGTAAAAACTAAAGAGTAAAACCCTCCCTACCTCCCTATTTTCCACGCCCCTTTCCATTTCTAGAACGTAGCATTCACTTACACATTAATCGCAAATCCTCATGTCAACTTACACTCTTGACAAGTGTTTGGCTAATTCCAGGTAAGTTGAAGAGACCCAAGAAACAGACCTATACACAATGACACTTGAAAATCTTTTAATGAAACAACCACTATCCCAACTTTACCAGTGTATAGTGAGCAAACCCCTTCCAGAACTTCAAACTAATTTGCTTTAAAGTTATTCCCTTTTAAATATAAAGACATGGTAAAAAATAATGATATTTGAGAGACTGAAATCAAACCATGAGAAAAATAAACAGGAAAAACAGAAACAGGAGGAAGAAGAAATACTGCAATAAAAAACTGAAAAAAACAACTACTTACCCCTCAATTATAATATACTCAGAAAACATGTATCTATAAAATAAGATCAGAAAGCCTTGGGAAAGCAACAACCAAAAATAAAGAGCCCTTATAAAGTAAAAATAAAAATCAGATAGGTTACAATATAAAGACAAAAAAAATTGACAGAAGGCAGTACAAATAGACATGAAAATAAAAATGGAAGAAACCAAGAAGATTGAATAGGAGTTCCAGAAAAAACACAGAAACAGGGTATTTATCAAAATAATAATGCAGAAAGATTTTCCAGAATTAAAGGGACTGTCTGATTAGTACTGTCCAATAGAAAATACAATGCAGGCCACTATGTACTTTTTAAAATTTCTAGTAGCTACATTTACAAAAATTGAAAAAAAAGCTCTAATTGGTGTAGCTCAGTGGATTGAGCATGGGCCTGCGAACCAAAGGGCCACCCGCTGGATTCCCAGTCAGAGCACACGCTTGGGTTGTGGGCCAGGTCCCCAGTAGGTGGTGCTCGAGAGGCAACCACACATTTATGTTTCTCTCTCTCTCTCCTTCCCTTCCTCCTCTCTGAAAATAAATAAATCAATTCTTAAAAGAAAAAAAAAACAGGTGAAATTCATTTCAACAACAATATCATTTAACTCTATATATCCAAATGTTATCATTTCGACATATAATCAATGTAAAAATAAAAAGATTTTACATTCTTCCCTTTTTTGTATGGGGTATTTTATGTTTACAGTACATTTCAATTCAGACCAGGCACATTTTAAGTGCTCACATGAGAACAGTGGCTACTACATCGGGCAGTACATGACAGACTGAAATTCTACACTACAGAACATAAATTTACAGCAAATAAAAAAGGTCCACACTCCACTAACCAAGATAAAGACCAGAGACAGAGAGATTTCAACAGCTTCCAGAAGGAAAATAGAGTATCAAGAGAACTAGAATCAGAATGTTCCCTTAACATCCCGCACTATAACAAAGGAACAGGGTCATCAAAACTGATTTTTCAACTTAATATTCCATATACCCAAACTATCAATCATAGCAAAATAAAGACATTTTCAAATATGTGAAGTATTGTCCCACAAGAAAGGAAAAAAAAACCTATTTGTTTCCTATGTGCCCTTTCTTAAGGAACCTATAAAAAGAGAATGAGCCCTGGCTGGTGTGGCTCAAGGTACTGAGTGCCGGCCTGCCAACCGAAATGTCGCTGGTTAGATGTCCAGTCAGGGCCCAAGCCTGGGTTGTAGGCTAGGTCCCCAGTAGGGAGCATATGAGAGGCAACGAATCAATCCATATATCTTTCGCACATAGATGTTTCCCTCCCTCCCCCTTCTCTAAAAATAAATAAAATCTTAAAAAAGATAATTAGAGAATAAAACTTAAAAAAAGGAAAATATGAAACCCAGGGGACAATGGGGGATACAGCACTGCAAGGAAGGATGTTCAGGTATGTCTTAAGATGATGGCTCTATGGCATATCTAGAAAAATATCCAACCCAGAGGTATAGAAGAATTTGGGAAAAACTGGCACAAAACAGACCAATGAAAATGAAAGAAAGTCTTGGTATATATAGAAATCTAACTGGGAACATGGCCACACGATGCAGAGTTGTACACTTGAAACCTGTACAGTTTTGTGAACCAATGTCATCCCAATGAATTCAATTAAAAAAAAATCTAACTAAAAAACGAGTCAACTTGGAACTTTACAAAAACTAAAAGTATAAATGTAATCACAGTAGTACAAGGAACAAATCAATTCTCTAATGCACACAATGACTAATGACAAACAAAAGTTACGTAACAATATTAACAAAATGGGGAAAGGTAAGGTTTTGTTTTGCAGGGGAGAGAAGTGTAAGAGAACTAAACCTCATCTACTCTAACAGGACGTTAACAGTAATTAAAAGTAGCAAAGGGAAATGTGGCCGAGACCAGGGAGTGGGAATGAAGAAAGAAAAGCCATGTTAGGGAACAACAGTTTTTCCTAGGACTTTGTTTAAATCAGATTTGAAAGATACATAATAAATGACAGACTTCTCCCATGCGGCGGGGGATGGGTGGGCCTAGGGAACTAGACAGCTAGTTAGATCCAAATCGACTATTATTCTTTATTTTCTGAAAATACGTATCATACTTCTAAGAGTTAATACTTGACAACTCTGGGCACCAAAAACATGAGTGTATGCCTCTTTAACTAGTCAAAGAACCGGAAAAATCATCTCAGCACACTCACCTTTTCAGTGTCCCTATTTAATAGAGAATAAGAATGTATTTACTCCAATCTTACTTTTGGTCAACTTTAACATTCCCCATAACTCAACTTGAGCGGACTTCTAACTACTATGATTTCATGAGTTTCTTCACAGACATTTAATGTAAAATAATAAAATTAAGAAGAGAATTAAAGTTTTGAAGAATGTAAAAACAAAGGAAATAACCTATGAGTAGATACAAATACGCATGAATATATCAAGCGGTGGCTCTAAGGTCCTCTCGGGAGACCAAACTGATGTGTGTGAAGTGCAGTTTGGAACATTGTCCAGTGCGGATCAGCATTTCAAAGAGATTTGAAGTACCTATGACCAATTAACCACATTTAAATTGTGCACAGAATTAAGCAAGTAGCAAAAAAAATTACTCAGGTGCAGAATGGAAACCTGAAACAATAATTTCCAATGAAAATATTAGTCATTTCTAAAACTTTCTGGAAGGTAACAATTTCATAAGAAAAATCACAAATGATATTTTGAAGTCTCTCTATACCTAAATAAATCTCAGATGTCTTAAAAGAGCTTCATTCTAATAATATTCTTTGTAGGAACTTTGAGTCAGAGTTTATAATCTGGTTATCTACAATTCATTTTTATATATTACTTTCCACAAAAGATTCTACTATTGAAGAGTTCTTGTTGAAAGTCTAGCAAACTCTAGAACATATCACTTCAAATGCTTTTACGCTGCCTTCTTTCATTCTTAGCATTCTCCTCTTAAGAAATGACTCCCAACTTACTAAGGTCAAGTATACCATTCATACCAGCTTCAGATGTCACAAGTAAGTTAACAGCTTCATCCCATCACCGAGGAAAGGCTAGGGCCCATCATTCGAGCTAAGCTCTTTTATGCGGTGCTTCCATCAATGATCCTGCTCCCTGCTTATTTACCCTCACCTCCTGCTAGTTCCGTACCACACACCTACCAATGCACTCGTCACCACCGACTCCTGAATCTCCAGTATTATTTATTCCCCCAGCACTCTTCCCCAAAAAGTTAATATTCAATTTTTCCACTTCTTTAATGTTTATTTCTATTAGTTCAGCTTTGTCTCCACCTGTATAGTTTCTTTTATCTAAATCTACTATGAGCCTTTGATCACCATATTTAGTATCTATTAGTCAGCATTCTTTGAGTTTCTCAGCAGCATTCGCACTTTTAATCATCTAAAACTTTTTCTGTTTCAATAACACTATATACAGTTCTCATTTTCCTTCTATCTCTTCAGTTATTCCATTTCTCCCTTCCTTTTCCTAAACTCTAATAATTGACAAAGTCCAGGAACCAGCCTTTAACATTGTGTTCTTTTCCATTTTATCTGTCTCCCTCAGAGACTGCACACACTTCTATGGCTTCAGTACACATTCAATGTGACTGAGCCCCAGACAATATCTTCATCCCAGTTCCAATCTTGTGCACTCAAAACTACTTTCTGGCTAACTCTAGTTCAATATGTACTACTACTTCAAAATCACATACTATCAACACCTGTCCTTGACAAATCCAATACCAGACTTCCCTACCAACTGGCCACTGAGCTCTGGAAGGCATGGACTGACTTTACTGAGCACCATCAAAAGCCCAGCATTGAATACAGTGCCTGGCATATGCAGTTCACAAACTATGTAATGAAGATGCAGCCAATACTTATTAATAGTATAGCCCTAGACACCAAGATTGCGAAGTCACATCAACATTTAAATTTTATCTCTCTACCCTGGTACAATCTTATCAGTCAGTTGCTTAGTCCTATCACTGCTCTGACCCTCTTCTTGAAATGACCTAATCTAGGCTAACCTAGCTGGATATTATCACCTAGCCACACTTAAAACTATAAGACTAATGTTTCCCTTCACCCTCTCTCCTCGTTCCATCTTGTCATACACCACTGCCACATTCATTTTCAACTGTAAATTCCATTATCAAAAACAGTGATATAATGCTACAAAACAACTTCTTACCTACTACACTTCCTCAATGCTCAGGCACACTCGCCCTTCCCAGCTTTATACACATTTTTCCTGCCAGGAATGTCCTTCTGTGTCCAGTAATTTCTCTGTAATAAACCCTTTCCTCATTTCCCCCCAGGCCAATATGACCTCTCTGAGATGCTAACAGCATGTTTCCTTTATACCAGTTACTGAGAGCTTAAAAATGTTACCATTATGGCAATTATCTTTTTATCTACCTTCCCTCTCTTCAACTACACTGTGAATACCCTATCAGTAGAAAAAAATTTTAATACAATTGTCGGCTGTATAATGACATTTTGGTCAACTGTGGACTGCATTTACAACAGGGTCCCATGAGAGTATAATGGAGCTAAAAAACTCCTGTCACCCAGTGATGCTGTAACCATCACGACACTGCAGTGCAGAGACTGCAAAAGTCAACAGACTGTGGTCAAGATGGCAAACAGCTTAATGTGGGTGTAGGAGAGGAAGACGGTGAGGAGCTCCCACAGGTGGTTCCTGAGGAACTGATTAATGAGTTGCTGGAACGGGAAGGAGGAACGCAAAGCTATAGAAGAGGCAAGAGAAAAGGAAACTGCAGAAGGAAAATGGAGAGTAGGAGTTTAGCAGGAGCATTTGCAGACTTCGACAAGCTCCTTAAAAAATCTAAAAACATGGACCCCAACACTGAGAGGTTTTCATAACAAAGAGGAATGTTCATGGTGTATTATGTGCTTACAAACAAATCTATGATAAAAATCGCCACCAAAACAACAAGCAAACCACTGTGGACATATTTCTGGAAAGAGTGACACCCCCCACAGAGCCTCGGGCAGGTCCTTCAGGAGCCCTTCCAGACAAGGCATGGTTATCGTAGATGACGGCTGCAGGTGTGTTACTTATTGCCCCCGAGGACCTTCCAGTGGGATTTGAAACATGGAGGTGGAAGACAGTGGTATGGACAATTCTGACTCTGTGTAGGCCTAGGGTAATGGATGTGTTTGTCCTAGTTTCTAGCAGAAGTTTAAAAAGTAGAAACAACAAAAAGTTTAAAAGCTTACAGAATGAGGACCTAAAGAAAACATTTTTGTACAGCTCTACAATGTGTTTGTGTTTTCAGCTAAGTGCTATTACCAAAGAGCTGAAAAGTTAGAAAAAATTGAAAGTTTATAAAATAAAAGAGATACAGCAAGCTAAGGTTAATTTATTGACGAAATAAAATTTCGTTTTGGTCAAGGTAGTGTGCCCTGAGTGTGCAGCGATTACAGAGCCTCCAGCAGTGGACAGTAACTTCTTAGGCCTCACACTCACTCGGCGCTCACTCGCCGGCTCACCCAGGCCGCCCTTCTGTCCTGCAAACCCCATTCGTGGAAGTGCTCTCTCTACTCAGGTATCGCATTTTTACCTTTTACACTGAGCTTTTACTGTAGCTTCTCTATGTTTATATAAACAAATGTTTACCATTATATTACAACGCCTACAGTGCTCAGTACAGTAAAATGATATACAGATTTACAGCCTAGGAGCAACAGGCTACACTATATAGTCTAGGTGAGCAGTAGGCTCTCCCACATAGGTTTGTGCATCTGTGCTCTATGTTTGTACAATGACAAAACTGCCTAACAATGCATTTCTAAGAACATATCCAGATTGTTAAGTGAAAGACAATTGTATTTCTTTGCATTTCTAGTACCCAGGTGTTGAGGGCCACCCTGCCTGGTCTCAGGAAGCTGTGACCCCCTGTGACTTAGGCTGAGTGAGAGACCTCCGGATCAGGAGCCACCAAGGAGACAAAACTTATTCCCCTGGCATGAACGCTACCTGTTCTGTGCCTGGCCTTTAATGCTAGATCAGTTACCAATGACGGGTAAGACTCCTCAGGGAGGAGCGACCTAAGCCAGGTTCTGGTCTCATAAGGCCTGTGGAGTAAGACTCACAAGACTGTGGAAATAAATGAAGGGGCTGTGGAAAGGAAGGGGTGATCGACATCAACCCCTGCCACCTCTTAGCCTGAGTCTTTGTACTGAAATCCAAGTCTCCTTGCTGCCTCTGTTTCCAGCCCTTCTCAGGGCTTAAGCAAACAGCCAAAGGGGCAGCTCAGACCGGAGACGGCAGAACCCTGGGGTAATCAGGCCTGGGACAAAGAATATGCAAGATCCTGTGAGATCTCTTTGCTGGAGGATGTTATTAACTTGGAATTTAAAGAAACAGACAGGAAACCTTTGGAACCTATAGTCCTTCCATATGATAAAACTCCAATCTCTGCCTGGAATCACAACAGAAACTCTGTTAGCATCTTTGTAAGTTATGTGTTCCCTTTGATCCCTTCTGCCAAACTGTAAATACACAAACTGTGTCTACTTTCTCAATAAAAACCCACTGGGACAAAGGAACAGGGCTCTCCCCACTAGAGAGTTAGCCAGGTGCTCACTGACTTGGAGAGTGGCCACTCCGTTCCTTACTTCCCTACAGAAAACTGTTTCTGTGCATGATTATTTCTCGTGTTTCGACGAGCCATCCACAGCGTGCTAAGCGTGTTCAGAGCCGGCCAGGAGAGCTGGGTTCTGTGCGCTTCACCCAGGACAGTATTTATCCATCATGTGTTATGGTCAAAAAAAATATTCTTCCTGAAAACTCTACATTTAAAACATTGTAATGTACCCTAGTATCTTCCACGTCGAGCTTCGTTCTTGTTATTCTACCTAGCACGTATCATGCTGTCTCTTACCATAGGGTATCCCAAGGCGCTCCTGCTCCTTCCTGT
This sequence comes from Tonatia bakeri, assembly GCA_004024845.1. Lineage (NCBI taxonomy): Eukaryota > Metazoa > Chordata > Mammalia > Chiroptera > Phyllostomidae > Tonatia > Tonatia bakeri. The sequence continues at coordinate 42,677 of PVIA01001673.1, read as the reverse complement.
AACCTTCCAGCGCGGCAGCCCATCTCGTCACTTGTTCCGAGGTCTCATCTGAAATGGTCGTAATGTGTTTTGTGCCATCGAGAGTTATCACTTGAGCTTCCTCCACAAGGTGTGCTTCTGCTTCAGCATGGTGAGCGTCTGGATCAATAACTACTTCAACTGTTTCCGCAGGTTTAACAATTTCAAGGATGTTGAGCTTTGGTTCAATTCCTTAACAGTAAATTAAAAAAAAATGTTTAAATGAAAACACAAAAGTCACTAACAAAGTTTAGTTTACTTTATATGTGCTCAAATGATAGAGCAAAACTCCATTTTAAATATGTTCAGCAATATATCTAGAGAATTCAACAGATTCCTATTAAATGATAAAAATGATTCCACAGAACTTTGGTAGTTTAGATAACAGTGTTGTATCAATTAATGTTTCGTGATTTTGATAACTGTACTGTGGTCTTTTAAAAAATTCCTTGTTTTTAGGAAACACACACACTGACGCATTTAGGAATACAAGTGGATTACATCTGCAACTTATTTGTAAACAGGTTAAAAAAAAATGTGGGGACAAGGAAGAGAATAAAGCAACCTCTTCGCAAATTCCCCTTTTTGTGCTGCACTGCAGAGACGAGATCTCCTTGCAGAGAGGAGGCCCCAGGATCACTGGCATGGGCCTTCTATTGAGAATGAGTTAAGAGGGGATAAGCAGGCACATGGCATCCACTTTTGGCAGCTGAGTTTCACTGAAAAGGCAGCATGGTTCTAGATGGCAGGCAGGGAGGGCAGCAGCTTCCTTGGCAGCCCAGAACTGTGGTTTGGCTGCATTCTTAGAAAGCCAATCAGAACCTGTTCTTCCAGCCCGCTCTCTGATCCCGTTACTTACTACTCTACAATATATCCCTTCCCGATGAAACTAGGTAGAATGTGTTACACTATCTGCTTCACCTTGACAGATAAAATAATTAAATCAAAAGCATGAATATTTGTCTATAATATTGCAGTAACTTAGACAACCATCTAAAACACTCAAAACTTATAAAAATTGAGTTGCCATATTAGAAAAACACAAGTAAAGTTTTAAATAACTACACTAATATTAACTTACCTTGGTAAGAAATTACCTGTACACTAAGCTGTACAGTTCCATCTGTCTTTACTCCTTGGTCAAATAAACTTCGATCTGGATCCAGCTAAACATGGTGAAAATGAGTAACATTATTTTTACAAAATCATCTGGTTTAACAAAAATGATGTACCAAATGGACTTAATTACTGAGGCACACTAATTAAATTATAAGAGCACACTTAATTATATCAGTTGTCATATCATTTAATTCTCTGCCAAAATTTAAAATATTTTAACCACTGTGTCAGTAATTAAGGATAACATAAAGAACAGAATTTATTTTAAGTGGAAGTTTTCTCTAGCTCAGGAGTCTAATTTCGTATTTTAAATAATGCCAAAATGCAACTGTTTATTCTGTACAAGTATTTAAAATAGAAATAATGCAAGTTATCTATCATGAAAAAGCAAGGGTATTTAATTAGTGGGGACAATTAGTGGAGACAAAAAAATTAATATATTTGCTGTATCTCCTTTGTAAGCAATGACACTCATTCCAGATCACAGTTAATGCTAAATCTCTGATCACAAAATTAATAAGGAATTAATGAGTTCACTACCTGACCTAGATAAGAACATCTTTAATCCTAATTCTATATCCTTTAAATCAGTGCTTTTCCCCTTTCCTATCACCTTATCATGAATGCATTTCACACAATGACAAACCGATGACAAAAAGTAATTCTGACTTTCAGGTATTTTTTGTCACTAGTTTAAAAATATGCTTCCACTATAATTATCTTGAAAAATGAAGAGCTGTATGTATCTACATGTCATACAGTTGGAGGTACAAAGCTCTCCACTCTCATTCCCAAGAGTTTAGTCAATATTGTAGTTACCATACAAACAGATTTTCTAACATTAAAAATGTCATGTGTAAAGCCTAAAACTGTAAGTGACTATATGTCTAACTTAATCAGGGATAAGACAAACTGTGTAACCCTGCAAACACAGAGGTCAAACTTGGCAGTTTCACTCAATATAACAGTCTCTTTCTGACACTTCGTTAAAAATTCTCCTAATACCAAGATTTCTCCCCTCTCCAGTAGACAATGATATTATCCACTAGAAGTGATGGCACGTGCAACTCTGAAACTGAGCTCTTAGGTACTGACTATGCTAATTAGCTCAGTGAGCCCGGAACAAGGACAAAACTCAAGCATGGTATTTGATCTCGGGTAATACTCCTCAAACAGTGCAACTCAGCTGTTCCATCAGCTTCGAAGTCAACATTCACCTGAAAATACAAAAGGCAGTACCACAAGCAGCAAGCATTCTGACTCCAAATGTCTATCTGCATTAACTGACATGGAGAACAGAGTTGCTATTCATAACCTCTTTGAGAGGACTGGGGTGAAGGAAGAGTGCAAAGTGCCTTAGATCCAAGGCGAGCTCTAAATTCTGTACCACTATGAATTATGCATATTTCCATTTAATCGACAAATATTTTTTGAAAATCTATGACAGGTTGGGTACTTTACAGGTCACATTTCAATCTGGTTAGACCAAGTACCATAAAAGCAGCAACAAATGTTAAAGCTGAAAGACAAAATATCAAGTCAGATTCCCCTTTATCTTAGATATGAGAACAATTAATTAATAACACTGAGTTATTCAATACAAACTTTCTTAAAAGTCTGCCTCAAACAACTGAAGGGTTTTGAAGTCACAGAGGCCTGGGTTCAAATTCCACTGCACTCCTGTGTAGCAGTTAAACACTGGGAAACTATTCAACCTTTTAAAATATCAGTTTCTGTATCTGCAGAGTATGATTAAGAATATGCTGACACAGACTGAGGTGAAGATCAACCCACTGAGCCACACCAGCCTGCACTACTTCACCAATTTTTAATGGCTGCCTTGAATTCCAGTCTATAGAACTTACTTATCTACTCCCCTGTTTTTGGAACATTTGAGTTATTTTCAGTGTCTGCATAACTATGCAATGAGCATCTCATATGTACACTTTGCTCACCCGGGCGAACATTTCAACTTATTGTATTATACATCAAAATCTTGTTTCAGCCACACCTGGCTGGTGTGGATCAGGGGATTGAGGGCCGGCTTGTAAACTGAAAGGTTGCCAGTTCTAGTCCCAGTCAGGGCACATGCCTGGGTAGTGGGCCAGGTCCCCAGTTGGGGGTGTGCGAGAGGCAACTAACTGATGTATCTCTCGAATGTTGATACTTCTCTCCCTCCCTTTCCCTCTCTCTAACAGTAAATGAATAAAATCTTTTAAAAGAATCTTGTTTCAAAATAGTAGGTGTATGATTTTGATTTTTAAAAAATGAAAGTAAAAGTTCCATAATACATACGAGGAGGAGAAAAATAAAGAATAAGATAAACCAAACAATCCAAAAGATTAGTATAAGTTAATATTAGAAACAGTATAGGAGAAAATGGGGGGCCATCTGTAATAGTGTCAACAATAAAAAATAAAAATTAAAAAATGAAAACAGTGTAAAACTCTAGCATATGATCAAGGGAAGTCTGGAGAAACTATTTGAGCAATCCTATCTAGGTTACTACCTTTTATATATTAAAATATGCTGCAAATAATATATAGCTATAATACCACAAATGGTAAAATCCTATTGCAATCAGCTCCAAGAAATGTAATCACTGGAAACTGAAATTCTTGACCAAAATTTACTGCTGAAAGGTAATGAAAAAACCATTTGGTAAAATTATCTCATTTTAAAAATGAAAAAAAAATGCATAAAGATATTAAAAGCTAGTTACAAATAGGGTGAGGAGTGCACACTTCTTCAGCTTCCAAAATCAACGTGCTTCCCACTACTCTGTGTAGCTCTAGTCCAGATTTAAACTTTCCATTGTATATTTGTGAGAGTAAAAAAATGTTTGATTCAGTACTCAGTTTTTTAAATATAATTTTAAGTGAAGAAAATTTTGCCAAAGGAAGTCTCTTTGTGTCTAAGTGCTTCAACTTTACCACGACACGGATCAAATGCAGGTACAGATAAGTACACTGCTCTGGGGGGACCAGCTGCCATGTCACGAGCAGCTCTACGGAGAAGCCCGTGTGGTGAAGTGAACGGCCCTGTCACCAGCATTGTGAGTGACCTTGGAAACAGATATGCTGGCCCCAGCCAACTCTTCAGATGAGGACAGCTCGGACTGACAGCTATAGAGACTGAAGACCAACGACAACAACAAAATACTTCTAATGCAGACTTAAACGCTAAAACATAAATCTTAAAAAAAAATAGGTTACCTGGATATCTTGTAGGCATATTTCATGAGCATCCAAAGAACACTGTAGTCTTGGTTCTAGTAGTTTCTTTAAATTGCCTATTGGCTCATTGATGTCTATGGCCTGGCTTACACATTCAGCTGGGGTGTAGGTTTGTTCTACAATGCTAAATGTTAAAGGATATAATGGTTAACAATTACATTTTACCCTGAAAACTAAAGTAACAAAATGCACAAACCAAAACTGAATACCAAAACATATGTCTGGTCTTTGAAACTCATTTCTGCACAGACACCCATTCACGGTGGCAGCGGTGGACTGGTTACCAGTCAGAGCTGCTGAGCTGCACACTGACCTGCACAAAAAAACGCTAGCTTGAGATTTAAAGCCCCGCTGCAAGCCTCCCACCCCATATACAAGCATATGCACATATGTAGGCAATTTCCCTTCCCGACATAAATACAATTAAATGAATGTAAGTTATAAGATATGAAAATACAAGTTATAAAATATTTTCCACTTATTTTAATCTGAAAACTACTGGTTATAATCAGCATAGTTCCACATTAAAAAAATTCTTCCTTTAAAACTCTCTTAGGGCTCTTTTGTATTATTATTTCATACTTTAAATTCTATGGAACTGTAAATTCCTTAAAGGTAAAATCGTGGGCAAACAATTCTACATATCCTTGGTAAATCCTCATTTGGGGCCAAAGAGAAGACAGACAACAAGTAAAATTTGCTGAATTGGTAAATCTGAAATTCAAGTTTCATAACATGTTTAATTTAAATATGATTTAAATCTCATTTGTAGTTGTCAAAAACAGTATGTACTTAACAATTTGTCAAGTTCCATTTTCACATAAATTTCTAGTATAATGTGATGTACATGATACTCAATGAATATGTACTGCCTAAATTCCTTCCAAAACTTCTAAAATTTATAAAATAGACCACTCATGATTGAAAACATACCATTTTAAATTATTGTAAACTATTAGTATTATTAGTTAGGATAGAATAATTGGGTCTTTTGGCTAAGCATTTTTATTAAATTCTTCAGCTGTAGCCCCATGGGCTATATTTTTCTTTTTCTGTAACAATGATTCTTTTTTAAAAACTAGATGACACTTTTTTACATAAGCTTAACATTTAAAACATATAAGAATATTTTGCTGCCAACATTTAAACCTTGGGAGAGTTAATACAAAAATATGAATCATCAGTTTCTCTTGAAAAAGCCTGGATGATCTCATCACAGGACCTGAATTCCTACACAGCAGCAATCTGCTATGCTGGCTAACCACTCCCTTTACACAGCCATTCCCTGGGTCAGCAGAGTGACTACAACCTCCTACCGGAGACAGGCGATACGGCAAAGTTTTTCTGTAAAGGGCCAAACAGTAGACACTTTTAGGCTTCATGGACCATTTGTGTATATGTACATACAAAAATAAATATGCGCATGTCGGGCTCCGAGAAGCCCGAACAGTGCTCACACCCTTTTACAGTTCCCTCCACATTCTACCAAGGGCGGCTGGGTGACCAAAACAGACAGACGTGACACGCTGCTTCTCCAATGAGGTTACGGAGAACAACACCGTGGCTTCCATGCTGGTGAGCACGCTCTCTCAGGACATTTGCTGTAGGGAGGCCAGCTGCCATGTCACGAGCAGCCCTTCAGAGAAACCCGTGTGGTGAAGAGAACGGTCCTGCCACCAGTGTCGTGAGTGACCTCGGAAACACATGCTCTAGCCCCAATCAACTCTTCAGATGCATAGAGCCCAGACTGACAGCCTAACTGCAGGCTCATGGAATGCCCTGAGCCAGAACTAAGTTCTGGGGTAATCTGTTGCATGAATGAGTGGATGAAAATATACACACACATCAAAATTAAAAGAGAGGTACGGTCTCTACTGTCTCTTCTCCTGGGGAAAATAGCACAGTTCAACATTCTGAAACCCTCCATTAAAAACCTAAGGTCTCTCGAGCAGTCATGACCTTTTCTGTCAGGAAAATATTCCCATGCCAAGGCACGGTGGCAGAGGACAGGACTGAAGACAACTAAAGTAGGGTCTGCTTATCAGGTAGAGCCAGCCCTCCCCTCTGAGAAGAGGAGGTAGCACGGGTAACCACAGCCCGCTGGCAGAGAACACGGGAGTTGCGAAACAACTGGTATAAATCTCGATTATGACAGAGGAGTGAGTTCTAGAGACCTGTTGTAGAACACTGTGCTTATTGTTAACTACACAGTATGGGGCACTCAAAAAGTTGTTGAGGGCAGATCTCATACGAAGTGTTCTTACACAACAAAACAAAACTTTAAAAATTAAAGTCCTAAACTTCAGCTACACTCTCAACACTCAGCATCCTATTCAACCTCAGTAATTTGGTCCATCGTACTGAAGTTGTTCTAAACTTTATTACCATACAGAAGCCCTCTACTACTTACTCTTCAGTTCATTCTACTCTCGGCAGATTAGCTCATCCCCTGATTCACAGAGTGAAGTAGGAACATTAGTCTTAATCCTCCTTAACCTTCTCCTTGACTCCCAAACTTCTGTTTTTACCCATATTCTCCCCTGGGATTCTGAACTCACAAACACTGCCCTCCTTCCAAGAGCTAACATCTTTCACTATGCCACAGGCTTAGTGCTGCGCACACAATTACTCACACTGGTATGCTCCTCAAATACACTGTGGCCGCTGGGAGGGCAGGTTACTGTCTCATATGCACTCCTGACAACTCACAGCAGTGACTTATAAATACTTGTTAAATAGTCCATGTTGTGGATTAAACTCTTTAGAAAATAAAGTTACCAGCATTAATGAAAGAAAAAAGAATCAAATAGGGTCCTACAGGATAGAAACCATCACAATCAACTGCCTGATAATTACTAGCTATGTATATAACTATCTTTAGTTACAAATTCATTGTCAGAAGAAAAAAATACATTATCCCCCCAAGTGCTAACTTCAGTTGAAAAAAGAAAGGCCCCAAAAGAACTTTGGTGTGATTCTTAATTTCAATTAGGTACAACGATAATATAAAAGGCGTTACATTCAGACAACACCAACCTTTCCTCTGTGCACTCTGGCTTCTCTGTCCCATCAATCTCAATTTCTATCAGCTCTTCCGCTTCTCTTTTTGTCATGGTTGAAGTGTTTCAAAAGCTCAGCCCTGTAAAAGTTAAATTTTAAGACCTTTTGGAATTATCTGCACAAACACATGCTACACAAAAAGTAGAGGCTCAATTCAAATAAAAGCAGAGGGCAAGTAGAAGAGGAGGAAATAATTTTCACAGTAAAGAAAATCCACAAATTATACTGATAAACCACAGTTTTTGTTAGATTGTGCTTACTAGTTTGGCGTGAATCCTTCCTCATTCTGTTGGACTCACTGGGGTTTCTTTCCAGCCAATCTTAGTAAATTAACTCAACTTACTTCAAAATCAAGTGAAAGGTTATGTCAACTACAGTACAGCAACTTCAACAAGATTCAAACCTATAGCTTAAAAAATCAACATGGAGATGAAGCATAATTGTTCAGCTAAAAGCTGTACTCTATTAGAATAAATAATGTACTTTATTAGCATTGTACTGATAGAGTGATATAAAATTAAGGTTAATCCTAGTTATGATTTGTGTTACAAATTACAGTATTTTGTAAGTGCCAGTATAATATTCTAAAACAGCAAAATAAAGTAACCAAATAGTTATCAATTTGCACTTTATTATAGTAATTCATTACTGTAGCACTCACTAGGAAAGTAATACAGTCTTCCACTTTAGAAAGGGCTGTACCTCTTCTCCCTAGGTGTCAACATCTCCAACTACCGGAAGTTGGTTTTCTGACTACTTAGTCCATAATTAGGTGGCAACCAAATCTAGACGGCCTGGTACAAAAATGGTCTGATTTTTCCCATGTTATTAAGGTTGTTCTTATATGTCCTCTATAAAAAGGAAGAGGGCAAGGTTCTGCACTAGAATGTACACCATGCATGTCCAGCAGACTTTTGTTTCGGATGATGAAAGAATGAAAAACTTTTCTTTTCTCTGACCCTGGTCTAGTAAGTCTTTTCTTTCCCCAGTGAAATTCATTCCTGAAGACACTATGTGTAAAACTGTGGAATTCATTCTGAGCACTACATAAAAACAGGTGGTGTCCTGTAGGACAGCATCAGGTCCACCTGGTTAAAGGCATATTTGTTTGTTTACAGATGTACACAAAATATTTTGAGAAGTACCTTACCCTTAGTAGGCACTCTATTGAACTGTGTTGAAAAAACAAATACTGTAAGAACTATTACACACCATATATGAGTATCTCCAACAGATAGGCTATAGCGTGAGAAAAGATATTTCCAATACCCAAGCGACAAGGGGATAATAACTGGAATAGGCAGTAAACTCCTGCAAACTGATAACAACTCTCCAAAAGTCAGGAAAAATTAGAAAGGCAGGTAAAGCATAGCAGAAGGAAATACACAAAAATAAAAACCAAAATGGCTAAGAATATGAAGATATGGTCAAATTCAAATCATTCAAAAATGCAATGCAAAACAAGGAGCTACCACTTTATACCATGTGTATGTGGAAAATCAGAATGCTGAATACTGAAAAGAATTAGCAGGGACAGGAGTCCTCTGCCTCTGCTGATAGGGTACAGACAGGTCGGATTATTCTGGAGAAAAACCTGGTAGCACTTGCTGAAATCGAGGATGCTTATACCTATGACCCAGCAGTGTTGCTCTTGGACCAGCATCCCAGAGAGAGTCTCATATTGATGGGTAGGGATGTTCAGAGAAGCTCTGTTGTGAGAGCTGAAGGCTGGAGTCCATGGAAAAGTATCCATGGTAGGAAAGCATTGCCATAAAAGAAAACGTGAAGGAGGCACACACCGTGGATCTTTAGTAGTACTGAAGTTAAAAACAAGGAAGTAACGTACATGCATACACACACAAAATCATAAAAACTGTTGTACATTGAAAAGTGAGAAACAGTAAGGTTTACAGCAAAACAGAACTTTAAAAGACGTTTATGTTTTATTTTCAGGGCCTACAAGGAGGTCTACTTTCCTCTCCATAACAAATTAAAAAAAAAAAAAAAAGATTAGAGAACAAGTGAATTTTCTCAGAATTTTGGAAAATATAAAAAAGCATAGAGGAACTAAGCAGAGGCTGAGAAATGGCCCTGAAGGTTACATGCAATTCCCCATAATATAACCACTAAACAGGAACATGTTAAAGAGAAATGCATCCTATCATCTTCCAAAAAAGTTATAGATCGGTCCCTAGAAGGTGCCAGATAAAGAACCCCAAATACTTTAGGAAAAAAATACTCACAGACTCTAAATTCATCCCTTTCTCTTTCTCTCTCAGTTCTTTAAATTTAGCTTTGAAAACAAGAGAGAGATTTGGGAAATTGCCCAAATCTTTGATATTACGGCTTGAGTAGATTTTAGCTTTTTTTTCTGGAACCAAGATTCTTTTTCAAAACTTCAAATGGAGAAGAGAACATTGATTGGAGCCGTTCCCTCAAAGGGCTGGTCCGGACACCCTGGTTTCTTTAGATTCAGTCTAACCTGGGGTTCAGAAGGCTTCACAAAATGGGTACAAACTAAAGTTAAACTAAATAGTCCAGAAAAGATGAGTGTTCCTTAAAATAGGTATATTTAATATTTTCTTCTGGAGTCACAGTTAAACTTGAGGATTTTCTTTTTCATTGGAACACATTTTCCCCAATATTTATATGTAATATAAATCTATCTTTAACAATATATATTAAATACATACCATGTAAGATACATATTTAATATAAATATGTAAGTACCTGATTGCACATTTTCTCAAGCTACAAAAAAAAACACATTTAAATACCAGAAGAAATTAAAAAAACATTTTTGTTTTTAAAAATAAAGTCAGCAGTTAAGAAAACATCAAACACATGTATTTGTCTGTGGGGGGTGGGGGGGAAGCAAGTGTAGAGAAAGATTAACAATTGGTGACCTTCCCTCCTACCGGGTGAAGAAGGTGTTCACTGTATAATTTTTTTGTTTAATTTTCCTACTTGCTTATAGATTTGAAGTTTTATATATAAAAGTTGGATGGAAGTAAGTAAATAGTTCTAATGTAGTATTCAGCCCCCACATGCATTTGTGAGTAGCCTCAATATAGCACCTAGCTCAGTATTTATTTTCTTACTTCAATAGTATGCATCCCTCGTAACACGTAGTCCTGTATAAGCAATCCAGGTAAAACTGACTTAAGTCCACCTAGTGTCAAGAGTATGTCTGAAAATACACCAGCTTGGAAAGTCTGGATCAAACCTTGAGAGGGGTACTCCCTTTACGTAGTATGCAAAGAGCTGATCAGTTTCTTCTGAAGCGTAAGATAACACGGTACTAAGAACGTTATCACCGCCCAGTTCCCCACTTGCTCCAGTGAGCCCTTCTAAATCTTTGCTCCTCCCACGGGCCAGACTCACTGCGTAAATTTCTAAATCACGACTCATTATCTTCCAATGGAGTACGAGGCAGTCTTCCCTGCCGTTAACCTAATCAAACTAGGATCCCTAAATACAAACACGCGAGAACAGCTTATCTTCCAGCACACAACTTAAAAAGTTGGCAAACTATATTAACCCATCGTTTTCCCCTTGTCTTAATGCCTTCCTCTAAAAATAAAACCAATGGACTCTACATACACTAACAAATGCCTGTGATGCAACTATGGGGCAATTCTGGAAAAAAAAAAAACACAACTGGATTTGAAGTGAGAGCGAATCGCTGAGTCGCGAGACTAGTTTACATTGTCCTTTGAAATCCCGGAGCGTCAGGATCACATCCTGAGCGTGGACACTGAGGACCCAGGCGGACAGTCGATCAAAGAGGGAAAAGCGCGGCGAAAGGTGACAGGAACTGCCCGGGCCCCGGGGCGCGCGGCTTCCCAGAGCCCGGCGCCGCGCGCCCCCCGCCCCTCCCCTCCCCTCCCCGCACAGCCTCTCCGCCCCTCCCCACCCGGCTCCCTCAAGTCTCCACGAACGGAAATGGGAGTCACAGCGCCGGGGACCAGCGGAAACAAAACACAGAAGCGGCCGCGGGGGGGCCGCTTTGGGGAGAAGGCCCCGGAACGCAGCCGGCCCGCGCGGGCCCGCGTTCCCCTCCTCTCCGCCGCCACACTCACCCGCTCCGGAATCGACCCGGTCGCCCCGCCCGCGCTCCAGAGCCGGCAGAGAACAGCAGTGGCACGAGCTCCACGTGCAGCGTCTCTCCGGTAAAACCTGCAGCTCCCGCGACTCGAACTGTGAGGCCCCTGGGCCCTTCCCGCGGAATCGGCTTAGAAACTCCAAACCCCCTCCCGCCTCCCAGGCACCCTCGGGTCCAGGACTACAACTCCCAGCAGGTTGCGCGAAACGAACGCCCGAGGCAACGGAGGCTCACGAGGCACAAGGGAGCACAACTCCCCAGCCCGCTTTGTTTTACACTCTTGTCACTTTGTCGGTACGTTCATACACCTCAACAACCTAAGGAAGAGGACTGCTGACTCGGGGAGGGAGGGACTGAACTAAGGGACGGGCCTGTCCAAGTGCGCATGCGTAGACAGTAGGTTTCCAAGAGGAAAAAAGATCAAATTAGGAGGACAAAAGATGGCGGAGGACTCGCTAGGGGACCCGGAAGCACTTACCCTCTACTTCCTCTTATTTGCCTTCTACCTCACCTAGAGCCGTCCGGTCGCGGACTGTCTCCGAGACGCTTCCTGTCCGGTGAGTGCCGACCGACTGAAACGGCAGCCCATAATGCATTGCGATGGCGGGTAGGCGGGTGGGGGCGGAGCCAGGGCCGGAAGTAGAACGGTGGTGGCGGCGGTGGTGGCTCCGGCAGCTCTGGACTGAGTGCAAGGTGATTGGGAGGGCAGCTGGACTTACTTGGCCTCTTAGAACGCCGATTCACCATTTGTTCACCGGGTTGGGCTGCCTATTACCTCTGTCTTTCATGAGAAAGCAGTTTTCTTGCCCGGGCACCTTCATGGCCTGGCCTGAGGTCACTGCAGATCATGGCGCTTTTAGGCCTTGAAGTTTGCCCTTGGCTCAATTTGTATAGCCGGCAGAGAACCTAAGGTGTTCATAACACCCGCTCTGAGGGCAAGCGGGGATGGTGCGGATTGCACCGATGCGGGAGTTTCACGGGTCCGCAGTCGGGCTGGGGCAGCCCAAGGTCATGCTCGTGTGGCCGGTCTGCAGCCAGGCCTGCCCACCCTGGGCGTGCGGGAAATTGTTCTTAACTGTTTAAAGCAGAACATGCCCCATAACAGGTAAAAATAGTGATAGCCAACTTAAAATTTTGCAGCCCACTTAAAAATGTCGATAGTGCTAAAACATGGTTAGGCGAAAGTGTTTTTATACACTTCCTTTCCTTGCACAACCCTACATCTCAACAGGCCTAAGCTGCGTGGGGCGGCGGGGGTGCTTGAACTAGCGGAGAGGACAGAGTGTGCGTGCGAACGAACACAAGGTTTTCTGGAGGGAAAGAGGGTCAGGTAAGCAGTTTGTGAATTGACTTAAAGGATATGCTTTGAAGAGGGAGAGAAAGGACTGTCCTTTTGGCTGGTCAGTCATCATTATAAACCATGCTGCTTCTGTGCTTGCTGTACCCTTTCTTGTTGCCTTCCCGGATCTTTTCCATGTCAAATCTCTGTCACAGGCTCTTGTGACAGTCCATAGAACTGGAACAGACAACTCATCACAATTGGTATTTTGACACCTGTTTGTGTAATAGCGTGTCTTCAGCGGGCCAGTGGGCAGCCCACACTCACTATATATTTAACCAATGGTAAAAAATGAAAAGGGGGATAAAGGAAAAACCCTGTTTTGATAGATTATGTGTTCATTTTTTAAACAAGTTGAATTTGAGGGCCCTAAAGGACTTACAAAGGGATGTGAGCTCTTGTATGTATAAATTAGGGTTTCAGGAAAAAGAATAAAATTAGAGATGTGTTTTGGGGATCATTAGTACTTAGATGATAGAAATCGAAAAAATGAAAATGGATTTTACTCACGTTGCCATAGGAATAAGATGATTTTTACAATCAGAGCAAATTAACTGTGGGACTAGGACCAATTCAATAACCTTCCTTAGACAGAGCTTTATTACCTGTAACAAAGATGAAGAGCACCTTGCTCTGATTCTTAAGGGGAGTGCCATAAGGGTGCAAGGAGTGACTGTGTGAGATCAGTGCAGAAGGTATCCAGCCATGTCATATGAAAAATAGAGACACTTATTGAAGAAGATCCAAGAAACACTGTACATAGGACAGTGGTGCTTCAGTCCCCTTTAAAGTAGGCACCTTGGGACCTCACACAGTTCTCAATCACCATCAACTGCCCCGTCATATTTTCCTGAATCTCATCAATGGTCTGAAATCTCTTCCCTTTCAAAGGTGATTTTAGTTTTGGGAAAGGCCAGAAGTTGCAGGGTGCCAAATCTGGGCTGTAGTAGGGCTGAGTCACCTGGGTGATTTGGTGTTTCACCAGAAACTCTGCACAAGACATGATGCATAAGCAGGTGCATTGTTGTGATGAAGCTGCCAGTCACCAGCTGCCCATAGCTGTGGCCTTCTGAATCACCTGAATAGTTTCCATGGAGGAATGTTCAAGTTTAATGCAAAATTCAATGCAGATTTGTTGTTGGACTTGTTCAGTCATTTCTAATGTGAGGGCCACACAGCACACATGCTCACTCAACAGTGTCTACCGCCCCCACTAACTAGTGCAGTGAAGTCGTCATTGTTCATGCACACACATTCCAGTCCACTCTCCTTGGCTGCCAAGTTACACAGATGTGCAAACCATTCTTGTTATATTAACAATGGCTGGACTTTTTCTGGACACACCTTGTATACAAAAGTACTTTGTGAAATACCTAGGGCTGAACAAACAGACAACCTTATTGCTGAGTGTTAAGCATGTCCTTAAGTTGCCAGAAAGGAATATACACACTGAGTTGCATGATTTTAAAAATATGTTTGTGTCCAATCAGATTCCACCTTGGACTAGGTACTTACCTCTAAACCTCAGTTTCTGTATATGTAAAATGGGAATGATAATAAGTAGCAGCTTAAGGTCATTTGTTGTTTGCTTGGAGTCTTTGCTCGTGTGTTTTTCTCTGATGTGGTATAAGAGTGGTGTATGATGAATTCTTTAATTTCTTCAAATAGTTTGCTTTCATCCTGGCAGGGGAAGGGTGTTTTGTTGATGAATAATTTCTTTTGGTAGTTTTTATATGCTATTTCAGGGTTTCTCTACCTTGCCACTATTGATATTTTGGACCAGACAATTCTTTGTTGTGGGAAGGCTGTTGCTACAGGATGTTTGGCAGCATGCCTGGCCTTTACCCACTAGACACTGGTAACACGCCATTAGGAACACCCAAAAATGTCTTTAGACATTGCCAAATACCCGACCCCTATTCGAGAACTGTGCTACTCTACTCTCCTGTAGGTTAGTGTTTCTCAAACTCTCAGTGGTAAAGGACTCCCCACCCAAACTTTTGTGGATACTTTTGAAGAATACAATACAAATGAATTACCAGAAAAATTGTACAAAAGACGAAACAATGAAGACATACAAAATACAAACATTAATTTTTTTATAAAGTTAATATGCCAAATTGCTCAAAAGTTTCTAAATGCTTATTCCCAATTTTTGTATTAACTCTAGGCCAGTGACAGTTTGTATACTACCACTGGTCCACAGGCCAGAGTTTGAACAGCAGTAGTATAACTTAATGGAGTCCAGTGTCAGGGTGACAATGATGATTGTTACTGTAGGTAATTTGCAGGGGGAGGACTCATGTTAGCGTTAGCATGTCAGGTTTTCCCTTTATCTTTAAGGTTCAGAAATTTTACCAGGCTGCATTGAGGTGTGACTCTCGTCATCAGTCTAAGGCACAGTCTGATAAGTCCTTTCACTGTAGTAGAATCACTCTTTCTTAATCTAAGGGAGTTTCTCCTAACTATGTCTTCCTTTTCTTTTAGAATTCCTGTTTTCATATATTTGTCATAGTTTGGATTTATATTTTTGCCTTTGATCTTTCAAGACACTAAATGAGGTCTCAACTGAGATCCCCTAATTTATTTACTGAAATTTTCACTTAGAAAATTATGTCTCTTAGCTTCAACAAGTCTAAGGACTTGGAAGTCTTAAAGTCTTAAAAATCCGACTTTCATCTCCTTTCCAAATTCTAACTTGTTAATTCAGATGCACTGCTGCGTGGTTTTCTCTCTTTTGTTGGGAGGTTTCCTTGCTGGTTCTTTTGGACTTAGATTTGCAGTTGTAACGGGCAGAGCAGTTTCTCCCTCTGCAAGTCTGTGAAGTAAAAACTTACAGGTTGTCAATCGTGACTGAGGCAACTGTCTCCAGTGTCCCTGCCCAGCTCTCTCTTGAAGGGTCAGGGTTGTTTTTTCCTGCTGGCGGTGGGCAGTTTTCTAACATCCTGGCCGACTTTCCCCTTCTCCAAGGCTACGTTCATGGAGAAGAAACACCCCACTCCATGTGCCGTGCTGTTTCTGCGTGTGGCTGATGGGGCTGCAACAGGCCTGAGTTCCTAGCTGCTTCTAGGCTGCAGGGCGTTTTGGTTGAGTAGTGAAACTTGCAGTGGGCAGGGAAGGGCGGTATGGAGCTGGGGTCAGCTGACTGTTAGCATTGACTGGATTCTGGTATAAGTTCTGCAGCAATGAAGAGAATTAGATTCCCACTATATGATATACTTAGAGGCATTTTACAGTCATATACATATTCAAGTATAGTAACAGTCTGGTGCTTGTTTTCCGTCCCAGAATCACCATGATTCTTCGGAGGCTCCACAGGTTCTCCTCAGCCATTCAGTCTGCCGTCTCAGTCTGTCTGCGGAGGAATATTGGTGTAACAGCAGTGGCATTTAAGGAACTTGATCCTGTACAGAAACTCTTCGTGGACAAGATTAGAGAATACAAAACTAAGCGACAGTAAGTGCGTAGATAATCAAAGTGTGTAAGTTTTGAAGTGGTAATAAAATTACTTGGTGTTTCAAAGTGTCTAAGACCTTCACTGAGCTGATGCCTGGTGTAGAGGTTCATCAGTGTGTCAAAAGAAGGAGACAAGATTCAGTCCCAGATTTATCTTTTTTACGTGGGCTCCAAGGGAGAATCCCATTAAACGTGTAGTTATTTTAGACACGTCCTTATTCTATAATGTCGTTTGTTACAAACTAGAGTCAACTTGTAGAGGTACGCAGGATCTTGGAAATCATTAAGGAACTGTACAGGACTTCCCCTTTATCTGTGGTTTCACTTTCTGGGTGTTCAGTTACCTGTGGTCAACCAGAATCCAAAAACATTAAGTGGAAGATTCCAGAAATAATTCATAAGCTTTAAATTGCACGTCATTCTGAGCAGCACGAGGAAATCTCTCGCTGCCCGCGCTGTCCAGCCTGGGGTGCGGCCTCTCTGTGTTTACTGCGTCTGCACCGGGAGCGCTGCCTGCCGTGTCGCCCCCTCGCGGCCGTCCTCGTCCTTCCTCCTCGTCCTTCCGTTACCGGAGAGACCACATTCACAGAGCCTTGGTCACGGGGTACCCTGACAGCCATTCCACTTCGCTAACGTTCTTGGTCCTTACATCACGATTTCAGGGAACATGTAAACACAGCGTTTTTCCTGTAATTGTTTTAATTCTTGCATATTTCTGGGAATGTCAAAAGACAGAAGACTCTGAAATGGTATAAAGCAAGTCCAGAAAAACATGATTATAGTACTGCACAGTTCTGGAGATGAATAACGACCTTGGTCATCATCAGGTTCAACCCACAAATCTTTGGAAAAGTGGTATACATCAGTTCCTAGTTCCATTTTTTAAAAAGGATTTTACTTATTTCTAGAGACAGGTGAAGACAGGGAGAAAGTGAGAGGGAGAAACATCAATGTGTGGTTGCCTCTTGTGCGCCCCCAACTGGGGACCTGACCCACAACCCAGGCATGTGTCCCCATCGGGAATCAAATGTGACCCTTTGGTTCACAGGCTGGCACTCAGTCCACTGAACTGCACCAGCCAGGGCCTAGTTCCACTTTTTAAAAAAATTATTTAGTTGTCTACCATGTGCAAAGCAGTGGGCCATGAATTGTGATGGTCCACAAAGAAAGAAGGCACACTGCATTTACACAATATTCTTCATATCTGCTCAGGGTAGAAAGTTTGTAAGCAAGTAGATATACTGTAAGGTAAGATGGGCTAGATGTTGACTGAGATAGTGGCACATTCAGTGTTTATAGTTCACAGGAAAGTTATGCTTCTTTCCAGCTAGGGGCAATTTAGAAGGTGTCTTAGAAAAGCGAAGGTTTTATCTGGGATTTGGAGGCAGTGTTGGAGGTCATCCATCCCTCTTGAGAATTTCATGGTCAGCTATGTGTAATCTTCCCACTTGAAAAAAAAAGTGAAGAATTTACTCACATGATTTTGCTTATAGCGTGAAAGGGTTCTCAGACCCACAGAAGGCCATTGATGGACACTCCCAGCAGGGGTCTACCTGCGATTACGAACAACTGGTGTGAAGACTGGACCGATAAATGGGGGTGGGGGGAGGATGTCTTTTAGGAGGAAAGAGTGATGTGAGCTAAGGTATGGAAACTAGGAAGCATATTTAGGAAATTGTGTGATGCTCTATCCCAAGACTGTAGGGTATGAAGAGCGTAGGGAGCAGTAAAGGTAGAATGGGGTTAGAATGAGAGATTATCGAAGGCCTTGATTATACACTGAACAATTAAAATATTATATGAAAGGTATTTATGAGAAATAAAAGTTGTTTGAGCAGGATGGTGAGATGGAACAAGATTGCTCTGTATTAGGAAGATAATTTTAATCACGGTGTATTGGGAAAATTGGGATGAGAAAAGAAGGAAGATAGACATGTTAGAAAAATGTAATAGTATGCCCTGGCTGATGTGGCTCAGTGGTTTGAGTGCCAGCCTGTGGTTGAAAGGTCACTCACTGATTAGATTCCCCAGCAGGGCACATGCCTGGGTTGCGGTCCAGGTCCCCGGTTGGGGGAGTGCAAGAGGCAACTAATTTATGTGGCTCTCACACATGTTTCTCTCCCTTTCTCCCTCCTTTCCCCTCTCTCTAAAAAAATAAATCTTAAAGAAAGAAAAATGTTATGATCTGAGCATTGGTTGATGAGAATCTTGTCTTTACAGCAGTGGGACTATAAAAGTGACAGGTCAGAACACTGGGAGTTTTGAAACTGGACCACTAACGAGGTTTGTCGTTACTGGAACTAAGGAGGAAGAGGGTGAAGGGATTAAAATGAAGACAGTATTAGAAATGCACAACCTTATTCATGGTATCCCCATTTCATACATGAGAAAACTAAGGCTAAAAATTTAGAATTTGCCTAAAATCACACTGTTCAGTAAGCAGGCATACAGGGTGGTGGGGAACGAGTGTCTTCTCTCTGGAGGTATTGTGGCATCATATTAACGCTGTTTGCACTTTAACTGCCCTTAAAAGCTTGTTCAGTAAGAAGTCAGTGCTTAGGTATGCTCTGAACCTAAGGAGTCTGGTTCATTTGTTTGTGCAGACAATAGTGTGCAGTGTTCTGAGCATGCATGCTGGGCTGGGATCCAGCACTGCCACCTACTAGTTCTATGATCTTGGGCAGGTTATTTAACCTCTGTGCCTCAGGTTCCTCATTGTAAGATGGGGGTGATAATAACTATCTGTAGAGTATTTGAAAGAGTAGGTGGTTCAGTAAATTAGCATGCCTGCTGTTTTCTTTTTAAGTGAAATAAATCTCCTTTGAATTTCTGCTTTAACCCTGTCACCATCTAGGGCAAGACGGGCTGGGCATCTTATAGTCAGTTGAGGAGTTAGACCCCTCAAGGAGTATGTGTGGGTCCTTTATATCATAAGCGTACAAATTGAAAGTTGTAACAGCCTCCACCTAGCAGTGACCAGTCTATAGGTGAGACTGGCTGATCTTCTCAAAGCAGTTTCTAAAACTTGTGGGTCTCAGAGCTGGAAAACAGTACACCAGAGTATGCGGTTGAAGGCTCCATCAAGAACTGCATTGTGTATGTATTTTAGTGAATATTCACATGCTACTGTTTAAATTCTAGTGAATTGTAATTAAGCTTAAGTAAAAATTGTTTCTCAGTCACTTAGCCACATTTCTCGTGCTAGTAGTGGCTAGTGGCTACCATATTAGACAGCAGAGATATAGAGCATTTGTATCATCAGAAAAAGTTTTAATAAGTTCTTAAATTAGAGCTCTCTCGTGCCCTGGCTGGTATAGCTCAGTGGATTGAGTGCCAGCCTGTGAACCAACAGGTCGCTGGTTCGATTCCCAGTCAGGGCATGTGCCTGGGTTGTGGGCCAGGTCCCCACTGTGGGGTGCAAGAGGCAGCCACGTGCTGATGTCTCCCTCCCTTCCTGTCTAGAAATGGATGGAGTCTTTGAAAGAAAAAAAAAAGCTATTTCTATTTTTTTGGTGAAAATTCAGCAACATAAGTAATGCCTTTATTATAGGCATGTGCGAAAATATTACCCTTGATGGAATTTTCACTTGTAAATTTTTTTGTTGTTCATTGACAGGCAGGCAGTAACATGACAAACACAGAAGAGTTTGTGCGGAGAATTAAGTAAATGTAATTGGCCCCGTTGCCAGTCCATGGTGCTATATTTACTTTCCCAGAGTGCGTCTCTAATTTTGTCATTTTATTGCGTAGCAAATAAAATACAAACTCCCAGGCTTAACATTTCAGGCTTCCCATGATCTGGGTCCTGCTGGCTTTCCATCTAAACTGCTTAATAGTCCCACGTGAAGCCAGCGCTTCATCCCCTCCACATCTTTGCTTTTCAGTCTTAGAATGTCTCAAATTCAAATCTATCCCAAATGCATGATTTATCACAAACGCCACTTTTTTAAATGAATTTTTTTTCCTGATTAGCTTAGCAAGAGTGCTCTCTCCTCACCTTGAGTAGCTTTTTCTTAAACCGTGCCTTTGAAGCTATCATATAACCCCCTTACAGCATCAATATTTATGAACAGGTTATTGTTTCCTTCTGAGTGGCAGAACCTCTCGGGGTAGGAAATGACTTTGGTTTTGTGAACTGGTGCATAAGATGGGCTCTCACTGCTCCTCCGTAGGTCGTCTGGAGGGCCCGTGGACACGGGCCCGGAGTACCAGCAGGATCTGGACCGGGAGCTGTTCAAGCTTAAGCAGATGTTCGGTAAAGCTGACATGAATGCGTTCCCTGACTTCAAATTTGAAGGTCGGTCTCTTTAATCACGGATGCATTCTTGTGGAGATCGTTTTAAGAGGAAAATAAGTGTACTTAATTTGGATATTTGAGAGGATAAATGTCAGTTAGACGTGGATTTAGTAGGACAGGGATGTGTGTGGGGGAATCTCCGGGACGAGTGCCATCGGGGCAGGAGATCATGGAACGTGCAGGTTAAATGACGCGGCTCTGAAATCAAACACCCTGGCCTTGAATCCTGGCAGTGTCACTTAGGAGCTGTGTGATCTTAGATAGATAA
Organism: Tonatia bakeri; assembly: GCA_004024845.1. NCBI lineage: Eukaryota > Metazoa > Chordata > Mammalia > Chiroptera > Phyllostomidae > Tonatia > Tonatia bakeri. Next base: position 21,779 of record PVIA01001673.1, on the reverse strand, counting down.
CTGGCACCTGTTTCCCACCTATGTTAGGGGAGAGTTATATTTTTCCCATGTGGTTGTTTTAATTACATAATACATGTGCAGTCAATTAATAGCCTGGCTCATAGTAAATGCTGAATGGATCTTTGGCAATTGTTACATTTCCCTGCAGATGTTTAGAAACAGCAGATATTCACTAAAAACAATCAGAAGATCAATGAGTTAAATATTGAAGTCTTCTCAATAAGGCATTTCATTGCAGCATGGCTAAGCTAACCTTTTTTCCTCTTCTTAGATCCCAAATTTGAAGTCATCGATAAACCCCCATCCTGAAGAAATGTAAAATTTATCTGGTAATTTTCACTCAATAAGTTGTGTGACTCATCAGAAGTACCGGAATAAACACACATTTCAACAGCTGTTGGATGCTCTTTAATTCTGATTCCAAATAAATGATTTGATGATGTTGGGTGTATGCTTGAGTGCATGGGGTTCTGTGTTCTAGCATTGTTCCAAAACCTCCTTGGTTGGTTATAACAAAGCAGGTGGAGAACTTGGATAAACCGGGTACAACTTGCGTGCACCCCGCGAGACTCCTGCCCGTGCGCAGGGCATCCTCTCTGCTTTGGAGACCTGCCGCCTGACCTCAGGGATGTCTGTCGCAGAGGGGTGCCACACTAGAATGTAAAGAAACGGTTTCTAAATTCTTTATCCCAGGCCTTTCAGGAACTTCAGGTGTCATTTTGAATGTCCTCTGTTTTAAGTTCCATCTCCTCCAGTAGTAAATGCCCTTTCTGTAGTAACCCAGGTCCCTCCTCTTCTCTTAGACTTAGTGGTCGAAGCCTATTGCAGTGCTGTACAGATAGGGGAGGGAAAGCCGAGGGCCAGTGGAGAGGGCTCCAACAAAGGAAAATCCCATGTGAAGATCAAGCTGTGTGGTGTGGTTTTGCCCAAGTGATGGAGCATCCAGCAGCCATGCGCTGGGCAAGTCGAAAGCAGGCACGTCGAAATCTCGGTAACTGTAGAGAGCTCTCACACTGGAAAACAAAAGGGAAAACAGCTGTGCCTTTTCATATCTGACATTCTTTCTGCCTTGTGGCAATAAATACGGGTCCTAATAAGCCTTTCAAGGTTTTCTTTAAAAATGTGAAGTCAAAAACAGCCTTCATTATGGATTTAGTTCACTTCAGAAAAGGAAGATTTTTACTATGCTATGCTATACTGAGGAATTTGTTTTTCAGAAGATCCACAAATATTTTCTAGTGGTATAGGTAGGAAGAGAGTCCAATTTTCAAATGAAGCTAAGCAATAACAGGCAGTTCAGTTGAACTACTTTTATTTGAATAATGTAGGCGTTGAAAGAGAAGGTGATTCGTAGTTACGGCTCTCTGAAAGTAGTCAAGGAGGCCTAGTGCTCAGGTCCTTCGCTGGCCTCCCCTGACTCAGTCTTCCCCGCCACCCGGGCAGACAGGCAGCCTGGGCTCAGCAGTGCCAGCCTCGGGAAAGATGGGCTGTCCCTTTCAGTACTGGCTTCACCTTTTCTTTTTCCCTCCCTCCCCTACTCAGTCGAGGTGGATTTTACCTTTTACAATCTCACACTTGTTTTTTTTATGCAATCTTTCTATCTGTCTTGCAACTAATGGAGTTTGCTTGAACATCCCAATCTCTTCATTCATTGTGTAAACAGGATTCTATTTGTGAGTGATGGGAAGGGTACTGCCCTAAGCACCTCACTCCTGTGCTCTACATCACAGGACCATGCATTTACAGCACATTCTGCCAGGGAAGTGCTCTCTCTTCCAGCTGAGTGCTGTGGTGGTGCTTTGAGTCATGGCTGTTGCCCAAGGCCTCACCTTCCTCAGACCCTCCCTGTTTCTGGCGAGGCTGCCCCAACTGCACACTCGAGCCTTTACCTGTCACTGCAGCACTGGTGCCTTCTCACCCTGCACTTAACTGTTTGGGACCACCCTGTAGGTTTATAGCAAATGACCTCAACCTTTTATGCTTTCAGCTGTTTAAAATGGCTTCTTTTTTTCTCTCCCATATTGGGTGTTACGGGCTAAATTGTGTTCTAAACTTCATTGAAGCTGAAACTCCTTGAACCTCAATGTGATTATATTTGGAGATAAGATTGAGTTAAAATGAGGCCATTGGGGTGGGCCAGAACCAGCCTGACTGCTGTCCTCAGAAAAAGAGCAGATTTGAGTTAAAGAGGGGTGCAGAGCACTGGAAAGGGACATGTGTCTGTTGGTCAGCCAGTGCTGCCTTTAGTAACAACCACCTAGGGCTTCTGACCGAGGCTGTCTGTGCTTATTTACAGTGATTTAGTTTCGGACTTTTTTGTTTTTAACTGTCACTATTCCCGACAGTTGCTGTTCATGGTATTGCAGGCCTGTAAGTGCCAGCTTTCAAGGACGCCTACTCATCACAGGAAACACCCTTGCCCAAGAAATCATGGAGAAATGGGTGCTTCTCCGCCCCTGCTGTTGTCCTCGATATCTTTTCTCCAACTCTCGCCCTGCTCAAAACTGTTTCCTTCTTGGCAGGTGCCTTCAACTTTTGGAAGTGATTTTCTTTAGAATTCTCTATTTGTGTAAGGGGTAAGCTGGAGAATAAAACTCAGTTTGGACAGTTCATTCTGTCTTTCCATTCCGTCCCGTTGCTGACCCATCCATACACACTGCGGTACTCATGGACCTGTGTGTTGGGGTAAAGGGCAGGTGACAGGGGTGCTGATTTCACGGCAGTGGCACTGTCTCCGTGAACACTGAAGGGAGGATTTGTACCCACATAAAGGTGTTCTTTAGAAAGTGTATCTGTCTTCCGTCTTCAGGCAACAGAAAAAGTCCCACTCAACATTCTGTTACATGAATATATTTTTACACATAAAACTTTCCTAATTGTCTTGAATGTATAGAATTCTAAAATTTAGAAAAAGATTTCTTGACCTATAGTGATTTCAGTGTACTTCATGGTAGTGGAATGTTCTGAAGGAAAGTGAGTTTGGGAACAAAAAGTTAAATGGCAGGGGCAACATAAGAAATCCAACTACAGATCTTAGAAATTCTCAAATTTTTACCACCTTTAAAAGCACTTAAAAACGGGGGGGGGGGAATGCAAAAAAAGTAAAAGCACTTAAAAGTACATTCAATGTTGAAAACAAAAATGGAAGTTTAAAGCAGTTGAGAGAAGTTAAACAGGTCCTTTGTTGACAAAAGTATTCACTTGTTTTTTTTTTGTTTGTTTTAAATTTATTTTTAGACAGGGGAAGGGAGGGAGAGAAAGGGTGAGAAGCATCAATGTGTGGTTGCCTCTCAAGTGCCCCCTACTGTAGTCCACAACCCAGGCATGTTCCCTGACTGGGAATTGAACTGGCAACCCTTTGGTTCTCAGTCTAGCGCTCAACCCGCTGAGTCACACCAGCCAGGGTATAGTCACTTGTTTTGAGAGCATTTTCTTAGAAAGTAGGAAGATATTTTATATTCTAATATGTCTTAGTACATTGAAGAAAATTTGGTCAAATAAAAGTATGGCATATATTTAAAAGTAGTATTAAAGAGCATCAACAAATAAGAATTATGGTTTACCTGGAATTTCCTGACCAGTTATAACTACTAAAAGTGTCTCAATCCCCTTATAGAACAAGAAATATAGGATGGAAAATGAAATTTTAAAACTTGAAAATTGGAAAAATATGTGGTCTTTTAAAGAACTTGGTGGAAATGGATGCCTAAGTAACTAAAGAGTAGGACAAGAACATAATTTCTGTCTAGGCTTGATTCATGGAGCAATAATTTGTGTAACTTTGCATAATAAAATAAATGAGTGATTATAACTAGAATACAATGTTTTCTTAATATTCTAACTAAATCTTTAGAGAAATTTTGTTAATAAGTATTCTTTAAATTGCCCTTTCATTGAGCATTTAGTGGATACCGACTACACATTAGATACCGTTAAACACTTTGGGGCGTATCAAGATGCATAAAACATTCTTTTTCCCAAAGTGCTTCCACAAAGTGGTGCCAGAAAGGTGCATACGTAAGTATATTATAAGATAAAAACCAAGTGCTATGAAAATTCACAGAAACTACTTCTGGCAGGGGAAATGAGGAAGTGCTTCACAGAGAAGGTGGAACTTGACATGTCCCTTAATGTCCTTACTTGCATTTGATGGGTTCCCAAGGCAACCAAAGAGAAATAGTAGAACAGATGGATTGTAACCACAAGATAAGATGTGTATGTGGGTGGGGGGGCCTTGAGACCAGGCTAAGGAATTTAGTCTCTAGTAATGGACTATGTAAAGAAAGTGAAAGGTTTTTAGGAAGGGGAAGGGAGAAGAGGGAGAAGGGAGTTGATATTGTTGAAGAGAATAATGCACCCCTCCCCCCACCCCCCAACGATCAGGTGCTGGAGTGGGGAAGGGAGGAGCAGTGGTGGAACAGTGCTATGATCCCTTGGGGTTTGAAGCTGTAGCTTCCTGGTGAAGCTTGTGCTCCCCAGTTTACTAAATTCAGTGTCTAATTCCCTTTGCTCCTTTTGTTCATTAATAATTAGTTAACTACCTATGCTAACAAGACTAGGGAGGGCTTGATGGGCGAGAGATTGCTGAGGTGGGTAGGTACAAGAGAAATGTAAATGTAAGGGGGAGGTAAGGTACGAGAGAATTGTAAAATGTAGAAGAAGGAATGTTGGGGGCTGGGAAAAGACATCTCTATATGAGACCTCCTGCATCAGGTGGGCCTGGGTCATGCAGCCCCCGATTCCTCGCTTAGCTCTATGAACTTGGCAGTCGTTGACCCTTGTTCTCAGTTTCCTCACCTGTAAAATAGGACGTAGCCCACTTTACACTGCTGAGATGAAGGACATTTTACATACCCTCGCCTCCATCCACCCCCACCTCTGACACATATAAAGTGTCCGATAAATATTTGTGGCTTTTCATTTTTAGAGATTTCCCTTTTCAGTGTTTGAGAGGTTGGCATGCATCCAGACTGAGGTGGTGAGATTCTAATCTCGGGCAGCTAAAGACCTCGCTCTATAACTGCAGATGGTGAGAGGGTGTAGTTTCCCGGGCTTGATTGAACAATAGGTGATGACTCTTCCCCTGTGCTGTTAAACGGGGCTAAAAAGTTTAAGAAGTTCCGCTATTTTTGCTAATGTAGGCTCTCCTAAAACAAAACCATGTGTGAGATGAAGGAAGTTTCTTTGCAAAGATGTACTGAAAAACAACCAATTGTTCCAGGTGTAGTTATGTTAAACCCTCAACTAAAAATAAACCCAGTTACAACAGCAACAATAGTAATTAAAACAAAACAAGACTTGCTATTAACGATTCTAGAGCCTGAATCCTTATACGACACAACTTGCTTGCAGGAAAATAAAGTTGAAGTGCTGTAAGAATTAAATGGGATTTTACCGATTGTCAGTGTTCAAGTCCCTCAAATAAAAGCTGTTGGAAACACAAGCCCAGACACAGTTGGATATACTTTCAACAATTGGAAAATGCGTGCTCAGTACTATAGCCCTTGCTTGGAAGAAAGCATTCTTCACACAGTTTTTACGTAGCTGCATACAATAGTTTAAGGTAATGTAAAGTATGTATTTGACAAAGTGCTGGATGTTAACACTGTATAAGGTGAATCCTCTAGCCTCTGTGGCTTAGAAGTTTTGTGTCTATTAGTAAAACTAAGGCGCTACATATTTTCCCCCACAAAATGGATTTGTGTCACTAAGTTGAAGAAGCTGATCTCGTGTGCAGGTAGGTAAGCCTGAAGAGGCATCTCTGAGGCTCACGTGATCCCTTGGCAATGCAAGAAGAAAACATTTCCTAAACTAAAGCAAATGAAAGCGTGGGCAACACTTGGCCTAATTTCTTACAAAAACTTATAGATAGGGGTTTCTTTTTAGTGCTTCACCATCGGGAGTTGGGAAGCTGTGTGTGGGGGCCAGATCCTCTCCGCCTGCTGTTTTTGTAAACCAAGCCGCACTGTGACCCAGACACGGCCATTTGTTTATTACCGTCTGTGGCTGCTCTCACGAGACAATAGCGGAGTTGATCAGTTATAACAAGGACCATATGGCTTGTGTGGCTTAACATCTCTACCTGGCACTTCACAGGAATGTTTGAAGGGGACTGATGAGAAGCCTTGAATGCCACAAACCCAGGGCCAGGTGCTGGGGGGGCGTGGTCTGACTATAGGGGTCATCCCAGGGACCTGGTGTCCAGGCATGTGCCGGACACTCAGTGAGTGCTTAATCCACTTGTGCAGTGAATCCCGAGTATTTGCTTTACTTACTGAGCAAAAGGAATCAACTCCTTTCAAAGCAGCTTAATCATGTTCAAAGTAGTCAAAGGTGGCAAGTGACCTTTTCATCCAGATTTGCCCAGAACCCTAGCCGTATTTCATTATTATGAATTAAGCAAAACAAATTGTAATTATGCTTTTAACATAATCTAACTGCTCCTCCTATTAAATGAATTGTTGGAATTTTTCACTTTGTAGCACTAGCTGGAGGCCCTTGTGATTAATCAGTTGAGAAACCAGTTGATTAGACGCATTTTTCATGTCAGCCACCAGTTCTCTTGTGCTCCCTGTAGCCAGGGGGATGGATGCCAGGTTCAGGGAGCCATAGTGAACTCCTTCAGTGCCTTTTACTTGTCAGACAAACACTTCTCCCCTCCTGTCCATGGCTTTGTGGTTATCAGGACTGGCGATCCACTGACCATAAGAGCAAGGGACTCAGCCCAGATCAAAATTTCCCTGCACCATTTTTAGAGACAGATGTGAAGTCACCATCCCACAGGGAAAGGTGCCCGCAGGGTTGTGTGTGGAGGCTCCAGTGGCAAGCTGATGTCAAGGTCACTGATCCTCTTCCAAGGGGTTTTAGGGGAAGGACCTAGTGACAAGCAGGTGTGGGGATGAAATAAGACACTTGGGTTTGGGTTTGACTCACAGAGTGAGCTCTGTTAACGAGGCATTTTCCTTCATGTTTCTTTAGGTTCTCAGAAATGAAGGTAAACAGTACAAACCCCTGGGTATAAGACTCACTCCCACTACCTCCCTTCTGTGGATAAATGAGCAGCAGAATAAGGATTACATTAGGAGAAAAGAGGATTCTGGTGGAAATGAGACCAGAGTTTCCTTTTGCATCTGTCAGAGTATTTCTGAACCATCGGAGTCTGACTCTCACAGGGAGGGTGTATGCAGGTTATAGTTGCATGCCCTGTGGATTAATTTCACAAACAGTGTATGATAGACTTTAGTAACTTCCTCTAGAAGTTGGGACATTTAACATTTAACAAGCCCCAGAATATTAAAACGTATTTTGATTATTTTAACTTAGTCCAGACAGAAGAAGCCAGACTGTATTTTAGGGAGTGACAGAACTATTTGTTTTTTTTTCTTTTAAATAGTTCTTTATTTTTTCAATTAAAGTTGATATACAATATATTAGTTTCAGGTGTGCAGCATAATGATTAAACATTTATATAACTTACGTATGATCATGAGATTAGTAACTATACTTCCTATGTTGTACTTTACATCCCCGTGGCTATTTCGTAGCTACCAATTTGTACTTCTCAGTCCCTTCCCCTTTCTACCCATCCCTCCAGACCCCCTCCTATTGGGCAGCCAGCAAAATGTTCTCCATATCTACATCTATCAGTTTGTTTCTGTTTTGTTTATTTTGTTTTTTAAGATTCCACATACAAGTAAACTCATATAATATATGCCTGAATTATTTCTGTCTGAATCATTCTCTGTCTGAATTATTTCACTCAGCACAATACCCTCTAGGTCCATCCATGTTGTGGCAGATGGCCAAGATTTCATTCATTTTTATATCTGAATCATGTTTCATTGTATATATGCACCATTTCTTTAATCATTCATCTATCAATGAGCGCTTAGGTTGCTTCCACATCTTGGCTATTGCAGCTAATGCTGCAGGGAACATATGGACACACATCTTTTCAAATTAGTGGTGTCTTCAGATAAATACCCAGAAGTGGAATTGCTGGGTTGTCTCTTATTATACACAGCCTCTGCTTTGAAGTTTATTTTGTCTGGTATACACAAGCTTTTTTGTTGTTGTTGTTTCTATTTTCACGAAATGTCTTTTTCCATCCCTTTCCTTTCAGTCTGTGTGTATCTTTTGATATAAAGTGAGGAATTTGTAGATAGCATATGTAAGGGGCTTGTTTTCTTTTTCATTCAGCCACCTTATGTCTTTGGATTGGAATATTTAATCCATTTACATTTAAAGTAATTGTTGGTAGTTACTGCCATTTTATTACTCGTATTTTTATTTTTTCTTCTCCTCCTTTTCTTCTTTCCTCTTCTCCTTCTCCTCCTCCTCTTCCCCTTCCTCCTTTTCCCCTTCCTCCTCCTCCCGTTCCTCCTCCTCACCGTCCTCCTTTTTCTCCTCTTCCTTCTCCTAGTCCCTCTAACATTTCTGTAATACTGGTTTGGTGGTGATAACTTTTAACTGTTAACCTTTAACTTTTTCTTGTCTGGGAAGCTCTATCTGTCCTTCCATTCTAAATAATAGCTTTGCTGGGTAGAGTAATCTTACTTGTAGTTCCTTGCTTTTCACCACTTAAGAGTATTTCATGCCAATCCCTCTGACCTTCAAAGTTTCTGTTAACAAATCAGCTGACAGTCCCTTGTAGATAACTAACTGCTTTTCTCTTGCAGCTTTTAAGATTCTCTCTTTATCTTTACCTTTTTAATTATGATGTGTCTTGGTGGGGTCCTCTTCGGTTTATCTTGTTTGAGACTCTCTGCACTTCCTTGGCTTCTACGTCTATTTCCTTCACCAGCTTGGAGAAGTCTTTTGTTATTTTTTCAAATAGGTTTCAATTTCTTGCTCTCTCTCTTCTTCCAGTACCCCTGTGATGCTAATGTTGGTGCACTTGATGTTGTCCCAGACAACTAACCTCATTTTTTTTGGATTCTTTTTTCTTTTTGCTGTTATGATAGGGCATTTTCTGGTTCCTTGTCTTCCAAATTGCTGATTCAGTCTTCTGCTTCATCTCATTTACTTTTGATTCCTGCTAATGTATTCATTTTGGTTATTGTAGTCTTCATTTTTAACTGGTTCTTTCTGTTTTCCATTACCATTTTTATGTTTCTTATCTTTTTGTTGAAGTTCTCACTGAGATCATTGAGCATTCTTATAACCACTGTTTTGAACCCTGCATCTGGTAGATTGCTTGTCTCCATTTTGTTTATTTCTTTCTCTGCAGTTTTGTTCTGCACTTTCATTTGGCATTTGATTCTTTGTATCTTCATTTTGGCAGCCTCCATGTGTTTGTTTCTACGTATTAGGCAGAGCTGCAATGTCTCCTAGTCTTGATGGAGCGGCCTTACGTAATAGGTCTCCTGTAGGGACCAGTGGTGCAATCTCCCTAGTCACTTGAGCCAGGTGCTCCAGGTGTGCCCCTTGTGTGGAATGTGCGTGCCCTCCTATTATAGTTGAGGGACTGCTGTTCGCGTGTCAGTGGGAGGGACTGACTGGCCGTGAGGACTGACTGCCTATGCCTGCAGTGGAGCAGCTCCTGTGCACAGGCTGACCGTGCGCAGATCTGCTTCAGCAGGGGTCTGGGTCTGCCAAGTCTGTCCATTCAGTGCCTCATTTGTGGAGGTGGTTGGGTGGTGGTCTGGTGTGGTTGGAAGCTGGCCACTGGGGGTGCTGGTTCAGGACCACTTGGTGTGAGCCACAAGATGATCTGTAGAGGACTGCCACTTTGCTAGGCTTGGAGATGCCTGGGAGAGGCTAAGCTGCATGCTGAGGCTGGCTGTCACTAGTGTTGGGCTTGGGGTTGCTTAGCAAGAGGCACAGGGCATGCTAAGACCAGCATCTCTGGGGTTGTGAACCTTTGAGAGATTTTAGGAAAGTTTGCACCATAAGCCAAGACAGGCTATTTGTATGGAAAAGCCACCTGGAAGTGGCTCGGTCGGGCCCGAAAGTTGCGTGGCCTGGTGTCGGAATCACCAGGGCAAGGTGAACAGAGACTCAGATATGCCTGCCAGCTCTGTGGTGGGGAGGGCTAAGCAAAGGAACAATGGCTTCCGCCCACGCCTTTGTCTGGGAGAAATGCCCCTCCAGCTCCTGCCCTGATGCAGACTACTCAGTTTCCGCGTGTCCTTCAGTGCTGCCGACCCAGCACCGGAGCTCAGAGGGAGCGAGTCCCAGTAAGTCCACGTGTGGGCTTTGACGAGGAATGCCTGGTGCTCCAGAAGCTCTTTGTCTCAGTGAGCCACAATCCCTGCTGGTTTTCACAGCCAGGAGTTATGGGGGCTTCTCTTCCTGGCACTGGCACCTTGGGCTGGATGCCTGGTGCGGGGCTGTGGCCCCTTGCTGCTCAGCGGGGACCTCTGTAGATGAGACACCCCTCCCGATTTTTAACTGCCACATATGGGTGTGGGACCAGCCCATCCTGCGTCTCTGCCCCTCCTTCCAGTATGAAGTAGTTTCTGCGTATCCTCACTTACAGGACTTCTCTTCAGCTGGACTTCAGGTGGTTTTCAGTGGTGGCTGTTCTGTACTTTAGTTGTAATTTTGATGCGGTCATGGGAGGAGGCAAGTACAGCACTTACTCACTCTGCCATCTTGACCGGAAGCCCAGAACTATTTGTTTAAAATAACAATTTCAAGTGATTTAGTGTTTATAAAAATTTTAATGAAATACCAACTTCATCTCCTTTTGTACCTCTTTGCAAATGTAAGACAAAGCAGAGTTTTATAACCTTTAAATAACTTGTGTAACAACTGTGGTACTGGTGTTTCTCAAAGGGGAATTCTTTTAAATTATAAAGGATTTTGAGTGCTTGAAATCCTATGAAAAGAAAGAAAAAACAAGTTTAAATATACTGTATTAACTTACATTTAAAGGAATATACAAACCCTATGAGTATTAAGCTACATCCACTATAAGAATCTTACAGGTACAAACCAGCATATATTGAATTAAATCTACTTTATGTGGAATTAAATAATTAAATACTAGGAGACACGGTCTTTTAAAATGTGCCAAAAGAGTAAAGAATTGGGGGTGGGAATTAAAGCAGGAGCACTTCTGTGTGTGTGCTAGGTGCATCCTAGCGCATCTAGTGGCTGGAGGTCAGGGGTGCTGCTAAGCAGCCTCCAGTGCACGGGGCAGCCCTCCCGAAGCACAGAACTATGTGGAATTATTAAGGCTTCATTATATGAGTGTCGTAAGAAAATGTTGGTAGTGCCAAGGTTGAGAAACCCTGTTCCAGGGCAAAACTACAATTGGATGAGAGCAATTGAGAGGGAGACAAAGAAAAAGTAAAAGGCATTTGTTCTTCCAACTCAGCCCCAAGGTGTCGCTTACTGCTTGGTGAAATGAGAGTATTTTATTCCACACTCAAAGAATGTTTTCCACAAATGGTAGGAACAAATATGGAGTGTTACATATTGCTTGTCGGCCAATTAAAGAATGGTATGTTTTTGGTATAGTGAACTACACAGTAAAATGACTTTTGTGATTGACAATTCTGGAGTGGACAATCTGAACCATTTTTGACTTAAAAAACTCTACAGAACAGTTCGTGGGTGCTCAACATTAGTGTCCATCAGAATGACTTAAACGTGTTTAAATTACTGATGTTCGTGCCCCAGCCGCTGCTCTAGTGAGAGGAAATCTGAGAGAGTACTAAGGATTTCAGAGAACCAGTGCTCCATTTCTCGAGAAAGGGTTCAGGCTTCTGAAAACATTGGAAACCTCCCTCCGCCTACTGTCTTTCCGAAAAATCATGTAGAAAGTCGAGTTTCTATCCAAAGAGCTACAATATCTGATCGCTGTGTTTACCGCATCATGTATTTACGAATGCAGAAGTACACTAGGCCCAGATATCTAAATTATGTTCCCTTAGCCATCTCAGAGAACTGCATCATTTCAAGGATTTCTGAGATGCTTCTTTCAGCAACAGCAGAGGATATTCTATATTCTTTAGATTTCTGAGTGCTCTAACTAACCGAAGGAGCGTCCTGGGGCCACAGATCCGCGGACCACTTGACCAAGTGAGTTGCTTGGTCAAGCTGACAAAATCGAGATGCCTGGTCCTCAGCTTTGCCACTGGAATCCTGTGACAACTAGTGTCTCAAGTTCCTCACCTGTACAATGGAGCTGATAATCTCAGCCCTAATGATACCAAGAGACTGACCAACACTGAAAAATGCCACAAGGAAAAGTGATGGTGTGGTAAAGCCTCCTTGCTCTGTAAGTGCCGGCAGCTTTGTCATGCCTCTGCAGACAGGGACAGAAGCTGACATTCATTCAGCTCCTTCTAAAGACCAGTGGCAGATACTAGGACAAAGTATATTACAAGTGAAAATCCACCACTTCATGTCCTTGCTCTATTCCCTAAACAAATCCATTCTATAAATATGCTTTAAAAATACTCACATTCTCACTCATTGTGGCGGCTTTGGCTGCAGAACTGCTCTTCCTGTTTGGGAATAAAAGAAACAACATTTATTACCTGATCACTTCCAATTCTGTAACACATACCCTTTCACTTAATGTTACCTCTGTACATTTTCTCAACAGGAAGATGAACCTCTATCACAGACAGGTGCAATAAAAAGCCAGAAATCCCAACCGAATGTCTTACATTTACAGACAATATTCATGGAGAAAGCCGTGCAACAAAAAAATATCAGTGTGTGTGGGAAGCCCTGTATCTAGTTGTGGCCTAGGGCTAATATACTACAGATTTTTGTGGAATGAGCAAAACAGAGACTTACTAACTTGTAATGTATTGATTTAGTAATATTTAACATTTTGAAAGCATGAGATTATAGTCTCAAATTTCACTTTTTCCATGGAAAGAAATATTTATGTGGTGACTATGGTTTTGAGCTGAACTGTGTCCCCCCCCCCAATATCACATGTTGAGGTCCCAACCCCCAGGACCTCATCATGTGACCATATTTGAAGAGAGGGTCTTTTAAGAGGTATGAAATTAAGATGAGGTGACCAGGGTGGCCCTGATCCAATATGACTGGTGTCCTCATGAGAAGAGGAAATTCAGATGCACACAGACAGAGGGAAGAGGGTATACAGACACAGGGAGAAAGCCAACTGTCAGCTGAGGAGCAAAGCCCGGGACAGGTCCCTCCCTCCCTCCCTCACAGCGCTCAGAAGGAACCAGTTCTGCTAACACCTTGATCCTGGACTTCCAGTCTCTAGCACTGTGGGAAAAAACATTTATGTGGTTTCAGCCACCCAGTCTGTGGCACTTTGTTATGGCAGCCCTAGCAAACACAGGCAACATCCGATTCATCAGTCAACAAATTCTGAGGCCATGGACTAGACAAATGGGAGATGTGTGTAGGAATAAGGGTAGTGCCCCTCACGCTACATCCTGGGTTAATAGAAACACTGTGATTCAAGTGAAGACTTAACTCCCACCCCACAGCAATGCCAGCCTTTTCCCATGTACGAGATGATGCCTCTCCTCTGCTCTGAATCCTCCGGTTACATTCCACCTTACTCACTGAAAGCGGAAATCCTCATAGATGCCTTTGGCGGCATGGGGTGGCTGTACCATCAGACTCACCCTCCTTTCTGAACTCCCCCTCTTTGCCACCGCTAGTCCTGAGAACTTGGACCTCGTGCTGGACTTAGACTGAGATTATAAGGCTCAGAGACCGGCAGTGAGCAGCAAGTCTGGCAACAGGAAATCAATGGCAGCTCAGCTTTCAAAAGATTAAGGAGATGGCTGAGTATCTGAAGCAATGACAGCCGAGAGTAGAAGGGACACCCACAGACTCAGAGCTGGGCCTGCCATTTCCACACATACAAGCAGGACAGTCACAAGTCAAATGCACATGAACTGGGGGACTTTGATGACCTTATCAGACCTCGTGCATCCATGAGTCCTAAATCTCTAACTCTAGTTAAGATGTTTCCCAAACTCCAGAGTCAGATATTCAGTTACTCACCGATTATCTCTAGTACTGCAGGCAACTCAGACTGTAAAATTCCAGAACACTCCAGATCTCTACACCTACCGCCACTGAAATTTTCAAACCTGCCCCTCTTGAAATCTTGTGTCCTTAGTAAATGGTTACTCCCTCCTTCTCATGGCCTTGAGCCATCCCTGATATCTCTATTCCTTATAGCCCACACTCAGTCAATCACCAAATTGTTAAAAATGGTTCCAGAATCCTATCACTTCCCAACATCTCCAACACCACGGCTTTGGACCCCGCTGCTGTTTTGTCGAGATTGCTGTCATCTCTTAAGTGGTCTCCCTGCCTCCCCACCCTTGATCACCTTATAGTTTATTCTCAGTAGAGTAGCCACTGTGAGATTTTAGAATTAAGGCGATGCCATTCCTCTGCCCACCTTACTCAGAACCAAAGCCAAGCTCCTCACAACAGCCTGGAAAGGGCTCCATACAAGCTGGCCCCCGCTACTTTCTGGCCCCCGTACGCATCTCCTCTTCCGACGTCCTCACTCTGCTCCAGCGACACCCGTCCCCTTGATGTTCCTGATATTCCAGGCATCCCTGGCCTCGAGGTCCTTCCATTTGTTCCCTCCACCACCTTGAACACTCTTCCCCGGGGTGTCTGCACGACTTGCTCCCTCGGCTCCTTCAGGTCTTTTTCAAACGTCACCACCTCCAGGAGGCATTCCCTAACCACAACCACGTACAAGGACTATCTCCACTCTTGCCCCATGATCCTCTCTTCTCTTGTCTGCTTTGCTGTTCTCCAGAATTCTTATTACAATCTGACGCAATTGTTTCCTTTCTGCCTTTCTCTCCTAGAAAGTAAGCTCCACAGAGCAGAGGGGCTTTTGACCTGTTTCGGTCACAGCTGGATCGCTTATTCCAGGGACAGTTGTTGGGCACAGCATCAGTGTTTAATTAAGTGTAACAATGACTGTTAAGTCAAGTTTTACTTGGAAGATTTCAATTTAGCAAATTACAGCAAATACATTCTTTAAAGTAGTTCTATGGAAATGCCTACGAGGTCAAATTAATAAATGCATTTCTTCTGTAGATAATTAAACATCATCAACAAGCAGGCAGGGGGCCTGAAGTGGGATGTATTTCTTGATGAACTAGAGTCACAGTTACTTCCCATAGGATTAAAAACCTTCAGAAATAACTCCACTTCCCACTTTTGACTTTAAACAGATGATTAACAGAAATTAGTTGATACGGGAGAAAAGCATGCATTTTAAGAAAGTATACTTACTGGAAGGAGGTTTCTTCTGCAAAAGAATAAGTATATATCATTAATACCAGAGTTCATATGGCATGATACAGATTCATATAAAAATGAGTTTAAGCTTAATTTCTTTTTCTCAGTCTTGATTCTCACTTGCCAACATCTGTACCTTCTAACTCAAGGGTCGGTAAACTTTTTCTGTAAAGGGCCACATGGCAAGATTTTAGGCTTTGTGGGCCAAGAGGTGAAAGTAAGGATATTTTGTAGGTAATTTTATAACAAGAGAAAATAAACTTCCAAAATTTTTACCAATAAAATTTTAACTTGAATAATAAAGTCTTGTGTTGGCTAAACAGAAAAACAGTTCTTTAGGGGAAGATAATATTTCTCTTAATTGGGGTTCAAAGTCAGTGTTCTTACTATCAAATAGATTGCACATGTTCAACTACGAAAACCATTCTTATCTCACGGGCCATAAAAACACAGGTGGCCAGCCATATTTGGTCCACAGGTTGTAGTTTGCCAACCCCTGTCCAAAATGCAAGTTCTAGAAAATGATTCTCTTAGATTTTCTGCCAGATGAAAATGGAAGTGACATTCTTGGCTAATGAACTACTAATACCCATATCACATCTTTAATCCAGTATTTTAAGAAAAAAAATTGTTTACCAAATCTTCAGAAAATACTTATATATATTCTTTGTAAGTAGAGAGAAAAATGATAAGAATTTTGAGTAATCTGTCATCTGTACTTTCACTGGTGGCCAGCAGAGGGACTCAGCCAACTCCATTCATAAAATTACAGTGGACTAGATTGTAGAACCATACAAATAAATGAACAAGTATTACTCATTCACAGAACGATTCTTAATTATGAAGGATATCATTGAAACCATGTTCATGGAAACATTTCTTGCTAATATCTACTTATAGGCATTATTAGCAAGTCTTTTTAAATTTGTTTTATTTTGATATAAAATGTTTTTTTAAACCTAAACTCCAAAATTAATGTTCACTGTGGAACAGTAGATTTAAAACTAATTTATGCTGTATTAACATGTATTATTCCATTAAAAATTCTACCTTATACACTAATCCCAATGGACTTTATGAAGTTCTACAGTTTTTGAGCTCTCAGATAATTTTAAAGACCAAGGAGAAAGGAAATGTATTAAGAGAATAAAAAAGATGATCTTTTAATCCCACACTTTTACAGCCTATCACCAAATGGGGGGTTGGAATTACAAGAGGACTAAACGTGAAGAACTATAAACTTTGTTCAGAAGCAACTACAGCACAGCAGGTTTCTAGCTTTCTCCCAACGATTCTCTTCAGTTGTGCTAAATTTGACATTCAACATTCCACTATTCTCAATTGATAAAAACAGTTCACAGATTTATTTCAAAGAAATTTCTCATCATATAAGTAGAAATCAATTTACCACTTCAGGTATACAATTCCTAACTTAAGAGGATCTCCAACACATGTAAATGTACTATAAACATCCATCTACGCCATCTCTTGGTACCCTGGATGTCGCTGCACTACACTGTTCCGTGGTGTCTCCTGGAAAGCTGGGCTGAGGCAGCTCTGCCTTTCTTCCCTCCAGCTGCCAAGGTGCTTCATGACTCACCTGCCTGTCATCTTGTTTCTACTTATTTTCTACTACAGAAAAAGCAATGAAAAAATATTCTCCTGAATTTGCTAGAGCTTCTTAAGAGAAACGGTGTCTCATTTAAAAAAAAAAAAAAAGACAAAAAACCTCCGTATTCACAGGAATTTGTCTAGCAGAGGGCGAAATTCACTTACTCGAAAAGTAGCCTTTCCTCTGAGCGTAGCACACACCAAGGCCACAAACAGAAATCACCAAGGCCACAATTACTACAGCTGCTATGATGCCACTTATGTTGAGATCATCTGGAATGCAAAATAAACCATGCATGACTTGATGTCAAAGAGATGGGCAGGTGGAGACATTCAACTGGGGAAGTGCAAAAAAGCTCCTGTTTGCAGCAGTACCGTAAGCGTGGACAACTGCATGCTTCCAAAGCCTGTTCAGCCAACACACTTCTAGGACACGATTCAGAATTGAATGAAAATATAAACAAAGCTATGTTTGGCAAGACTTTTCCATTTTAAAAAGTTCTATGGTCCAGAAATAACATGTGTGGCATTCTCTTGCATTCATTTGGACATGCAATAATTTATAAGGTTAAATACCAGATTGGAAGCAATTTTTGAAGTTCAGGGAGCTCAAGTATTCTACTACCACCCTCCCCCCAGCCCAAATTTTACTTAAAATTCTTCTGCATCATCATCTGTGTCAATTTCACAAATTATGGAAAATTCATCCAGCCCTGAAGACAGCCCATGACGCTGTTTTCTATAAAATTTAATGTCAGAAACATATTTGGATTTATATGGGTTTGAGTGGGCATGTGTATGTATGTATACACCATTACATATAGGCCATTAATCTGTCATTCCATTAAATTTAAAATGAATTCAATTCCCTCAAAGCCTCTTCCTGTTGCTATTAAGTAATCTCTCCTCTAACCTAATACAATTGGATTTTTTTTGGACCCAAGTTTCAAATCATTACCAGATTACCAACTTGTGAGGTTTTTTGTTTTTATTCCAGATACTCATTCTCATGCCCAAGAATCAGATTATTAACACCCCAAAGTTAATATTTTTCCAATTTTGAACTGCACCAAAAGTATTCTCAAATTTCTAATAAAATGATGAACACGATTCTTTTGGGGAAAGAACTATGCAACAAGTTATTAGATACCACTCTTCAATAACACGATTTATTACCGTACTCTGGGTACCGCCTCCAACTACGTGCGAATCCATGCAGCATTTAATTTGGACCTTATTTCTCCACTTGTCCACGAGGATGTCATGCGCCACACTTGTCTGTCATGTAGACACTTCCTATGTCCTGATTAGCATATCAGTTATCTGTGGTTTTTAAAGGAGCAATTCCTCAAAGGATTCTCATGCAAAAGCAAGTACTGATTAGGATATTACCAAATTATTTGGTAATATTAGGAAATATTAGGGATGACTTTTCTGAACAGTAATTTTAGATATTTTAAAGCAGTGCTTATTTTGGGAAAGATTTTTTAAAATATTATATAAGTGAGTCTGCTTTTCATAAAAGTATCCTGTTTTCAAGTTTTTTCCTCACCCCAAGTGTGTTATTAATTTTCCCAGATACCACTGAAATATCAACAGAGTTTTTTAAAAGAAACATGACAAATCTTTTGAAAGATTGAGTAATTTGACCAGAGTAGAAAACACTAATTATTGCTTGGTATAAACCCAATTCATATTTACTTGAGTATTGGAAGGTCACTGAACTCTAGCTATTGATTTACTTGGAAAAAAAATAGAAAAGAGGGAAAATTCACTAAAATAATGTAAAGCAAATTAAATTAATAACTAAATCATACTCCTGAGAACCAAACTGTGTCTACTATATTCTTTATAGTGGTCAGTGAATTTGACATTTATGAAGGGTTCAACCTAAGGGCTATTATTTGACAAAAAACCATCCTATAGTTTGTCAATGAACTTGACATCTATGAAGGATTCAAGCAAAAGGCAAATCCTGACAAAAAAAAAAAAAACATGTCTTACCCTATCAGTGCTAAGTCATGGTATAAGTTTTATTTTATTTTCTTCAATGAAGTGGAAGCGAGAAGGCTCATGTTAGAGGTGAGTTGTTCTCAGCCCATTTGCCGTTTGCTGTGAGATACTGAGCAAGTCATACAACCATCTCATACTTCCCTGAAAACACAGCACCACATGTGAAAACATTTTGTGTTCCTTGTTAAAAAAACAAGCCACTGTACAAGGAAGGCGCCCTCACTCGAAATAACAGGAAAGGAACCAACTGCCAGAATGCTGTGTGGTGGGATCTTCCAGAGATCAGCAGCAAATTCATGCCGTACTTTCTTTCTCTACTTCAAAAGGAACCTCTTTAGAACAGCTAACAGGTTCTGCTTTGGGTTACAAGTTATTAATGATAATTCAAAAAGAAAACTGAACATGAGATTTCACGCATTCGTGTGCATTTCAAATTATATAAATTCCGAACCGAGGGCGTAAAATCCTTAGGAGCAATGGGTGAGCATTAAACAAACTGCTTTTAGCCTTCACACTAACTTACATCGGAAAGAGTAGATACGTGGAAATCACGATCAAATTAGAGTGGTACAACTAGCAAACACAAACTATTAAATTTTACTGCATGCTAAAAAACGAACTAGAACGTCAAAACCATAACATCACAGAATTACTTCTTAAGATGCAGCTAAATTAGGCATTACAATTAAACATGGCCATTCCAAGAAAAAATAAATAGTAATCATATAGGTGGTACAAGGTGACAGTAAAAACCACGAGGACAGTATGTGACTGAAGTCAGGAAAACACTGGACTGAGCTCATTTTTATAACGGGTTCTAATGATTTTTCATGAAGATAATTCCAAAGCAGCATGGAGAGAGCGTTTCTAGTAATTTAAGCAAATGCTTATGTCTGACCATCAATGTCAACACCTGGATGAATGTGGTGGATAATATGTATCCTTGAATCTAAAAAACACCCGAAATTCAAACCTAATACTGAATATGTTATACTTTAGGATAACCTGAAGTCTAATAAGATTATTATTTTCTTCAAAAGATAATGCTGAGTGTAACTGCACGTAGACAATACACATACTGCACACATATCTGCATACCTGTAAGCACAGTGGAAAAATGAAATTCTGACTCCACCAAACCCTGAACCAAAGGGGAACCCTTCAGGGTACAGCCCTCCCAAGTGACCTTTAACCCCTTGGGTACCATCTCAGCTCTCCCTTCTCTGTTACACAGCCATTTTCAAAACACATGGTTTTCACACAAGGAAGAATTAAATCATATTATTAAAAATAAAATGAAAAAATATGATTGTTCTGAAACAGAATCTGAAGATTCTCGAGCACTTATTTTATTGGACTCTAAGCAGCTTATTTTGCATAACATGATACATGGCAGCTAGCTTTACAGTGACTTAGATCCGTAACTTATATTCAATATGCCTTTTTTTGGAAGCTATTTTGCAATAATTGTAAGCATAGTATTTCAGAAGATCGACAAAATTATCAACAACCTGATAACAAGTTAAAGTGTCACTTACATAGTGCTCATAATATGCTGGTGCTACTCTAACACTTTCAAGTATTATTTCCATCTTTATAACAGTTCTGTGAAGATGATATATTACTACTTCCATTCTGGAGAGACTGAGGCACAGAGGTTAAATAATTTGCCCAAAAGTATGCAACTAGTACGTGGCAGAGCTGGAATTTGCACCCCCATACAGAGTCCTTGACCTTGAGTAATTTACAAGGCTCAGCTTTTGTCTGAAAAAGGATTGCTCCGATGGGCATAGTGTCAAAAGAAATATCTGAAAGATTCAAAAATTTGTAAAGTGCCCTGGCTGGTGTGGCTCAGTGGATTGAGTGCCAGCCCGTGAACTAAAGGGTCACCAGTTCAGTCAAGGCACATGCATGGGTTGCAGGCGAGGTCCCCATTAGGGGGCACAAGAGGCAACTACATATTGATGTTTCCCTCTCTTCTTCTCTTCCTCTCTAAAAATAAATAAAACAATCTTTAAAAAAATTAAAAATTAAAAAAAATTGTAAAGTGTAATGCTAAAAATTCTTCACTTGCTTGGGACATGGATAAAAAACAGCATCTTTGCTGCTTGCGACACATTATATCTAGCTAGTTTTAAACATTCCGTCCCATTTATGCCCCCACCACTCAGCCCCTTCCCACCCCACCTTCCGCCCCGACCACCGGCAGCCAACTGCAGGCCACTGGTCCCCGCCACAGCTCAGGCTCACCTACTTGCATTCGTTTCCCCGGGCACCTGCGAGATCCGACGGAATTACGGGCTTCGCAGGAATATTCGCCGCTGTCCAGCTTTGAAACAGTATTGAATTGCTGGGATTTGTGGAAGAAAAAATAAATGTATTTTTTTATCAACAAAACTGTAAGAAGACTCCTAAGATAACCATGTCCCGTGAATTTTTGTGTTAAGTCGGCCTTTCCTTTTCAATGACTTAAGCCTTTGTATTTTTTGCTATGAATTCAAAAGTCTTCCATACCTTCAAAGAGTAAATAGCTAGGTCTCCTGTTTGGTAGAGAAAGACTTATGGAGAAGTATCTTTTTTTGGTGTGTGACACTGTGAAAAACAGTTCAGTTACAAAGGCAGTGGGCATTTTTTGAAGTTACAGTACCTTGTAGTATCAAGTATTCTAGGTATTTCTAATTTACTGAGGAAATACCATTTGTAAGTGAAGGACTTCTTGGCCTAAAAGGGCTGATACACTTTCCAAAGTCACAAGTGATTTTAGTGCAGCAGCAAATATTAACACTTCCTCTAAAGCCATAGTTATCACCAGCAATAATGTGGAGTCTAGGAAAATCATAGTCGATGTAGTTCTCAGGATTATAAACTCTGCTGGTTGTAGGAATTTTGAAAATCCTGAATACATCAAGTCCAGCCCTTGCTCCTTCCAC